>BPTQ01000008.1:46222681-46822681 GCA_019973895.1 Chrysanthemum seticuspe
GGGGTTGAATAGTTTACCGATTAAAAACTTTGTTTTGAAACTTATTGAAAGATCAATTGATATTGATCTTACGTATGTTAATGAAATATGCAAGCAATATGTAATAAGTAAGTAAGGAAAGAAATGATCAAACCACAACAAGTTGTTTATAGTGGTTCGGCCTACAAGGACTCTTTTTCCTTGCCCTACTCCACTCCCCGAGTCTCACACTCGAGAGTTTAACTTCACTAGTCAACAAGCTCCTTTCACCGGCGGAGAAAACCTTTACACTTCGCTTACACTATTTCCGACACTAAGCTAGATGTCGAGTTCTTTCCAAGGGTACAACTACTCCCACACACAATGTATTTTGAGGACTAAAATACTAACCACTCACACTCACAAGATTATGATGGTTTGATACAACAATGAAGTATGGATCAACACTAGATCATACAACACTAAACAAACAAGACTTCCAACTTCTCGTTGAAGCTTGAATATGACTTGATCTTCTTTGCTACAAAAGAGATCACTAATATGATATGAAACTGAGTTAGAAAGGTTAGAGAGAAGATATGTATGAGAGTATGTTAGGAAGGGATGAGAAACTACTTGGCTTGGCATTGCTATTTATAGCCAAATTGGACAGGAGCGTCCACGGACCGCGGACCCCTAAAAAGGGTTCCGCCCGTGTACCAAATTGGTACCGCCAGTCTGACAGTCAAGATATCAAATCTTGCCTAAAGTCAACTCTATCTAAGTAAGATTGTGCAAGATATGAAGAGTATAAATCTTCACAAAATATCTAATGGAATCTTCCAATGATCTCCATGATGTAATACATGATGTCAAATGTTGTATTACTATTAATAGAAATATGCAAATGCTTAAGTAGTGTTTGGTTTTAAGAACCTAACACATTCTACAAACTACTATCATACATAATGATTAGAGTCATATCAAGATGTTACTAATCATAAATGTAAATGCTTGAATGATGAATATATTGTTTGAGAAAGCTTGTTTTAATATCTAATAAACTTGACAAGCTTTAAGCTTTTATAAATTAAATTTACTTTTGTCGTTAACAAAACTTAGGCAAAGATCAAAAATATAAATAACGTTTAATGACGATATTTGTATTAACACATACATAACAGTGTACAACCCGTTCTTGTCAAGAAAGGACCCTGTGGTACGCCTCAGTGCCACAATCCTATAAAAGGAGCGAAAGCTTCTTACTTTTGAGTAAAACCTATCAAACCTTTCATTTTTCAAAGGTCTTGCTCAAAAGAACAAGTACTTCCCCTTATGATTTTCAAAACCTCAACCGTTTATATTACTTGTTGAAGGGGAGTATTTGAATTAAAATCTTTGTTCAACAAATTTTTCTTTGTGTAATCTTCCTACAAAACTCAAAATGGACATATTTGATATCAACATTTCTTCAAAAATACCATTTATATGCCATTTTTTAGGGGGAGAAAAATATGTGATAATAAATATGTTGTGTTTTGCTATATGAATTCTCGTGTGAAAAAGACTTCAACCCATGAATTGACGGGAACTGAACAGTCATACATTGAAAAGACTTGTCTTCCAAGACTTGTCCAAGTAAATTGTACCCATTCGAGAAGCTCTTGATAGACATGAACTTTGACGGGTTTGACAACCTTTCGAGGTTGTCCACATCTTCAAGATGGTTATTAGAGCTAGTTGTCACCTAAAAGCTGACAATGTATCTCTCTAACCATGCAACGTAATCGTGTCTCGCAAGGAATTGTCTATATTGAGTCGACCAATTCAAAAAGTGCGCGCTCTTTCCTCACTGTGCAGATTTCCATTAAAACTCTTTAGCACATGTTGAGGGGGAGTATTCATGAAAATCTAAAACTCTTGGAGTGTTCAAACATGTTTTTCATTCACAAACACTTCGAGAGATTTTCATGAAAATGGTTTTATGGCAATGGAGTTATAAGGTGATTAAGGTTAGGAATAACCGTCCTATGATCCGCCAGAGCCGGAGGGATCTACCCAAGGACACCACTAATAGTTAGAATTTAGAAGTCCTTAGGTGTGATTATAAAAAGGAGAAAATGAGAATTGGAGAAAGAAGGAGTTGAAGAATTAAAAAGAAATGCAAAGAAAAGGGTGAAAAGAAATAGCCCTCCAGATTATTCAACTTAGGGCAGACACCGGGTTCAATACATATGCTACTGGTTGTCACTTGCTGACGCCGGTATTGAAGATTAAAAGTCGTCATGGACCCAGTGACGCATGCACTAAACCTTCTTAGCCACTCAAGTTTCTCTCAACAGAAGCTTGTTTCATTCTCACAGGGAACCCTATGTAAACTATTGGCTTTCTCTTATAGATCGCTGGTATTGAAGAAGGAGACCCTCTCCCTAGTCTCCGCTCAGGAAAACCAAAATGCACTATTGAGTCTAGAGCCACGAGATTCATCAAAAGATCTCTTAGGTACACTTGACATTTTCTCACTTGTCGGTCAACAATAAGGACTTCAGTGGTACATTATCGAGTCCTACACATATCTTAGCAATTTGTCGAGAACATTTATGAGAGGTTCACAACTGTGATCCTCAGTGATTGAATGGAAACTCCTGCCAGGGTCAACATCAAACAGCCCTGACAGCAGGTCGCTTCGGTAACTCCACGTGAATTACGCTTAGTGGTCTCAAACGGTCTACAGTCGTGAGGTGATGCTTCGGTGTACCTCAGCGACTCATCTGAATTGTAGGTGTACTTCGGTACATCGTGTTATCTCACTTGTGGGACTCCGGTTCAGGAACGGCCTTTGTGAGAATTAGAGTTGTGTTTTCACACTATGCTGTTAACACTCTCGAAGTTCAAACTTGTAAGTGCCGGAATCCGCTTATTACTAACCTTTCTTATGTTTACTTCTTATGGAAGCTCTGGAGCGGACTGATCGTGCAGATTCTCCACATGTTCACACCAACTACATCATCTAAGAAGTTCTCTCATAATCAAAGGCAACACAAAGTCAGAATGATTCTTCATCAATAAAGAATCTACAAAGTTTAAAGACTTAAAGAACTTCATCAACTGTAATCCAACATTATAAAGCGTGTGAGCATGTTGGAGAAAGACGTGGAGACATTGGAGCAGCGAAGCAGACCTGATGCAGACTACAACAACATACTATCACCTTCAAAGAACAAAGAACAAAAGAACAAATAAAATCAAAAGACGTCAAAGCAGAATCTTTCAAAGGAAACAATTTCTCTACACTGGGGAGATTGTTCGAATCACGACACTTTTTCTCACAAGAAAGAAGAATGTCAGAAGACGTCAAAGCTACTATTACATCAGCACCTACAATGTTAGCACTCATTTTATTCATCACCAACACTTGAGGGGGAGATTGTTGGAATCACTCCTAAACCTAATTCAAGTGTTAGTGAATCATATGTAATAGTTAGCTTAATTATGGCCTTTATGTTTGTTATTAGCCTTAGGCTTATGTAGAAGGCCCATAAGCCTAGGCCTAGCCCAATAAGGAAAAGGATGGGAACTAGGAGTGTTGCCCTAGCTTCCCTCCTATAAATACTCTTGTAAACCTTCACTTGAAGGTTGGTTGTTCAATTTATCTCTCATTTCATACTCTACGCATAACCGGCTACATTCATACGTTTGTGTTTGTTAGATTATTGTTCATCCGCCTCTATCTCTTTCTTATTCATACATATTGATGCTTGTGTTACATATATGGTGACCTAACAGGCAGTACGATCAAGGAAGAGGTGGAGTTGGTAGAGGATATGTAGCAAATCAGAATCGGGGAAGGAATGGAAATCAAGGACAAGCAAAGCCAGTCAAATGCTAAAACTGTGGTGGTGAGGGACACATTGCTAGGAACTGCACATCTCCAAAACATCCACAAAATGCAGAATACTTCAGAGACAAGATGCTGTTTGTACAAGCTCAGGACAATGGTGTTGCTTTAGACGAAGAGGAGTTGTTGTTTCTCGCTGAGGGCAATGCCAAGACCTATGATGCAAATGTGGATGAGCAGCCAATTCAGGAGATAGGTCACAATCATCAGAATGCCTTTCAAGTCGCTGACTGTGATGCATACGACTCTGATGTTGATTATGGACCTACTGCACAAACAATTTTCATGGCTAGCATTTCTCCAATGGTCTCTCCTAAGGTCTCATCTTCACCACAAGCTGGACCATCCAAAGACAAAATCATCTCAGAGGTATTAAAACTATACGATGAAGTTGATGTGCAAAATATACATAATGAAATACAATCAACTGAAATCTTTGAGTCAGATATTGAAAATACGGGTAATATCAATGTTGTCCCATATGATCAATATGTGAAACAAAGTGAAAGTGAGATTGTATCAAGTGATGTATCTTCTGCAGTCAATGATGACTATGTTTGTGATGAATACACTGCATGTGCCCCTGATGATTCTGTTATCTCTTAACTTAATACCTATAAAGAAATAGTTGCTATTTATGAACAACGTGCTAAGTTTGAGTTAACCACTCGTGAGCAGGAAATGGATGACCAAATGCGTACAATCATTAGAAAAAGTAATTTTAGAGAAGAAGTTTTAAAACAAGAGTTAAACTCCTTACATGAAAAGCTCTCTAAAACTGCTAAGCAAAAACAAGAACTTCAAGAAAATGTCAAAAGGCTCAAGCAGGAATTCAGTGCTAAAGAATCAAAACTTTTGAATGATTTTTCCAATCTAAAAACTTTGAAAAACAAACTAGAAAACAAGTTGTACGTACAAGGTAACACCATTCAGACTGCTCACTTGATCACTAAGCATAGAGTTTTAAGCGACAAGCATAGTGTCCCCATTATTAAGGAATCCAATACTGAGTATGTTAAGAAAGCTAAAGAAGCCCAAAAGGTAATCTATGATGGCAATGAAATCCTTAAGCCTAGACAAAAACCTAGTTGCGCTGAGAGCACTAAAGAAGATAAGCAATTAGAAGATGTCACTAAAAGGAAATTGGATGAAAAACTTAAGAGCCCTTCTTGCATAGAGAAAAGAATCAGTTTTAAATCACCCAACTATTCTAAGGAAAATTGGATTGCATTTAATAAGTTTAAGCCTCAAACGTTGTTAACACCCGAACAAGTGTTCTGGAAAAAGGACTTAGATAAGCAGAAAGCGGAAAATCTTGTTGAAACAAACCCTCCCCTTAGGAAAATGCCTAAAGCGACTGTGTATCCTCCCAATACACCAATGCATCTAGTCCCTAGAACTATTGCCACTAAAAGCAAGACCTTAATCAGTCAATATGTTATCTATCAACTATTTGTTGATTTTGAGAAAACTTGCAAGAAAAGGATCACACCCACTGGTATAACTGAAGGAGAAAGGGGTTTTGAGCAAACTAAAGAATGTTATTTAACTGAAGTCATGCCTTTCTTTAAACAACTAAAAGATCAATTTGAAAGCCTTAAAAAGGGAATGAATTCAGACATTAAAGAAATGGAAAAGGAATTTGATGCAATGATTGTTGAGGTTAGTGATTATGAGCAAGAATTAAAATATAATGAGATTGAGAGGAAGAACTTGCATACACTGAATGAGAATCTGATTTCTGAATGTATTGCTCAAGATGTGTTTTTCACTGCTACAAATTGTTCCATTAATGCTTCTCAATTTCATGAATTATCTGTTGCTCTTAAAGTCTCCCATGATCGTGTCATTGATCTTGAAAAGACAAATTCCAAACTAAATGAGAAAATTGATCGGGTTGATCACGACAATTTGGTAAAACATCTTTCTAAACTAGAAGTTGAACATTTTGATTTGCAACTAAAATATCAACATCTTAAAGAAAATGTTAAAACCTCAAACATCAAGATATCCTCGGATGTTCTAGAGTTTGATGCAGTTTTTGAATTAAACAAACGTGATGAACAGATTCAAGCTCACCGTAACACGATCAAAAAGTTGAAAGCCCAAATTTCTCAATTAAAGGGTGAAAAGAACAGTGTGACTGGCTCCCAAATGCCTCCTCCTTTGGATTCTCAAAATTTTCATCTTCAAAACTTAGTAAATGCTTTACAAAAGGAAAATGAGAGTTTTCTTGAAGAAAATGAAAAGGTTAAACGACATTTCAAAGAGTTATTTGAATCTATAAAGGTCACTCGTAACAAAAATAACGAAAAAGTAGCCTTGTTACAAAAGGAAATTGAGAATCTGAAGAGTCAGGTAAAAGGGAAGATGCCAATGAGCAATGGGGAGAATGGTGTATTAAAGGTACCTACTTGTAATAAATATGCTTTGTCTGTGAAATATGTTCCTCCTCATCTTAGGAATAACAAACTTGCAATTCAAACATATTCCTCATACCTTAAGGACTGTCTAGAATGTCTCCGTGAGATTGTTGAAGAGGATAAGTTAGAGAAACCACTTGATAATGCAATTGGACATGCATGCTTATATGCCGAACGATCTCAAGAACTTCTAGAATGCTTAATCACAATATGCCCTAAGTCCTTAGGTGAGAGATTTAATCCTTTAATTCCTTGTTCTATGCCTAGTGCCAAGCATGAAATCTATTCTATGCCCAATGTTATGAATGTGAACCTTAGTGTGCCTTCAAGTAGTTCAGATTCCAGATCTGTTAGTGCTAAGAAAGCGAACTCTAGTGTGCCTTCTAGGAGTACAAATCCCAGCACTTCTAGTGTTAAGAAAGTGAATTTAATGTGCCTGCAAATAGCTCAAATCACAGTTTTAGGAAAGTGTACACTAATGTGCCTTCTAGTAGTTCAGATCCTTGCACATCTAGTTCAAGAATGCAAAAATTAGATCAACCAACTAATGTTCCCATAATTCCCTCTACAGGAGTAATCAGTGATATTAAGGCAAGCGGGTCAAAGCCTCCAGGCAATACCAAGCAAGATAGGACCTCGCAATCTAAGAATGTGCATTGGAAGAGAGTAGAAGACTGATGCGCTCCAGAACAGTCAAGGTTTATCACACAAGCCTGCCACTTGTGAATGGCAGACCGTAAGAACCTTAAAACGGCTCAGGAACGAAATCAATGAAGATCTGGGGAGTATAGTGTTTCCCCGGGTCGTTATGTCCCAGCGAGCTATGCAATGGATTATCAAACGCAAAGTGATCGAGATATTTGAACGGAAAAGGAGATTTGTGAATTATTATAACTACAGAAATAACACAAAAACTAAAGGGGCTTAAATGCAAATTAAAAAGATAAAAAATATTAAATAAACGCTATCACTATATTTAAAATGATGTTTTTGTGATTTTATAAAACAAAATGACTTAAATAAACTATTTTAACTAAAACGTAAACTTAAATTATCCAAAAACGTAACTTAAAATGAAAACGTACGTTATTTATAAAAATTACGCGAGTGCGCAAGCAAAAACGTAAAATTTGTAAAATAAAAGTCTTATGAGTGTGAAAACAATTTTCTTACTTACTATATGACAAAAGAAAATTTTAGGAAAAAGCCGGGTATTTTTTCGAGTTTTATATTATTTATTACGAATTAAAAACTATAAAACACTAATCAAATTATAAAAATTACTAAAACTTTTTGGAAAATTCTGAAATTTTTTGTAAAAATACTAGATACTATCATAAGCCTAGGAAAAATAAAATGGGACACACAACTTTTTGGAATAAGCTGGTAAAAATCTTAAATGGACAATAAGCTTTAAGTACTAAAAACGGTACAAAAGGAATTAAAGTGCAAAAGTTAACGCAAAAAGACCCAAGGGCGAGATGGTAAGGGAGGTGCGTGTTGGGGCGTTGCTTTGTTGGGCTGGAGGTCTTGGGTTCGAATCCTACCTCCAGCCTTTTTGGCAATTTAATTTTCTTTTGGGTTTTCAAACTCTAGAATTCAAAGCCTTAAAGAAGTTAATGATGCTGGTTTATAACAAAAAAGTTCAATAGAGCAGATGGACTTGGGGTCTGTTGTGTTGCGTGGGATACAGGACGTCACTAGTTCGAATCCAGCTTCCTCCTTTTTGCTTCTTTTATTTTCTTTCTTGGACTAAAAAGGGAGAAAACAAGCTACTTATTAAACAAATAAACTTATAAACTATAAAAAAAAAAACTGCAGATCAGCAAATAAAAAAAACACAAGCTAAAAAAAAACTAAGGGATGTTAAAGGGGCGTTTGGGACAGTGGTGAAAAGGCAACAAAAGGCTTCCATAAAGCTGTTGCATCAGCTTATTAGCTGCTGACTACAACAGTAGACTAAAAAAAAAACATTTATGAGTATAAAGTATTATCAAGTGATACAACAGCTATCTAAAAGACAATAAATAAGCTAATGACAACCAAGATTGATTTAACTAATCCTAAATAAAACTAAAGGACCCTAAATCAGCTAGCTTATAAGCTAATACACTGCCGCTTTAGTGAAAACGGCCTAAAGGACCGTTTGGGACAAGGCTGCCGAACACATAAATTGCCACAAAAAACTATCAAAATCCACCTACGAGCTACTAAAGGCTAACACTAATCCTCAAGGTTGCTTAAGAGATCATGGATAAGAAACAAGAAAAAGAGAATAAGCTCAACCCACAACTCATGATGGGGAAAACAGTTGGCAGATTAACTTAAACTAGGGAAATCCTTAATCTATTAAAATGGTAAAATAAGCATTTGAAGTCTAGAAATAAGCACCAATAAACTAAAAGCTAAACTAATCTATTTATACTAATGAGCACAAGCCGAAATAAGCTGAGACAAAATACCTGATAAGCAAATAAAAGGGAGCAATTGCCGTATGTGTTGCCGTTGTGCAGGCCTAAAACAGCCTACTGAGGCTTGTTTTGAGCTAATTTAAGAGCTGGGATGTAGCTGCCAAGGTGAGAACAAGCTTCCACAATCAAGTTAGCACAGGTGAAATGCAAACAAAACCAAGTGGAAGGCAGAAAGAGACTTTAACCACCTTAAAAATAAGCTGAATTCAGCTTGTTTTGGCCACAAATGAAATATTTCAAGACTGATTTTACTTATGCTAGAAGTAAAACTTATGCATGAAACTGAAACCAAAGAGATATGGGTATGCAAGGACTCAGGAAAAACCAAATTTGCAACTTATGACTGCCAAATAAGCTAAGAAAATGGGGTGTGAATCAGCAGCCATGGCTGCTATTCTGTGCAGAAAATTGATGACAGAAACACATCTTTTTTTTTTTTTTTTTTTTTTACTAACCAAACTCGTGTAAGACTTGTTAATTCAGTTTCAATCTTTAAGAAATCTAAATCGCTTCTTTAACAAGAGCTTTAAAATGAACTCAAACTATAGACAAACACTTTTAATATCAACAGAGAGAATTAAAGATTGTAACAAGACTGCATAAAACTCAAATGAAGTAAAAACTGAAAAAATTAAATTGCATTAACTGGAATGAAAAGTACAAGTCTTTAAATGACAATAAAGTAAATGGGACTAGAACATGACTTTCTGAACTAAACTAAGAACTATATTAAAACTAAAAGAAAGAAACTAACTACTCCCTTTTTACTTCTCCTCTTTCTTCTTTTATACTCCAAGTGGTCTTCACTTCTCTCTCTTAGCAAATCCAGCTATATTTGAGGCCATTGGATTGGTTAAATGAATCTTGGCCCTCCATTGGTTTTTGGCGGGAAATGCTTATTTGGCAGTTAAGGTTGAGTGTTTTGGAGAAGGGCACATTTAATGCTTTCTTGGATGTAGTGGAGGAGGGGGAACATGGAAGGAGATAAGGTGATGGGGGGTGGAGTGAGCAGGGGTGTTGCAGGGGGCAAGTGGGGAAGAAATGGTTTTGGCGCTAAAGGGTTGGTTTGACCAATTGGGTTGACTGGGTTTAATATCAACAGGGGGGTCAAAATGGCTAATGACAGGGGTCCAAAGGGTTTTTGACAAGGGTCCAAAAAGGTTTGTTGGCTTAATAAATGACAAGGACTAATGTGTAACTTCTGAAATTCCATGGACCAGTTCTGCCAAATCTCAAAGTTGCTCCAAGGACTGAAATTGACAAGTGTTAATATTACAAGGACCAAAGTTGCCATTTTCAGATTTTCCAGGGACCATTTCTGCCAATTCTTAAACTTGAAGGACCAATTTGTAATTTTCTCTAAACTTTTTATATTTTTCACCAAAGGACTAAATTTGACAATTTATGATTTAAAAAAGGACCTTTGGTGACTTTTCTTTTGAAATTTTGACTCAGGGACTATTTTTGACAATTTTAGAAACTTGGGGGACTAAAACTGCAATTTTTGCAAATTTGATACATTTTCATCTGATTTTGATATTTTTGCATTTAAAACACATAAAACACTGATTTGTGGTATTTTGATCATTTTGATGTGTTTCTGAGTGTTTTCAGATGATTTTGCAGTTTATTTTGTACAAAAATGATGAGTATTTAGACACTCATCAATCCCCCACACTGAGATATTGCTAGTCCCTAGCAATGATTTGAGAAAACATAATGGATTTTAATCTCTTTACCAAAAGCCATTACTTCTGGAGTAGCCAAATGTTTCAGTTCAAGTAAGAACCTTGGTACACTGATAACCAAATGATTTTGAGCAAATCATAAGCTGTAAACGGATTTGATTTGTCTTTACCAGAAGCCGTTTGCTCTGGACTAGCCAACTCTTAGATAAATTATCAATATTATCTTTGGTGAGCTGATTACCAATTATGGATTTTCCACTGCCTTTACCACAAGCCATAAACTTGCGGGCTAGCCAACTCTTCACTTTTTAGGATATGGTGAGTTGAATACCATACAATTTTGGGCAAATTGCAAGCCATATAAACGGATTTGATATATCTTTACCAAGAGCCGTTTGCTCCTGGATTAGCCAATCCTTTTGTTTATTAGACAAGGCGGACTGATAACCAAATGAGAAAGTGTAGAACACTTACTCCAAAAAAAAAAAAAAAAAAATTGGCCAAAAACGGGGGAATTAGGTGGATAATTACATGATAAAATTCGTGAGAATTCCCCCCCCACACTTAGAAATGAATATTGCCCTCAATATTCAAAGTACCGGCGGTTATGCCGAAACAAAGAACGGAAAAGGGAAATACTACGGCCATTATTTAGAAAGATGATTTTTTTTTTTTTTTTTAATAATATATATATATATATATATATATATATATATATATATATATATATAACATGTGGGGCAGCTCCCCCACACTAGGGTGGAACACATGGGTGAAAACCCATGTTTAGCTACTGTTTTTGATTACCGAGTCACTAGCTTGACTCGACCCCGAATTCATTGGTTCATGGGGAAGCAAAGTGGAAGAAAAAATCTCCATCGGACTTTCATTCAGGATGTTTGGACAAACATTTGAAGCACGTGAAAGTTCCACACCGATGAGATATACATAGAACCGGCTCAAAAATGATATATGGAAATGCCGGGATCAAAGATAATGTCTTCATTCCCGAAGGAGTGAAGAACAGGAGAAGTGACAGAATATATGAAGAAAAGAAAGAAAATCATGATAGGAATCATGACTAACTCTTCATCCTCAATAGGAGAATTCATAGTTTCATGAATCTCCTCAGTTAAGCTTGCTTGATCAAGACATATTATGGGAGTGTCTAGATCAAAGTAGAAATTATCATACTCCGGCGGAGATATGATATGAGTGAGTTCATCCGAGAACTCCATGAAGGTGAATGAATCATATTCAGAATTGATATGAGTGGGTTCACTGGTGAACTCCTCCAATGTACATGATTCATAATCGGGGAGAGAATTATGAGAATGAAAAGTGGTACTGCCACTAATCTTCTCTCCCATATTATCAAAACAGGATGCTTTCATTTCCGGATTAGAATTATCGGAAAGAATGTCACTATCCTTAATGGGGATAGGAGATGAAATAGGTTTCTCTTTGAAAGCCTCGATTTTAGAAATGAGAAGACTGACATTCAATAATGTTGCTCGAAGAGCTTCATCTTTGATTTCAGTGTCAGTAACTTCATCATTCTCTTCTTCTAACCTAACAAGCTCAGAAGGTAAATCTTCCACATAAGCGATGTCTCCACAAGATAATGAATCATCATCATCAGAATCGAAGAACATCTCAACATGATCATTTTGGAAGACAAGAGGAGGAGGGATATCACACACATGATCAAGAATTCCCTGTGACTCTCCTGGGATTGGGACAAGGTTCTCAACACTAGACTTTATCAATTCGTCCGATTCCTTTTCAGGAACAGTGTCGAGATGCTCGTCCCCCATAATAAGAGAGTGAGTGTGAATCTCGGGTGTGATAGCAGTTGTTTGAGATGGAATCTCAACTGCAGGGATATCAACTGACTGAGGAAGTTGAGAAGTATTATCTCTAAAAGGATAAAAACTCTCCTCGTCATCATCATATAGAGCTGCCTTAAGAAATTGGGAACGTCTTAGAGCTGCTTGCTCTAGGATTAATAATTCTTCCCTAGATTTGCGAGCCTCTCGTTCTTCTCGTTCTTCGGCTAGCAATTCTCCTATGGTCTTTTCACCACTCACTTGATTATTAAAGTTTTGAATCATATCATCAAGTGTTTTCATTGTGGTTTCAAAATCCTGGGAGATTTCATGAGACAACGGCTCAGGTGGAGTTTGAACCGTATGGTGCTGTGGAGGTTGGAAATTTTCAAACAAGTAAGAGTCATGATTGTTACAAGGAACTGGGTTCCCTATTTGACAATCAGAGCTGAAGTGGGGACCTCCACAGTACTCACAACAGTAAAACTGTTGAGTCTGGAATGGTGAATCATATGGATTTTGGTCATAACCAAAACTCTGAGCATCACTGGAAAACTGTTCATAGACAAACGTGTTTCCGGATTGACACTCAAATCCTTGGTGAGGACCTCCACAAAATTCACAACAGTAAAACTGTTGGTTATATGAAGATAAGTCGGGCTGTGGTGGGTAATTGGAAAAGTTTGAGGGGTCGTTAAATGAGTTCTGATTAGAATCATAATCAAATGAATTCCTCGAACCACAAAACAAACAACTCCCGTTATGGATATCATTACCACATTGTACACAAGTACACCAACGACAGGGTGAACCATAAAGAGGCTCACCACAACCGACACAAGGAATAAACGATTGCATTTGAAGGTCATGAGAAGGAATCGGTTTATTCAAAGAATCAACAAAACCAACATGGTGATCCGAATGACTATTAAGTCTCGAAGAACATTCAGAAAAATCAGGAGGTGGGACAAGTGGTGTGCTCTGAGAGCTAGCAATTTCCACCACTTCCGTTATGGTCTCCGGTTTTGGTTCTTGAGAAACGTGAAGATTAGGCAAGTCATTCTTGCTAATCACCGGTGTTTGAACGGGTTCATCGTAATCAATTCTAATTCTCGACCTTTTTTCATCGGCTTGAATTTGTTCGATTAGATTACGGGCTCTATCTTCAAAGAAAGTGTCCTCGTAATCCTTGGTGGGTGCTTGGGGTAGCTCTGACGTTTGAACTGGTTTGTCAAGATTAGAATGTATTTCAGGTTGTGGCGGGTGGTCGAAATAACTTTGAAAAGAATTTTTGATGGATAATTCGCACGAATTGCAAAATTCGCTTGAACTAGGCCCTCCACACCGCTCACACACATTTGTGACGATGATGTTGACGAATGTCGACATAAGAATTAAACATATAGAGGATAAGAGAAAAGAATCAAATGGTTGAGAGGATACGAAGAATAGAATTAAACGGCAAAAGAGGGTAAGAGAAATAAAATCAACGAATAAGAGGAATGAGAAGAATATTTTTGTATTTTTGGATAAGAAAATATAAACATATACAGATGGATGGTATGAACAAAGAGTGAATATCCAAATCACTAATCTTCTAGACGGAAGATAATCAGCACAGCTCCCCGGCAGCGGCGCCAAAAATTTGATGCGCTCCAGAACAGTCAAGGTTTATCACACAAGCCTGCCACTTGTGAATGGCAGACCGTAAGAACCTTAAAACGGCTCAGGAACGAAATCAATGAAGATCTGGGGAGTATAGTGTTTCCCCGGGTCGTTATGTCCCAGCGAGCTATGCAATGGATTATCAAACGCAAAGTGATCGAGAGATTTGAACGGAAAAGGAGATTTGTGAATTATTATAACTACAGAAATAACACAAAAACTAAAGGGGCTTAAATGCAAATTAAAAAGATAAAAAATATTAAATAAACGCTATCACTATATTTAAAATGATGTTTTTGTGATTTTATAAAACAAAATGACTTAAATAAACTATTTTAACTAAAACGTAAACTTAAATTATCTAAAAACGTAACTTAAAATGAAAACGTACGTTATTTATAAAAATTACGCGAGTGCGCAAGCAAAAACGTAAAATTTGTAAAATAAAAGTCTTACGAGTGTGAAAACAATTTTCTTACTTACTATACGACAAACGAAAATTTTAGGAAAAAGCCGGGTATTTTTTCGAGTTTTATATTATTTATTACGAATTAAAAACTATAAAACACTAATCAAATTATAAAAATTACTAAAACTTTTTGGAAAATTCTGAAATTTTTTGTAAAAATACTAGATACTATCATAAGCCTAGGAAAAATAAAATGGGACACACAACTTTTTGGAATAAGCTGGTAAAAAGCTTAAATGGACAATAAGCTTTAAGTACTAAAAACGGTACAAAAGGAATTAAAGTGCAAAAGTTAACTTAAAAAGACCCAAGGGCGAGATGGTAAGGGAGGTGCGTGTTGGGGCGTTGCTTTGTTGGGCTGGAGGTCTTGGGTTCGAATCCCACCTCCAGCCTTTTTGGCAATTTAATTTTCTTTTGGGTTTTCAAACTCTAGAATTCAAAGCCTTAAAGAAGTTAATGATGCTGGTTTATAACAAAAAAGTTCAATAGAGCAGATGGACTTGGGGTCTGTTGTGTTGCGTGGGATACAGGAGGTCACTGGTTCGAATCCAGCTTCCTCCTTTTTGCTTCTTTTATTTTCTTTCTTGGACTAAAAAGGGAGAAAACAAGCTACTTATTAAACAAATAAACTTATAAACTATAAAAAAAAACTGCAGATCAGCAAATAAAAAAAACACAAGCTAAAAAAAAACTAAGGGATGTTAAAGGGGCGTTTGGGACAGCGGTGAAAAGGCAACAAAAGGCTTCCATAAAGCTGTTGCATCAGCTTATTAGCTGCTGACTACAACAGTAGACTAAAAAAAAAAACATTTATGAGTATAAAGTATTATCAAGTGATACAACAGCTATCTAAAAGACAATAAATAAGCTAATGACAACCAAGATTGATTTAACTAATCCTAAATAAAACTAAAGGACCCTAAATCAGCTAGCTTATAAGCTAATACACTGCCGCTTTAGTGAAAACGGCCTAAAGGACCGTTTGGGACAAGGCTGCCGAACACATAAATTGCCACAAAAAACTATCAAAATCCACCTACGAGCTACTAAAGGCTAACACTAATCCTCAAGGTTGCTTAAGAGATCATGGATAAGAAACAAGAAAAAGAGAATAAGCTCAACCCACAACTCATGATGGGGAAAACAGTTGGCAGATTAACTTAAACTAGGGAAATCCTTAATCTATTAAAATGGTAAAATAAGCATTTGAAGTCTAGAAATAAGCACCAATAAACTAAAAGCTAAACTAATCTATTTATACTAATGAGCACAAGCCGAAATAAGCTGAGACAAAATACCTGATAAGCAAATAAAAGGGAGCAATTGCCGTATGTGTTGCCGTTGTGCAGGCCTAAAACAGCCTACTGAGGCTTGTTTTGAGCTAATTTAAGAGCTGGGATGTAGCTGCCAAGGTGAGAACAAGCTTCCACAATCAAGTTAGCACAGGTGAAATGCAAACAAAACCAAGTGGAAGGCAGAAAGAGACTTTAACCACCTTAAAAATAAGCTGAATTCAGCTTGTTTTGGCCACAAATGAAATATTTCAAGACTGATTTTACTTATGCTAGAAGTAAAACTTATGCATGAAACTGAAACCAAAGAGATATGGGTATGCAAGGACTCAGGAAAAACCAAATTTGCAACTTATGACTGCCAAATAAGCTAAGAAAATGGGGTGTGAATCAGCAGCCATGGCTGCTATTCTGTGCAGAAAATTGATGACAGAAACACATCTTTTTTTTTTTTTTTTTTTTACTAACCAAACTCGTGTAAGACTTGTTAATTCAGTTTCAATCTTTAAGAAATCTAAATCGCTTCTTTAACAAGAGCTTTAAAATGAACTCAAACTATAGACAAACACTTTTAATATCAACAGAGAGAATTAAAGATTGTAACAAGACTGCATAAAACTCAAATGAAGTAAAAACTGAAAAAATTAAATTGCATTAACTGGAATGAAAAGTACAAGTCTTTAAATGACAATAAAGTAAATGGGACTAGAACATGACTTTCTGAACTAAACTAAGAACTATATTAAAACTAAAAGAAAGAAACTAACTACTCCCTTTTTACTTCTCCTCTTTCTTCTTTTATACTCCAAGTGGTCTTCACTTCTCTCTCTTAGCAAATCCAGCTATATTTGAGGCCATTGGATTGGTTAAATGAATCTTGGCCCTCCATTGGTTTTTGGCGGGAAATGCTTATTTGGTAGTTAAGGTTGAGTGTTTTGGAGAAGGGCACATTTAATGCTTTCTTGGATGTAGTGGAGGAGGGGGAACATGGAAGGAGATAAGGTGATGGGGGTGGAGTGTGCAGGGGTGTTGCAGGGGGCAAGTGGGGAAGAAATGGTTTTGGCGCTAAAGGGTTGGTTTGACCAATTGGGTTGACTGGGTTTAATATCAACAGGGGGGTCAAAATGGCTAATGACAGGGGTCCAAAGGGTTTTTGACAAGGGTCCAAAAAGGTTTGTTGGCTTAATAAATGACAAGGACTAATGTGTAACTTCTGAAATTCCATGGACCAGTTCTGACAAATCTCAAAGTTGCTCCAAGGACTGAAATTGACAAGTGTTAATATTACAAGGACCAAAGTTGCCATTTTCAGATTTTCCAGGGACCATTTCTGCCAATTCTTAAACTTGAAGGACCAATTTGTAATTTTCTCAAAACTTTTTATATTTTTCACCAAAGGACTAAATTTGACAAGTTATGATTTAAAAAAGGACCTTTGGTGACTTTTCTTTTGAAATTTTGACTCAGGGACTATTTTTGACAATTTTAGAAACTTGGGGGACTAAAACTGCAATTTTTGCAAATTTGATACGTTTTTCATCTGATTTTGATATTTTTGCATTTAAAACACATAAACCACTGATTTGTGGTATTTTGATCATTTTGATGTGTTTCTGAGTGTTTTCAGATGATTTTGCAGTTTATTTTGTACAAAAATAATGAGTATTTAGACACTCATCAAAGACCAACCTAGGAACTTTAAGTTTGAGTTGAATAAAACGAATCATGTTGATTCTAGTACTAGCCATAGGCGTACTGTTATTAATTCGAATTCTGATACTATTTGCAAACCATGTAATGATGCCTGCTTGAATTCTGTTACTAATTATGAATGTGGTGTGAATGCTTTGTCTAATGCTGTCAAATCCCCAGCTAATATTGTTAATGCAAAAAATCATGCTAAGAAGACTAAAAGGCAAAGGCGAAAGAAAGTTAGAAAACAGTGGAAACCCACAGGAAGAACATTTAGTAAGATAGGCTATCAATGGATACATGTTGGTCATAAGGTTAATCAGACAATGCCCACTAGAAAATGGATGCCTACTGGTAGAACTATTCCCTTAAGAAGTGAACATACTTTGAATAGGGCAAATACGGACACTAGTACTGCATCTATTCATAATGATTCCATTGCCCCAATTTCTGATATGAATGTTTCTATTTCTGATGTGGGTGTTCCAATCACTGTCAGTAACCAAATGAAACCCATTCTTGCATGGGGATCCCAATTATCCAGTTATCCATTCTTGTCTGTGTTCAACTGCAGATCGTTCAAATCGTTCTGTGGTACCTGGACTCAGGCTATTCCAAGCATATGACTGGAGACCGGTCGTGGCTCATGAACTTCGTGAGCAAATTCATCGGGACAGTTAGATTCGGGAATGATCATTTCGGTGCAATTATGGGTTATGGAGATTATGTTGTTGGTAAAAGTGTTATCTCCAGGGTATATTATGTGGAAGGTCTTGGTCATAACCTGTTCTCTGTTGGTAAATTCTGCGATTCTGATCTAGAAGTAGCCTTCAGAAAACATACTTGTTTCGTTAGAGAACTTGATGGTAAGGAACTTTTAAGAGGAACACGTGGTTTAAATCTATACATCATCTCTATCGAAGATATGATGAAGTCTTCTCCAATTTGCTTGTTATCAAAGGCTTCTAAAACAAAGTAATGGTTATGGCATCGTCGTCTCAATCACTTGAACTTCGGCACCATCAATGATCTCTCCAGAAAGGACTTAGTTGTATGTTTACCTAGACTTAAGTATGAAAAGGATCATCTTTGTTCAGCATGCCAATTGGGAAAAAGCAAGAAGTATGCCTATAAACCCAAACCTACAAACTCAGTTACAGAAGTTCTTCAACAATTCACATGGACTTATGTGGACCCATGAGAGTGCAGAATATCTTTGGGAAGAAATATGTGTTAGTTGTGGTTGATGATTTCTCTAGATTCACTTGGGTAAAGTTCTTAAGGACAAAGGATGAAACTCCAGATATCATCATCAAACTCATCAAACAGTTGCAGGTTCGTCTTATCAAAACGGTCAGAATCATCCGTACAGACAATGGAACTGAGTTTGTTAACAAACAACTTAGTGAGTTTTATGAAAGTATTGGAATCAGTCATCAAAGAAGTGTTCCTCGAACTCCTCAACAGAACGGTGTAGTTGAAAGACGAAATCGAACTCTTGTGGAAGCCGCACGGACAATGTTGATTTACTCAAAAGTTCCAATGTTTCTCTGGAGTGAAGCCATCGCTACTGCATGCTACACCCAAAATCGATCCCTGATTCACACAGCTCATGTAAAAACTCCATATGAGCTTGTCCACAACAGAAAACCTAATCTCTCATTCCTTCGTGTGTTCGGTGCATTGTGTTATCCAACTAATGAGGGCCAAGATTTAGGTAAACTTAAAGCTAAAGCAGACATTGGAGTATTTGTAGGATATGCACCAAACAGAAAAGGATACCGAATCTACAACAAGAGAACCTGAAACATCATGGAAACAATTCACGTTACGTTTGATGAGCTGACCGGTCAAATGGCTCCTGGACAATCCAGTTCTGGACCCGCACTTCAAAACAGTCCCATTGGTTCATCTCTTGTACCAAACTCCTCACCAGCAACTTCATATGTACCTCCTTCAGAAGATGATTTAAAGAAACTGTTTGATCCAATGTTTGATGAACAATTTGAGCCAAGCAACAATGATATGTCAATCCCATCAACAGAGGCTGCTTTTATCCCTGTCAATGAAAGTAACCCTTCGACTTCTATGTCAGTAAGCCATGAAGCACCTGCTGCTGATCAATCTGTCTCATCAACAAATCTTCAATCGTCAAGTGTACATCATGGAATTGCCTCTGATTCACAGGATGAAGTTAATCCCTTTTCTACTCATGAAGATGCTCCATTTGAAAATATATTTTCTCCTGAATCATCATCTGAACCATCTTCATCAGGAGACATCGACTCAGCTACTTCGGTTCCACAACCACAACCACAAGAACATCTTAGAAAATGGACACATGATCACCCATTGGATAACATTATTGGAAACCCTTCTCGTCCGGTATCCACTCGGAAACAACTTGCTACTGATGCCTTATGGTGCTTCTTCAACTCCGTACTCTCTAAGATCGAACCCAAAGATGTTAAAACTGCTATGAATGAAGACAGATGGTTCAATGCCATGCAAGAAGAAATTCATTAGTTTGATCGATTAGATGTATGGGAATTAGTACCAGCTCCAGATTGTTCTATGATCATTGCTCTCAAGTGGATCTTCAAAGTGAAGCTTGATGAGCATGGCGATGTTTTGAAAAATAAGGCTAGGTTAGTGGCTAAAGGATATCGTCAAGAAGAAGGTATAGACTTTGAGGAATCTTTTGCTCCAGTTGCTCGTATCGAGGCAATCAGAATCTTCTTGGCTAATGCTGCTAGCAAGAACATGGTTGTTTATCAGATGGACGTGAAAACCGCATTTCTTAATGGAGATCTAAAAGAAGTGGTTTACGTCAGCTAGCCAGAGGGTTTTGTGAATCCAGAGCATCCTACTCATGTTTATCGCTTGAAAAAGGCCCTATACGGTCTGAAGCAAGCTCCTAGAGTATGGTATGATATGCTGTCAAAGTTCCTTCTATCTACTGGATTCAGCAAAGGAGCAGTCGATCCGACATTGTTCACCAGAAAGTCAGACAAACATTTAATTCACGTTCAAATTTATGTTGATGATATTATCTTTGCCTCTACTGACCCCAATGAATGTGATCGTTTTTCAAAAGAAATGGGTTCCAAATTTCAAATGTCAATGATGGGACAAATGTCATTTTTCTTGGGATTACAAATTTCACAAAGTCCCGGAGGCATTTTTATAAATCAATCTAAATATGCAAATGAGATTTTAAAGAAAATTGGATTTGTTTCATGTGACACCGTTGACACTCCCATGATTGAACGAACCAAGCTAGATGAGGACCACTCAGAAATCATGGTAGACCAAACGAAATACCGTAGTATGATTGGATCCCTGATGTACCTCACAGCTAGTAGACCAGATATCTTGTTCTCTATATGCATGTGTGCTAGGTACCAGGCTAAGCCTACCAAAAAGCACATTGAAGCGGTTAAACGGGTCTTTCGGTATCTCTAAGGAACTGTCAATATGGGACTTTGGTACCCGAAGGACACCGGTATGTCACTAACAGCCTATGCAGATGCTGATCATGCAGGATGTCAAGATACTCGTCGAAGTACGTCTGGAGGTGCTCAGTTTTTGGGTAATAAGCTTGTGAGTTGGTCTTCAAATAAGCAAATGAGTACTTCTATTTCCTCTACAGAGGCGGAATACATAGCCATGTCATCTTGTTGCGCTCAAATCCTTTGGATGAGATCCCAATTATCTTACTATGGCTTTGAATTTAACAAAATCCCTCTGTACTGTGACAATAAAAGTGCTATTGCTCTCTCATGCAACAATGTTCAACATTCAAGAGCAAAGCACATCGACATTCGTCATCATTTCATCCGGGAGCAAGTGGAAAACGGTATGGTGGAACTCTATTTTGTGAAGTCAGAATATCAGTTAGCAGATATCTTCACCAAAGCTCTTCCAAGAGAACGGTTTGAGTTTATTCTTCCACGACTTTGCTTGAAAGCCTTCAACTAGAAACACTCAAACGTCTTCAGGAGGAAGACGAGGAGTAAAGGTCCATATTCATCTATCTCTTGTAAATATTTATTCAAAAAGAAAATACAAAATTACAAAACCTTCAAAAAGCTAATAGAAAAATATAAAATTTTCAAAAATCCATAAAAAAATTTGAAAATTTCGAAAATCTTCAAAAAAATATTGTCCTTTTTGTCATGTTTTTCTCGATTCGATATATATCTACGGCCTTTGTGTTGTCATTCAAAGAATGACACGAGACTTTAGATGTTGTTCGAATGTTTAAAAAAAATAATAATAAAATTTTTTTGAGAGAAAGAGAAACTATGGTTTATTGTCATTTCAGGCAATAACCCGCTTTTCATAGAAAGAACAGAGCCATGCTTTATCTTGGTTTTCAAATCTCATGCTCTGATTCTATAAACAATTACTTCTTATCTAATGAAATCTATTTGATTTGAAAAATAACTCGGGCTCAAATTTTTGATAATCATCCGGACTTAACATTTGTCAAAATATCTATCTCTCAATCAACAACATATGTCATTGATTGAGGGGGAGAATGATTTCAATTAAATTAAAAGGTTATTTGTCATTCAATTGTTTTCAAAAAAAGAATCATGCATGTTTAATAAATGGAGTTTAAAGTCTCTAAATCTGATCCTTGTCAGTTATAACATTTTTCATAATCAAGTCACAATTCTCCTTAAAAGCTTTCAAAATCAATTTAAATCTACAGAGATCACAAATCTCAATGATTTGATAATTGTGATCGGGGGAGAATTTGTGATTTAAATTTGATTTAAACTGATAATTCGATAAAAGGTTTCATATGTATTTAATAAGTTTTCCTCCCCACATGTGCCAAACGATTTCAAATTTCATGCACATGTTAAGGGGGAGCATCATTTTTAAAACCACAAAGAATTGAAACGTGATTAATTTGTCTCTAAGTGCAGGTTCCTTCTAATATGTGCATAACTCTTTCAAACCTCGAGGCACATATTGAGGGGGAGCAAATTTTTGAAAACCTCATCCTTCCAAAATTCTTTATCTACTTGATTTGATTAAGGAAGTGATGCTGATATTTTTTAGAAAATGGTAATCAAAGAAGTTAATTCTTTCTCTTGCCTCCGTGTGCTAAACGCATGATGCACATGTTGAGGGGGAGCTCTTCTTCTAAAAATATCAAAAACAATTCAGGTGCAAAATGCTTTGATAATATATCACAAGCATCTGGATTGATTTTCAAATGGTTTTCAATTGGTTCCTATGGCAGATGAACAATACCAAAAAGACCGACCAACTTTACATTATGTATGGTGATATAAGGACGATAAGGTTAGGTATGTGTCCCCATGATCCGCCAGAACCGGAGGGATCTACCCAGGGACAACCCACTAGAGAGTGTAGAAGTCCTTAGGTATATTGAAAAAAGGAGAAAAATGAGAAATGGAAAGAGTGCGGACTGAGATAGAGCTAGTACTGGAATAAACCCAACAAGGTTCTAGTTATGAAGTCTCAGTAAGCACTGAAGGGGTTGAAGAATGAAAAAGAATTGAATGAGAAAAGGGTGAAAACAAATAGCCCTCCAACTTTTCAACCTTAGGGCAGAAACCGGGTTCAATACATATGCTACTGGTGGTAACACTGGTATTGAAGACAAGACGTCATGGACCCAGTGACGCACTGCACTAACTTCCCAAGCTACTCAAGTTCCTCTTAATAGGACTTGTTTCATTCTCACAGGGAACCGACGTTATCTATCGACTTTCTCTTAGAGTTTGTTGATATTGGAGAAGGAGACCCTCTCCCTAGTCTCCAGCACAGGATACTAATATGCACAAATTGAGTCTAGAGCCACGAGATCATCAATAAATCTCATTAGGATACTTTCAATGAAGACTCTGTGTTTCACACATTGTGGAAAGAGAGATTATATCTTATGAGTCCTACGCAGTATCCTTGTGGTATTGCCAGAACATCTGAGTGATATGCAAACATATTCACAATGAAGATGGAAAGCCTTCTGGAGCCATCATCAAACAAGCTCCTTGTGGGTGGCATGTGAGATCTATCCAATAGATCAACCATGTGACAACTGAACAGAAACGATGGGGCGATTCCATCTTTTGAATCAATCCTGGTTCAGGTTACGGATTGACGAATACCTTTGAAAAACCGGTCGTTGTGCTTAAAAACTCTTTTCATTAGCACATCGACCGTGTACGAATATTTCAAAATAAAAGGTGTTTATGATTGATAATTGATTTTCATTAAAACCTTCGTTGTATTGCAAAAACAATTTCTATTGAGCGATACACGATTGTTTTTCAAATCTCTTTTCATCAATCAGTGAATCTCTATTCGTTGATTCACTCACTCCGTGTTGTCTTCTTTGAGACATTCCGGTTTGAGAATAGCTAGAGCAGCTGCGAAACCCTGTCAAGGAAATTCTTCGGAATTATACCTGATCACAGGCAGTACTTGTACTGATCAACGGGGAACCGTGGGCCGTGTACCTCAATTCAACGAAAGTGATCAAAGACACTTTCGTGCGCTTTATTGCTAACTGTTGTATGCAGGTACGCCCGATGTTTGCAGCTGATCAGAATGGAGCGGTCAATCCATTGCCGCATCCTTACACAACACATTCATTTCCAAAGAAATCATGATTAGTGCATCAATGACTATGATATTATCACTCTATGCTTCTGCTACGCTGCTGCCAATATCATGAATCAACGAAAGCTTCCGCTACTCTGATAAGAAGAAATCATGATCCAGATGTGAGCATGTCGGTCCAAATGTCACAACATCACATAATATCAACACCACAAAGGAAGAGTCAGAGATTTAATGTGGCTAATGATCTCAAATCTGGCTCAAAACTCATTATCACGTGGATCAGTAAAAGACCTCCACTTGGATTAACCAAACATGCAATGTGAAGAATCAATGACTACGAGCTTCAGAGCAAAGTAACACATCAAGAGTGCAAGAACAATTTATAGTGTAATATCTGTTTGTATTCAATGTAAGTTTAATGTGTGTTTGAGGTGACCTCCCTTAGGGGGAGATTGTTAGGAATTAGAAATTCCAGGTATTAAAGAGTCGGTCACCTCAAGTATATGTAATCGTTAGAAAGCTCGTAGTCGTAGTTATTTTATGTTAAGTAGTATTTAGTTAAGTAACACCGTGGAGGACGGACGGGTCTTTACCCACTGTATGCCTGATCCACAGCCCGTTGTGTGGCGTTTTATTGTAAGACTATAAATACTCTCTACCTCCCAAGGTAGAGAGTTGGAGCTCATAATAAGAATTTTCTTTCTCTCACTAAAGTTCCCAAACCTCTAACTTTCTCTCTCTAAAACTCATTTCTTATACGCCTAAGTATGTTTGTGTTATGATGTGTATGTGAAATCCAATATCTTACAGAGGGACATAAAAAAGAAACAGTGGAGGTAGTCGATAAAGAAAGCTCTAGCTCAGGATTGAAAAGAGCTGCAAGTGTGTTAAATACTATTTGTAGGAAAAAAATGAAACCAGATAAGTCTTAAGCATTTGACTTAACATCAGAATGTTTGAAAAGAAAAATATTAATATCAGAGTTATGATGTCTTAATATATTTAAATTACTTAAATAATTTTACTTAACTTATGATGTTTATCAGAGTTATGATGTGTTTTATTTGAGTTATGACTGTATAACCATTGTGGGATGCTCTATGACGTATACATATTTATATTGTCTTTAATATCAGAGTTAGTTGTTTTAATATATGATATTCTGTTGATATCAGAGTTAGGCCTATGACGTATACATATTAATATTATCTTAATATCAGAGTTTAGTTGTCTTAATATATGATATTGCCTTAATATCAGAGTTATTAAATGATGTTAAACATAATAATAATGTTTAAATGCTAAATGTTAGTTTTTCAATGTTTAACTTTAATATATACTTGAATTATAAATTTTAAACCATAAATTCACACCAATTTAAGATTGGGACCTTAAAACCAAAAATTTTATTCATAATACGAAATTACATAATACTTCTAGAACAACCAACAAACAAGCAACAAACCAAACTACAAAAAGATCATTAAACAAAAGATCTAAACAGCCAAACCCCCCATCTTCAAACTTCTCCATCTTCATCTTCTCCATCATACTTCTTCATCTTCTTCATCTTCTCCATCTTCTTTATCTTCTCCATCTTCAAACTTCTCCATCTTGGTGATATGCTCCTTCTTTTTATTGACAATAGCACGCATAATCAAAATGCCAACAAGCGAATCCAACAATCGATGCTCCATGACTTGAATGTCATTCAGGGAGTCATAGATCTTATCCGCAGCTTCTTCTTCATCAAAATTAAGAGACAATACCTCACTCATTGCCTCTGTACGCTTTTCAACCTTAGTAACCAACTCAGTTCTACGCTCGCCAAGCCACATAATAATCCCTTCTTCATCTGTAACTTCTTGATTTAATAAACACTTGAACAAGTTGTGTAGTTGATTAGTTCCAAAAATGTTTTTGAGTTCATTGATAACTGGAGTTTGAGACATTTTGAGGATGATTAGGGTTAGAACAGAGATGTTATCTTATTGCAACTAAATAGACTTATTTATATTGTAACTGAATAGACATTTTATTGCAAATAAACCCTCCAACTTCACAAATGCGTTAAATTTTCAATTAAAGTTTTCAAAAATAACAAAAGCCCTCAAAATTAAGTATCAGAGTAAGTTAATAATATCAGAGTAATATTTTAAATTGTATGTTACATACTTTATGTTTTTAATAAAATTGACAAAAAAAACAAAAAAAAAACAAAAAAAAACATCCAGTTTATCACTACAATTATTATTGACATAATATCATAGTAGTAATTAAGTAAGTTAATAATATGATTGTAATAATATATTGACATAATAAATGTTAAATTTTAAACTTAAATTTGTTAAAAATTTTTAGTAGTTAAATATTAATTTAAAAATAATAAGTGTTATATTTAATTTTTTAAATAACTATAAGTATGAAATATGATAATTATATTCATTTGTGTTTTGTGTATTGTCAAAAGCAACTTTAAAGATTATCACAAAATAAAGTGGTATTTTACGTCTCGAGGAATCTTTAACAACTATAAATAGTATCTGACAAATATCTCTGTTGAAAATTACTTAATAAACAGATACTCGAATATATATACGTCATAAGCAAACTGACTCTGATATTAAGGAAATATTAATATGTATACGTCATAAAAAACATACAAAATATTAAATTTTATTTCGTTTGTATGCGCTTCTTCTTTTAGACTTTGTATGAGAAAAATAATATATACAAGAAAAATACATAGAAGTTTGATGTAAGTGCTCTCTAAACCGAGCATCTACTACAAAGAAATTGATTAGATGAAAGTTTATTGTTTTTTATTTTCGTTTATGAACTTGAATTGCGATATTTAAAACGAGCATCTACTACAAAGAAATTGATTTTTAGTGACTTATGGTTCTAACTTTTTAATGACAATCGATAATAAAGGGTGGGAATAAAGTAGAAATTTGACTTAATGACACTTTTGTGAAAAGTATGTGTTATGAAAGAAAAAGACTTAATAATTACATTTTTTCTGTATTATAGTTAGACTTTTATCTGGTTGACTTTTACTTATACTTAGAGCAAACACAACTTTTAATATATGATATTCCTCTTTAATGTCATAATAACATTATGATATTAAAGAGGAATATCATATATTAAAACAACTAACTATGATATTAAAAAATAATCATATATTAAAAAATGTCAAATTTAATAATTAAAAAAAAAAGCAAAAAAAAAAAAAAAAAAAAAAAAAAAAAAAAAGACCTTTTTATATTAAAGAAAATATCATATATTAACAAAATATCATATATTTAAAAAAAATGTTATATATTAAGACAACACTCTGATATTAAGACAAATATCATATATTGTGATATTCCCAATCACATATTTTTACAAATTTTAAGACAGGCGTTAAATACAAACGAGTTCAACCGAAATTATTGTGATATTCACATTCACGCCCAAAAACATTGGTTGGGCAACCAAAAAAAAGTTTACTTTCCCCACTTTATTAACTTTTAAAACGTGTACTTTCCCCATTTTATTAACTTGACCGTTGCATTAAAAAAAAAAAAAAAAAAAAAAAAAAAAAAAAAAAAAAAAAACTTTTATTTTTAAAAACTCTACCACTATATAAATACTTTTAAAACCATTCTAACCAAATACCACAAAGATTTATTATGGCTTGCCGTCTCCCCCATTCCGCTGAAGATATGAAAATTGATAAGATCGTTTAAAAGCTCAGCTAGGGATCAATAACAAAGATAATAAACATAATACGCAGCGGAATAATCAAAACAATACTTTGTTATTGCTAAAGGTTTTCATTCACTAACACTAACTAATCTTAGACGTTTATAGGAACACGTCTACTAACTAAACTAATAACCTAGGCGTTTACAAGACTATACGCCTAGGACACACACACACCTTTACTAGACGTCTACATTATGGAAGACTTAATTAAAACCTACACCCCATGTCCTCTTTATATACTAGAGGATTAGGGTTTACAAATCTCTACTAAGGACTAATAAATAAAACTTCTTTTGCAAGCAAGTCCTTCCATCTTTTTGTAGGTTTCCTTCTTGTCATATTAAGTCTCTCTTGTTTCATTCTTTTTGTCTTATCAACTCAAACGTATAATTCCCAACAATCTTCCCCTAGTTGATAATGACAAAACCATTCTTGAACGAACTTCCCTAGACGAAGTAGAGAAATTGAGATCAGGGATCTCACCATGAATGAAACAAGTATGTCTTCCTTTGTCTTCCCCTTAATCCATGCCACGCCACTCAAACATCTCTTCCCCTTTTTGTTATTATCCAAATAGGGAACGTATGCAAATAATGATCTTGACCACCACGAACCAATATCATACTTCCAATCTAAGTCGTCCAATGTTTCGAATTGCCCTCCATGAAGAACACCAAAATGCTTACTAATAATGAATCCAAAACAGTAGAAAACTCCAACTAGCAGTAGTAATAATGATCAACAGTAGTAAAAATCAAACACTTCCCCTTGAGTGGTGCATGTAGATGATTAAACATTTAACAATAAGCTTCCCCTAAAACCCATATGTTAACCATCTTCTTGATTCTTCAAATCGGTAAGCTCCTTGTAATGACCACTTGTGAAGAAAACCAAATATAACGAATTTGATGAAGAAGTAAAATAACCCAAACTTGTGTCTTATGTCTTGTTTATCCACATGACGTTGAACTTATATCGCTAATAAAATATAAGTAGATCGCAACCTCTTGCCAAAATCCTCATCTTCAATGAGACACTGAGCACTACAATGTAACTCCTTTAAGTGATAGTTAACTAGGTCTTCATCCATCCACCCCTTGACCTATGAAAACTAGATTTTGCAAGTCTTCGTCAACATCCTTTAAGCACGAACAAGTTATCGACAAAGTGTAACACCCACTTTGAGATATGATAAGAACACAAACCTGTGAAACTCAACTACAACATCAAATAAGTGATAATCAATCGTCTTCGTAATCACTTTTTCAATAAACAAAATAGGAGCCTTTTTAAAACCATTAAGAATAAATTCCCAAACTCCTTGTGTGTGTGAAACAATCTCGTATCTTGTGTGTGTAAACCATCCGAACTTCAAACTTATCATGCTCGACTTCCCCTTAAATTGAAATCCATATGAAAAGCAGTACTTTCAATAATAACAGTACTTTGAGAAGGAGCAGTACTTTCATCCAATCAACAGTACTTTCGTATAAACTGCAGTACTTTGCGTAATATCAGTACTTTAACAAACATGCAGTACTTTCACAAAAAAAAATCTGCAGTACTTTGAAAATTCCAACAGTACTTTCAATTTAACAGTACTTTGCAATCAAGAGCAGAACCTTTAGCAGTTTGGTCACACAATCAGCACAAATATAGATCACCAATACATTTGATGAACCACCAAACAATCTGTACGAAATCAATTAAATTATACCCACTGAACAAATTTGACTACTTTTTATTCAAGGATAGCCACGTGAACCAATAAAATAACACTTCCACCGTAAGCTCCATATACTGCATAACATCGAATCTCAACCTTCCTTTAATCACGTGCGTTCGACTAAATATCCTCAAACGTTATTATTAATAAAACCGAGTGGGGACCAGCAGTACCATTAATATACCACCGACCACTTTGAGTAGGAATCACACGTCAATATCACCAATCAAATCATTGCGTATTAATTCGAATTAAATTCATACGCCAATTTAATTTGCTAATGAATGAGGTACGAGGTACAAATTAAAAGCAATATGCGAATACCTCAACCATGTGAAAGATGACAAGCAAATTTAATTGCTAATTTTTTATAAAAAATCGATTAGCAGCAGCATATATACGAAACCTTTAATATTCGAAACTGCATTCATCCTTCACCAACAAAAACCTTGTAATCCCTATATCAAGAGCTCCCCACTCTGATACCAATTGATAAGATCGTTTAAAAGCTCAGCTAGGGATCAATAAAAAAGATAATAAACATAATACGCAGCGGAATAATCAAAACAATACTTTGTTATTGCTAAAGGTTTTCATTCACTAACACTCATGTTGGATCGTTGTAAGCTCATAGACGAGGTCTAATATTATATCTAGGAACACATAATAATGAAAGCGGAATATTCAAACATAGAATCAACATTATTATGAACAAGGTTTTTCATTATCATAAACTAACTAAACAATAATAAAGATCAAAGACTTGATCTTTAACACTAACTAACTAAACCACTAAACCCTAGGCGTTTTCCCAATCCCTAAGCCTAGGTTCCCACACACACACCCCTTTAGACGTCTACATCTTGTACGTACGTGCTAAAACTAATGACCCTATGTCTCTTTATATACTAGAGACATCTAGGGTTTACAAGAGGAATCATAATATAATTAGGAAACAATACAATTAGGATACTAAATATTCTTTTAAGCATATCTTCTAGAATCTTTCAAATCCTCCATCTTTTTGTAGTTTCCTTCTTGTCACTTTAAGTCCTTCATGTTTCATTCTTCTTATTTTGTATCATCAAATCTATAATAGACCCAACAAAAATGTACGTTAAAAAACAATGCGAAGAAGATGATGTTGCTCGAAAAAAATGCTATTATAAACGTTATCCATATGTTTGAGCAGGCTAGAGCAGAGAAGCAAGAAATGACAGAAAACTACAAAAGTTGCAACGACATTACGCCTGAACGAAAAGCTGTGATTGACAAATTATTAAAAGATCAAGTCCGCAAAGACAACGAGATTGCTGAAAAGTTGTGGCGGTGCGTTCAAAAGGTATCAGACAACATCAGCACCAAAATCAATTGGAGCTACCGGGAGAACGAAAAAGATAGTATAGATACATCAACTTCAACGGCTCGTGACTTTTTGGCCGATTATCGGACTTCCTCTGACTCTTCAGATTAGATTTATGATTTATGTATTTCGTATAGTTTTTTTTGTTTAAAATGTTAAAAAAAAAAGAAACAAAAAAAAAACGGTCATCGACTATGAAAAACATTAGTTTATAATTCATTTTAATGAATTAAATTTTATTAGTTTAATCTGACTCTACTTTTGAAAATTAGTTTACTCTTAAATAATAATAAAATAATTAATGTTTTTTCTATTCTTTTTTACCCATTTCATAATTTTCTCTGTATACACACGAATATCAAAAGAAACTGTGATTCGAAAAATCATCACTACATCGAGGTACAAAAAATGTCAGAGAAATTATCTCTGAATGTGAATATTTTTCGTAATTAATCATCATTTCATATTCCATCTTTCTCATTTGTTTATCAATAATTTTAAAAATTAAATATAAGATTTGATTTCTACTTTTTATTTGTTATCAATATCTATTCGAAATATTATTACAATGAAATTAAAAGATATATACTAAATTTTTTAAAACTAGGCTTGATCAATTGCTTATTATGATATTAAAGGATGTGTAGGTTATTTTTATATGTATTCTGATATTAAAGTATTAAAGAAATGATATGATATAAAACCAGTTCTATAAATATTAAAAACGTACGTGCTAAATATTTGTTTGTGAATTAGTAAGTTTAATATAAACTTTAATATTACTTTTAAATATTACTTTAAACTGATATTAGTTTTTTCCTAATATTTTTTATTCATATATTTTAAATTTTTCATCTTCACTATGTATTTTAAATTTTTAAATATTTAGGTCACGAACGTATGTCTAATTCTGATATTAAGACATTATCAATATGTATACGTCATAGTACATGCAAATATTAAATATTAAGACATTATCAATATGTATGTCTAACTATGATATTAAGACATTATCAAAATATTAATTTTAAATTTTTCATAGTCAATATATATTTTAAATTTTTAAATATTTAAGGTGTACAAAAAGTTAATTTTACAAAAATTAAGACAATTAAATCTGATATTAAAGGCAACAAAAAAAATTAAACAACAAACTATATTAAAATTAACTATCAAATATATTAAACAACAAAATACATATTTAAAAAAAAAATAACTCTCAAATTGGTTTAGACTATGGTTTAGAGAATATCATATATTAAACAACAAACTCAGACATTAAGACAACAAAATATATTAAACAAACTCTGATATTAAGAGAATATTAATATTAAACAAAAAAATATGTTATTAAAATCATTTTAATTTAAATAACATAACTCAATTAAAAGTATTTAGTAAATTAAATATAAACAAAATATACTTAAAACAAACTTAAACTAAAAAAAGAATATTAATGAAAAACTATATTAAAGTTAAATTTAAAACTTTGACATAAATTGATATTTTGAGTCTCGAGGAGGTACTTTTTCATCACTATAATTAATACCTGACATGTATGTCAGTGTCTTATACATCTATCTTTCAAATATGTATGTTAGATATTAAATTTTATTTTATTTTAGCTCTTATTGAATATGTATGTCAGATATTAAATAAAAAATATAAGGAGATATTAAATTTAATATCACAGTACATCAAAATTATTTATATAGTGAAATATTTAAAAATAAAATTTTAAATTAAACATAATATTTGATAAACCATCATTACATAAAGACATAAAAAAGTGTCAAAGAAAAATTATTGCTCTAGAAGCGAAGATTAAAAAAATTAATTCTCAAATTTTGTTCTAATTTAAAAAAAATAAAAATAAATAAATAATTAATTTTTTTATAATTGTTATTTAACGTAAATAAACAATTTAGATTCTTAAACTTTAATATTACTTTTAAATATTACTTTAACCTAACATTAGTTTTTTCCTTATATTTTTTATTTATATATTTTAAATTTTTCATCTTATCAAACTCTGATATTAAGACATTATCAATATCTATACGTCATATTGAATAAAACGTGAAGATTAATATTTTATTTCAGATACTTTGATATTAAGACAATATCATATATTAAACAAGATACTCTGATATTAATACAATATCATACATTAAAGATAACAAACTCTGATATTAATACAATATCATATATTAAACAACAAAATCTTATATTTGGAAAAATATTAATATTTTCTATCAGACATTCATTTTAAAAAACTAACTCTAAAATTGGTTTAGGCTATGGTTTAGAGAATCTCATATATTAAGAAAATTAAATCTGAAATTAAGACAATATTAATATTATCTTTCAGACATTCATTTTAAAACAAAAACTACACAATTATAAAAAAGATGTTATTATAATTATGCTATAAGAAAAGTTACTATTAATGAGGACAAAAAAAATCAATATTAATGAAAAACTATATTAAAATTAAATGTAATACTTTGACATAAAGTGATATTTTGAGTCTCGAGTTGGTTCTTTTTCATCACTATAATTAATATCTGACATGTATGTCAGTGTCTTATACATCTATCCTTTCAATAGAAAATCAAATATGTATGTCAAATACTGAATATAATTTTATTTTAGCTTTTATTGAATACTTTTAATTTACTGTGATATTAAGACAATACTAAATAAAATAAGTGTGATATTAAGTTAAGGAGATATTAAAATAAATATTCCAAAAATCACTGTGATATTAGGACAATAGTATTATAAATTACAAGCGCAATATTTAAAGTTGTTGTATTTCACAATGATTTGATTATTATTTAACGTAAATATACAATTTACGTTCTTAAAATTATTAGTAATATTATTATAATTGTTATTTATTATAAATATAGAATTTTCATTCTTATAATTGTTACTAACATTATTATAATTGTTATAATTGTTTAAAATGTAAATTATATGTTTACATTCTTTCAATGATATTAATATATTATTTATCCTCGAGATGCAAACCATCAATCACATCAAAAAAGTAATTTACTCTTGTTATAAAAACCTATCATATTACAACCATATAGATTCTAAACTTTCATCACAAAGTTAGTTCATCAAAAATAAAAATTACTGAAAAATTATGTATTTGAATTTATATTTTTTTTCCAAATTGTCATTCATGATCCTGGAGTATATCCTATGGTTTTTTATTTGATAAGAAACTTAGATATTTTACCGAAAGTTATATAGATGAAAAAGGGGTATTTCAAAGTTGTATAACTTCATTTGAAATTCTCTTTTTCGTCTATTGTATGTATTTTAACACTAGTCACGCAAGACGTACTAAAACTACATGCGGTGAAGGAATTGCATGCATGATCTAATTCAGAAAAATCATTACTGATTCTCTCCTGAATGAAGATATCGATGATAGCCGTCATGTAGCAGAACCCCCAACTTCAATACAAAAAGTTGGGGACACTTGATGAAGATAGCGTTGGTGCGTGATGAAAGTTTAATCATTTTGCCTACCTATGTTTCACCATGCTCATGAGAATGAGCATGAGTAACATATCAGGCATTTCTGAAGAAAATATTGGTTTTCCTACAAACAAGTTGTTTGTAGGACAACCAATATTGGTTAACATCCTACTGGTCCGTGCATAAAGTTTGACAACAAAGGAAGAGAAGGACAGTAGATTGCATATAAAAGCACAACGTGAGGAAGATACAAATAGCATTTTATTGGTATGCCACTAACATGATTAACATGCTCCGGTATGGTTGGCACACTAATGGAATGCATTTGGCACACCAATAGATATCATGTAATATATAACTTTGTAATGTTACTCTTGTTCGTTGGCACACGAATGGAATGCATTTATCATGTAATATGATCTAAGATGCTCCGGTATGGTTGGCACATGAATGGAATGCATTTGGCACACCAATAGATATCATGTAATGTATAACTTTGTAATGTTAATTATATAGCGGAATCATCATCTATGTATTTAATTTTTTTTTTAATCTGGTGTGATATCTATTTTTTTTTTTACTGTAATGAGTAAACTAAAAGTTATTATGATATTTAAAAAAATAATAAAGTTAATCATGTTGAAAAATATTATTAATAAATTATATTAAGAATATTGTTAATTTAATATTTTTTTTATCTAGTGTGATACGTATTTTTTTAATATAAAATTTTCTTTGAATTTGATTTTATATAGAATGTGAAAGTTAATATTTTCTGATATTAAGAAAATAACACATATTAAACATTTTCTGATATTAAGAAATATTAAACATATTTCTTTGATGTATTGTGATATTAACACAAATATTATAAACAAATTTCCATTGCAAATATTTAAGTCGTTGTTTTTCATAGGCAAACGATCATAACCTCGAGACACAAAAAAATGTAAGAGAAAATTATTCCTGACGCAAATATTAAAAAAATTAAATGTAAAATTTCGTTTCTACTTTATAATTGTTAATATTACATGAATAAAAAAAATATTAATAAAAAATTATCTTAAAATTAAATATAAAACTTAAACATAAAGTAATATTTTGAGTCTCGAGGAAGTAATGTTCATGACTATAATAAATATGTGACATATATGTCAGAGATATTAAGTTACTTCTTTCTCTTATCTTTTGTCTATGATATTAAGTTACTGAGATATTAAATTTAATATCACAGTACATCAAAATTATTTATATAGTAAATATTTAAAAATAAATTTGTAAATTAAACATATTTATTAAAATAAATATTGCAAAATCACTGTGATATTAACACAAAATATTATAAACAAATTTCCATTCCAAATATTTAAGTCTTTGTTTTTCATAGACAAAAGATCATAACCTGGAGACAAAAAAAAATGTAAGAGAAAAATATTGCTCAAGACGCAAATATTAAAAAAATTAAATGTAAAATTTCGTTTACATTCTTTCAAAAGATATTAATATATTATTTTTACATTTCGTTTACATTCTTTCAAAAGATATTAATATATTATTATGCCTCGAGATACAAAACATCAATCACATCAAAAAAGTAACTTACTCTTGTTATAAAAACCTAACATTACAACCATATCTATCCTACACTTCAATAACAAAGTTAGTTCACCAAAAAATAAAAATAAAACAAAAAGTGTTCTTACTCAAAATTATGTATTTGAATTTACTATTTTTTTTTTTTCAATTTGTTATTCATGATCCTGGAGGATATACTATGGTTTTTTATTTGATAAGAAACTTAGATATTTTACCGAAATATAGAAAGCGTCCAACGCTACAAGGTGAATATGGCCTTCGTGAAATGTACATTGCAACCAATGACATTGTCAAAGAAACATGGTGATATTGCAACCAATAATAGCTTTGGACACTTGATGAAGATGGGCTTGGTGCGTGATGAAATTTTAAACATTTTCTCCCACAAACAAGTCATACACAACGTTGAGATCGTTTGAATACATTATATAGATGGAAAAAGAGATGCTTTTAACTTTGTAATATTAATGATATGGCGTAACCATCGGCTATGTATTTTAAAACTTTTTTTATCTAGTGTGATATTTAATAAAATAATAACATTAATCATGTAAATATTGTGATATCACAAATTGAATAAAATTTACTAGAATTAACCTTTTTTAATCAGAATATTGTTAATTTAATATTTTTTTATCTAGTGTGATATCTATTTTTTTTATACTTTGATAACTAACTGAAAGATATTATGATATTTAATGACATAATAACATTAATATAAATTGATTTATATTATTACGTTGTATCATATTTATAAAAATTATTATTAAGTTTTAATGAGATATTAATTTATGTTATTTTATTATTTCTAATAAGATGCAATTTCATATTAAAAACAATTAAGTGAATAGTCTTAATAATAAATTAGGCGGCTCAAGTTGCTTCTTTTATCAATCATCACATGCACAGTAAACAATTTAGTTATTTTAATTTATCTATAAATAGTTTAATAGATGATATTAAGTATAAATAGCTTAATATCACAACAAAATTTGTGAAAAAAACACATAAAACAAAAACACAAAAAAGAAAAAAAATGATATTTAATAAAATAATAACATTAATCATGTAAATATTGTGATATCAAATATTCAATAAAATTTATTAGAATTAACCTTTTCTAATCAGAATATTCTTAATTTAATATTTTTTTATCTAATGTGATATCTATTTTTTTTATACTCTGATAATTAACAGAAAGCTATTATGATATTTAAATGACATAATAACATTAATATAAATTGATTTATATTATTACGTTGTGTGATATTTAAAAAAATTATTATTAATTTTTAATGTGATATTAATTTATGTTATTTTATTATTTCTAATAAGATGCAATTTCATATTAAAAATATTTAAGTTAATGGTCGTAATAATAAATTAGGCGACTCAAGTTGCTTCTTTTATCAATCATTACATGCACACTAAACAATTTGCTTATTTTAATTTATATATAAATATCTTAATTGATGATATTAAGTATAAATAGCTTAATATCACAGCAAAATTTGTGAAAAAAAACACATAAAACAAAAACTAAAAAGAAAAAAAATAATAACATTAATCATGTAAATATTCTGATATCACATATTCAATAAAATTTACTAGAATTAAGCTTTTCTAATCAGAATATAGTTAATTAAATATTTTTTTATCTAGTGTGATATCTATTTTTTTTATTTATACTATGATAATTAACTGAAAGCTATTATGATATTTAATGACATCATAACATTAATATAAATTGATTTATATTAATATGCTGTGTAATATTAATAAAATTTTTTATTAATTTTTAATGTGATATTAATTTATGTTATTTTATTATTTCTAATAAGATGCAATTTCATATTAAAAATAATTAAGTCAAAATTAGACGGCTCAAGTTGCTTCTTTTATCAATCATTACAAGCACAGTAAACAATTTGCTTATTTAAATTTATGTATAAATAGCTTAATATCACAGCAAAATTTGTGAAAAAACACATAAAACAAAACACAAAAAAGAAAAAAATGGAAAACAAAAATATCAATAAGAAAAGGAAACAATATAATCGTGGAAAAAAAGGAAAATGACGATGAAAAAGAAGTTAAAAAAGTAATTGAAGTTAAAAAAGAAGAAGAAAATGAAGTTAAAGAAGAGGAAGAGGAGGAGGAGGAGGATGAAGAAGAAGAAGAAGATAATTGTGATATTTTTAAGCGAATGAAGTATATTGATGAATCTGAAGATGAATATGATTATCAAAATTCTCCATCATTAAAATAATATGAGAAAGAAGTAGCAAAACTTGAAAAGATGGCTGATCAAGGAGAAGAACAAGATAAAGATTCTCAAGATAATTGCAACTCTGATGAAGATTAATTTAGTATTTATGTTTGTAAACTTTATATTTTGTGTTTTTAACTTTATTTTCTGATGAAAAAACGAGTTGTATCGAACTCATATTTTGTGTTAAAATTGTTTATGGAATTAAATTTAAACAAAAAATCACATAATTTTTTAATATCACAGTACATAATTTTTTAATATAACAGTACATAATTTTTTAATATCGCAGTACATAATTTTTTAAATATCACAGTATATGAATTTTTCTTTATAACCTTTAAAAATAAAATACTTAATCAACATTACAACTTAACAAAATTAAAATAAATACTGAAAAAAATAAAAAGAAATAACACTAATAATATCACAGTACATCAATTTGACTTTATAGCTTTAAAAAAAATTAATGCAGATTCAAATCTAAACAAAACCAACGAAGACACGATAAGTTAACTTACTCCTTAAAGTTAAATTCTTCAGTACCGTGCTCAGCATTAGCATTATTTGATTTCCTTTTAAATTTCTTTCCATTTCGTTTCGACTTCTTAATGTCTTTCTTAGCACTAAGAAGTTTCCTATCTGGATTGTTTGGACAATTCCTGAAATCATGATCTGTTAATATGTTACAGATTCTACACTTTCTCAAATTTTTCCCACATTCTTTAGGATCTTTAAATCTGACGTCATTATTAGAAGGTTTATATCTTGCACCAGTAACGCCACCCTTATTTGATCCAATATCAGGAGGAAAAACAGCAATAGAAGGAGGTTTAGGAATACCAATCATAGATGATATACTATCCTATAATTTCCTGAAGACTGTGCAACAGTTGATGATTCCAATCCAGATTCAAATATGCTAAATTTTTGAAAAAATATACCCAGTTTTTCTTCATCATATCCGCAATGATTGAGTATTGAATTCACTTAAGAATAAATTTTAGAAATACAACTACCTGAAGATCCATTTGCTTTAAAAGAAGATCCAAGAAGAGGTAAAACAACAGCTTCTTTTTTCCAACGTCTTAAAAGATATTGTTTTGGAATCTTGTTAATACCATATCCTCTAAGAGTATAAAAAGCATGACGACATAACAGACCACGTCTTTCAAAATGTAGACAAGAACAATTAACTGAACGAGTTCCTTCATCATATCAACCTGAAAAAAGTAAATGAAAAAATTAACTACAATTTATAATCAATTTAAAAAAAAAATTCTTCACAATACTTATTTATTTAAAAAAGACAATACCTTAAACTCTCCAAACCACTCTTTATCAATGTCTTTTACATAACCCAAGTTTTTCATAGACCCAGTACAACTCTCAATAGAAGCAACAATCTCAGCCTGAACCACATAGAATGCTTCAAGAGTATAAAATTCTGCAACATGTTGTTCAACTAAATGATTGGTTTTCAATGAAGGTCTATTAATTCTTGAATTATTATCAAGAACACGTTGATTATTCCTTTGTTGATCTAAGGCACTTTCATAACGAAAAAGAAAATGAACTAGAGTAGAACTCCAATTAGAATTATGACCAAAAAAATAGTTTTCACTTTCAGATCTTGAAGTAGTTTTCATCAAACCACTCATTGGGATATCTCTAAAATAAGCAGGGATCCAAAGTTCTTTTATGTTAAACATATCATTCAACCATTTATGTGTATCTAAATCAAATTCATCCAATAAAGCTTCCCATTTCTGAACAAATTCAACAGGTTTATCGCTTTCCCTCCATACAAGAGAACATAGACGTTTCTTAAATCCTCCTTCTTCACATATACTAGAACCGATCTATATACAAAAAATTATTTTAATAATAATAATAATAATAATAATAATAATAATAATAATAATAATAATAATAATAATAATTAAATATATATATATATATATATATATATATATATATATATATATATATATATATATATATATATATATATATATATATAGAGTGTGGATCTTGTGAAAAGTCATTTGTGCTAAAAAGTATAGGAAGGATTTATGGTCATTGGATGGATCAATGCAAAATAGATTAATGGATGAGATTTAATTGGTATATTAATGACAATCAATTAATTTTAGTGGGTCATTATTTATCATTGTGAAACATAAAAGGACAATATGGTCTTTTAGTATTTGGCATCAAGAAACAAAAACGTTTAATTCAAAATTGACATACGTTCAAGTTTAATGGTCAAATTCAAATTTAATGTCATGACACTTTTAATTCAAATTTTAAAATGTTTATTTATGTTTCTCACTAGTGAGTAATGACACACTAATTAAAATGTAAAACGTTTATTTATGACACATTAAATGTGTTAATATATATTTAGTGACACATCATTTTTTGACATATTTATAGTGACACACTAAAGATACATTAAAATTTTAGCACATATATAGTGACACACTAAATTTCGTGATACATTCGTAATGACACACTAATTTTTATGACACATTTTTTGTGACTAATAAAGTCTTTTGACACATTTAGTGTCAAAATACATTTTATAGTGGACACACAATGTTTATCAAACTATTTTTCTTGATATATATGTAGTGACCCACTAAACATTTGTAGTGACACATAAAATTAATTGACACTTTTTTAGTGACAAACTAAGTATTTTGGCACACTTAGTTTCATATGGAGTTATACATTTATAATGACACACTAATTTTTTAACACAATTTTATCGATAATATAATTTTCTGACACATTTAATTTCATGATATATTTGAAGTGACACACAAACTTTTTTGCTACATGTTTACTGAAACACTTGTCCTTTTAACACACTAAACCAATTGTTGGTATGCATAAGCTTTTATAATTTGACAAAATTGGTAAAAAAAAATGTTTGATACGTAATTTGACAAAAAAAATGTTTAAATGATCTTTATTACTTTAACCAAACTAGTGAAAAAAATTCGGATATAAATAAGGTTTAATACTTTGACAAAAAGACATAAATGAGCAATTAAATGATGAGTGTCAAATGTCTAAAATACCCTTATCAATCAAATGATATATGTTACATTTTTAACCCTTTTTATCCTTTTTACCAAAAGATACTTTTTACTTGATCCAAACTCTATATATATATATATATATATATATATATATATATATATATATATATATACACCTTGGTAGGAAATTTATTCATTATATGCCACATACAAAGCCGGTGTTTAGCAGTTTTAAACATATCTGGTATAGCTATTAACATTGAAGGATCTTGATCTGTTAAAACAAGGTACGGCTCCTTAATATGGGTGTTAAGAAAAGCTTGCAGTAGCCACTTATATGAAACAACATCTTCTTTCGAAAGTAAACCACAAGCAAAAATTACACATTTTTGATGACTATCAACACCCGTAAAAGGCACAAAAACCATATTGTACCTAAAAAAAATTAAAATATAAAAATTTATTATATATAAAAATGCAAAAATAAATAAATAATAATAAAAGAAAGAAAAATAAAACTTACATATTGGTTTTGTATGTAGCATCAAAAGAAAGAACAACACCAAAAGCTTCATAATTCCTTTTACTTGTATCATCCGACCAAAACAAACAACTTAACTGACCATCGGTGTTAGTCTTAAACTCGAACGTAAAATTTTCATCTCTTTCTTTCAAAATACTAAACTTGTCAATAATCATTTGAGCATCATATTTACCAATATAGCTATAAATGTCACGACCCATATTCTTAAAATCAATCTTAGTGGCACCAACATTTTCATAACCTCCTAAAAGCTCTGCAATAAAATTGAATGACATACAAGGACCGATGTTTAAGTTCGAAGCCTTAATAGCAAAATACTGATGCGCCAAACTCATAGACCTATGAGACTTTTGCAAATGTCTATCCTCAGCAGTAAAAAAACCATGATTGTGCTCTTCAACAAAACTTTTAACCCTATACTTTTCAGCAGATCTGACAACAAAAATTTTAGCTTTGCAATTTGTCCTAAACTCTGATCTTATTCTCTTTACAGACTTAGCATCACAATTATCTTTTAAACTATCAAATTCTTTAACTTTAACTTTCTTGGTACCTTCTTTACTGCAAAGAAATTCCTTATTTATAACAATACCTCCATCGTTAGTTTGATGGCCTCTACGAACAATAAAACCAGCTTCACCAGCATAATCTTTGTATGCTTTATAAGCTTCTTCAACACTATCAAACAAAGTACCTTCCACTGGTACAAGAGTTTTAACAACAACAGGTTTAATAAGCATTGAAGTTGATGTAAAAAAATCTGGTGAATTTACTTCTTCATTCTCTTCAACATTAACATCAGCAGACAAATTTTCATCTTCAACAAACTCATTGCTTGCACAATATTGTCTCATTGAATCACCTAAAAAAAAACAAAACATAGAAAACTCAACTTTACTTAAAATATCACAGTAACTATACTTGAAAGTGCACTGCAACGACAAATTTTATTAATAGCATATCAACATGACTATCCTTGAAAGATATATTAATAGCATCTCAGAAAGTGCTACTACTGCTGCAACAACTTACTACTGCTGCAGAAATTATTTCTACTGCTGCGTCAACTACCTTGAACAACTATTTAGATAAATATCACAATAACTATCATTGAATGATATTAACAGTTTTAATATCAAAATAACTATCATTGAACAACTATTTTCTTACATATCACAATAACTATACTTGAATAATATACACAGTTTTAATATCAGAATATCTTTTTCGCAAAGCTTTAATATCACAATAACTATCATATTAAAATCATTAAACAGCACAAATAAAAATAAACTTGAACAAAAATGTTACTTCAAAAACAAAAAAAAATTACTGCTACTGCAACAAATGTTACTACTGCTGTTAATACTAATTAAACAATATTAACAATACGAAATACATAAATGATAAATCGTAATCTGAATGCGAGCCAAATCTTCCTAGTCTAGCAGACGAACTTGATGCAACTACACAATCAGTTTTGTTCTCCCGATAGCTCCAACTGATTTTGGTATTAATGTTCTTCTGTATTTGTTGAACACACACCCACAAAAAATATAAGAAATATTGTCATCTTTGCTGTCTTCATCCATCAAAAACTTTTCGATCACGTCTTTTCGTTCAAGCGTAATATCATTGCAAATCGTGTAGTCTTCCCTCAAACGTTGCTTCTCTGCCCTTCCCTGCTCAAACAAATTGATAACGTCTATAATAGCGTTTTTTCGAGCCACATCATCTTCTTCGCATTGTTTTTTAACGTACATTTGCATATCTTCAACGGAATGGGGGAGACAACAAAGCCATAATAATTTTGTGTTTGAAATTGTGTGTTTAGAAGTAGTTGGAGGTTAAATTACATTTGAAATTATATGTTTAGAAGTAAAATGTGATTGAGCCTGATTAATTTGAAGACAAACTATCAGAATAATTACAATTGAACAACTATCCTTATATGATATTACCAGTTTTAATATCAGAATAACTATCATATTATCTTTAATAAAATCAGAATAAAAATACTTATATGACAATAACAAAAAAGATTAATATCACAAATAAGTACCCTTATATGATATTACAAATTCTAGTATCAGAATAACTATCCTTATATCAGTACGACCAGTTTTAAAAACAGATAATAAGAAAAAAACGTTAAATATCAGAATAACTAACCTTATATGATATTACCAGATTTAATATCACAATAACTATCATTATATGATATTACCAGATTTAATATCAGAATAACTATCATATAAAGGTTATTGATATCAGAATAACTATCCATATATAAAACTGATAATAACAAAAAAATTAAATATCAGAATAACTATCCTTATATGATATTAAGGTTATTGATATCAGAATAACTATCCTTATATAGTAAAACCAGTTTTAAAACGCATAATAAGAAAAAAAAATAAATAAAAAAATAAAAAAAAAAAAAAAAAAACTTAATATCAGAATAACTATCAACATATTAAATTATCAGTTTTAATATCAGAATAACTATCATATTAACGTTATTAATATCAGAATAACTATACACATATCATAATAAAGAATTAATATCAGAATAACAGTCATATTAAGGATATTGATAAAAGATACAAAAATAACATTAATATCAGAATAACTATCCTCATATCAAAATAACAAACTTAATATCAGAATAACTATCCTAATATCATAATAACAAACTCAATATCAGAATAACTATCATAATAACGATAGAAACATCAAAGTGTAAATGTACTAATACTCAGAATAACAATAGTAATATCAGAGTAACTATCATCAAAATCATAATAAAAACCTTAATATCATAATAACTATCATAAAAATACCTTCAACAGCGTTTTTTAATGAAAAATGTACCGATAGATCAGGACCGATACGAGAATACTGATCAGGTAATTCCATTCGATATAAAATTTAAATAAAAAAAGCTGAGAAAAATAAGGAAATAGAATATTCTAATAAAAATAAAAAGATACGGAGAGAAAAAAGGGATGAATTTGGCCAAATCTCAGCCGCTAAATGAAAAAAGATCAACGGATGAGGTACATCCGCACATCCGTACTAAAAACATTATCCGCACGTGATCCTCACTCTATATATATATATATATATATATATATATATATATATATATATATATATATATGTAGTAGGGATCCAGTGAGAAGTAAATTAAAATAAGAAGTGGTGAGAAGTGACCAAAACCACGCATTTGAGATGCAACGACTTGCAATAGATGCATTTCTATTCATATAGATACAACATCTTGAGTTTCGAAAGTTAATTAGATGTATAGATGGTGCAAATTGATTTTCATGATTTCGGCACGTGCATTGGAACAGAAAATAAGAGAAATCATGAAATGCATCTAATATACGTATATGCATCTGATTAAAAGCTAGAAAACATATTATGGTGTGTTATAATGCATCTAAGATTAAAGGGAAGCACCTAATTTAGGTCGGTGTATCTCGGATTTGTGGTTATAGTTCTTCTTATTCCTTCTTATTTTAAGTAATCTTCTTATTTGATCCTAACTCTCTCTCTCTCTCTCTCTCTCTCTCTCTCTATATATATATATATATATATATATATATATATATATATATATATATATATATATATATATATATATATATATATATATATATATATATATATATATATATATACACACACACAAAAGTAATAGGGTTACCTTTTACAAACCCATGAATTGCAACACTTCTCTCTCTCTCTCGCCGGCAGTCACACATCGCCGACCGCCGCTCTTTTTTCGGCCACGCTGCCACCCTCCTTCAGATTCTTGCCGTTACCAATGAAGACCTGATATCGGATGGTTCATTTAGGGTCTAGATCGAGACAAAGGGGTCACGAATGGTATTGGTTTAAGTGATTTTTGCTCGTAGTTGTTGTCCGTGGTTATTCTTGTGGTTTCATGTTCGTTGTGTTCGTGTGCTCGTTCTTTCAACTCGTCATCTCTTTTGCTCTCTCATGTTCGTTGGCACTGTGTTGAGCTTCGGTTGCATAAATTAGCCAACGTAATAGATAAGCTTGTGTGACACTACATACGTTGTAGTGTTTACTCTTTTGATATGGTCATAGTTGATGTTTTATGATCTATTTTGCGGATATTGGTTATAATACTGTGAGTTAGGCACGGTATGCCTTGGTTAATCTTGACTTGTTTGTGAGAAATGATTTGTACTCGAAAGCTTTGTGGTCTATATTTCTATTTTCCATAAAGGTAAACTTTTTTTTCACGACATTGTGGGCGTCACAATGATCGAAAAGCTCTTTTTTGAACTCACGATACTTTTATACAATCATATGAACTCACCAACCTCGTGTTGACGCTTTTAGCATGTATTTATCATCTTAAATACTTGTGACTTTCTGTTGGAGGCGCTTGGCAATGGCACGGTCATAGACTACTCTGAAGTATATTTGGGACCACTTTACTATTATTGGCCTGTATTTCCGCACTATTTTTGAAATGATGTAAACTTAATACTTTGATATATGAAATTTCTTCTAATATGGATAAGGTAGTCCATTTTCTATACTTTGTGTTTTGATACCAATTTAATAGCACCCACGACTTGTATGCTTCCGTTGTACCATTTTTGGAGGTGTTACAATTTAAGTGTTAACTTTCACTCTTACTGATCGACACCATACTTACCAACGAACCTAAAATTGATCAGGTACACTGCTCGTTAGTGTTTGTTAACAGGTAAAGTCGACATAAAATAAATAGTAAAACTTGAATACAAATATTACCTAAACACAACGACACATCAATAACCCACAACACAAACCAAGTCCCAAAAACAGTCCATACCAAATGTTTCTAACTAGTGACTATTTAATTGAAAAGTAAATTTGAACCCTTCCAAAACTAAGTCTATATAAGCCACCACACCTAACAATTTTTTTCTCAACACAAAACAAAACACACAGATACATCTCTCTTGCTCTCTTACATTCGGCACAAATAACACAAAGGGAAAGGCGAAGAAAATTTGCTCTTTGTCTTATTTTATAGCTTATTGTGTGGCTTATTTAGTTGGTGTTTAGTAAGGGTGGTCATAGTTGGGCTTTAGTTTGTGTTCTTGGGGTTTCTTGTTTAATCAATCCACTAATAATTCACCATCTTTTTGTAAGCATCAAATACTCTTATATACTCATTATCTCACATATATATATGCATGCCATAATCATTGTAGCTCTTATATATGCTTGTAGTGTTGAATTTTTTTGAATAAGTTAGCTTAATTTCCACATAATCTATCCCAAATTTTTATTTGAAAATTTCGACCTAGAAACCCTACCTAAACATTACTATGGACCATACCAATTTTTGTGAACCTACATATATATCTTAAGTTAATTTCTGGAAATTTTTATAATCATTTTAGTTGATTTGGTATTTCTAATAGATCACATGAAAAAGTTACTCAATACCGACACAAAATCGAGTAAATAGTTTGCTTTTGTAAAACTACTATCTTAGGAGCATTTTGGGAAATCGAGCTAGTTGAGACATTTGTAGAACACTCATAGACCCTTGGACGGCAAAATTGAGTCGTAACGATTAATATCGAAGGAGCTACGACCCCGAGACCATAGGTCTAGTATTCTGAATTTTTTTACAACAATGACACTTTGCTACGTTTATTATTCTATAAGCCAATTGGTAATGAAACGGGATGAGAGACCTATGTTTTTGGAAAGTAGACTTGAAACGAGGAACCTAGGCCCTTTGATACAGTTGTCTTCTTTAGAAAACGATTGAGAAATAAACCAATTATGACAAAAGTTTTCTAAAAATAATTCATAGTTGGTCACATAAAGTTTTTCTATAAAACGACACCTAAAACTTATTTTCTCGAACCGGAACTTTAAAATAATGAAAGTAGACATCTTCATCTTCGTTTACAGAGTTTAACAAAGAAAAGCGAACTTAAAACGAATTAGATACACTCAAATGAAATTGAGCTAAACTTAAAAGCTTATAAGTTATGCTCAAGGTTTCATTTAAAGTAACGAACAAAAACACGAGTGGCCACTTTCGTGTCCATTTATGCTGACCTTAGTCTTAGAACCATTCAGAGTGGTAGTTGAACTTTTTAAATTCCTCGCGACAAACTTGAGCCAAACTCATTTTTGGACACTTTTTGGAAACTAAATATTAAAAAGTAAAACTTACGTTTTGAGTCGTAAAACCTCACTACAAGTATATAAGAGTGATAAACTTCATAGAACTAATACGCATATAGTACGTGTTGCATTGTTTTCTAAAATGACTTATAGTTCTGAGCCGCATTAGGATTCCTGGTTGATTACATAACGTCACTTTTCCGAGTACATTCACTACATGAGGTGAGTTTCATAGTCCAGTTTTTTCATTGTTTATAATTATTTAAATTAAAAAAATGGGGTAAGAATATATTGTTTACTTTTACATAAGGACACAAGTACTTTGACCTATTATCCATACATAACTGAATGAACCGGTCAAACTGCTATCTACATACATGACCAAATGTACCGGTCAAACCATAAATGTTCATGACCAAATGTAACGGACAAAAAAACATTAAATCTTGTGATCCACATTGCTTTTATTTACTTAAACCTATGAAATCAACAACATTAATGTTGAGATTTTAGCATGTATTTCTCAGGTCCTTAGACGCCTTTTCATGGTTTGCATCTGGAGCATCATTACTAGAGTCATATTTTAGCGGTCTCATCATTTTGAAGATTGTATTACTTTTAGAACGTTTGGTTTGGATTATTGAAACATTGTCTTGTAAACCTTATTAATGAGATTAAACGTGTATTTTCAAACGACTCATGTAGAGGTCGTTCTTTATACTTGGCGACTTTGTGCTATGAAGTCACACCCCCGGTTATCATTTCGCTGTGACATTTTAGGGATCGTAATCAAGATTAGGTTTTTAATATAATAAAGAGTTATTTTTTGTGTTTTCTGGTCATATGAATTTCTTTAGGTATTTACGAACGCGGTTTAAAAGATAGTTCAATGTTAGTCTCAGTTTTATGATGATGTAAAAACATATCTATGTACCTTTGGTGTTCAACACCGAATGCTCTTATAATTAAGCTATACATATGCTATTAGTTCGTATTCTTCATATGTTTTGTGTGTAATATGCGGGAAGCTTTCGAATTCTATAGATGAATTGTGAAACCAAATGTTAACAACCTATGTACCCCAACGAAGCGCGGGTTTGTAATCCTCGTTAATTTTCTATTAGATCCGTATCTTAGGTGGAAGGGTCACGATCTTATAAAAAAGTAAGAGAAACCCATACTTATTAGAGCAGGAGGTACGCTTGGCTGGTGAGCTAACGGCGTCCATCCAGCCCAAAACCACCAACGGCGCACCATACCACCTCTGGCGCCGTTCTTCCTCGCGCTGTTGGTAATAACCAGCGCCAACCTCTTTTTATTATTATTATTTTATTTATTCGACCATCGGAATTTAGAAAAAAAAAAAGGGAATGTGTGGCAACAGATATATTACCGTTTGGACACAATTAACAAAATAAACAAAAAAAATAAAATCAAATTTTACCCCTTAAAAATCCTATAAATACCTCCTTATTATTCCATACTTCACACACTTCCAATATATTTTATAACATACTATTCTCTACTTCTGTCATTTTTTTCCAAAAAAAAGGTCCAGCGGCACCACATTTCTAGTGCCAACGGTACCGCCTAAAAATGTGATGTTAAAGGATTCTTGTGCCATTGAAACTTTTGCTGATGTGGCAGCACTTTTGGGGAACGGCACGAGCCCAATCGCTCCGCCGTACCCAGTACTCTTAGAACGTCTAAAAAGCACCTTAACTCAACACGTGTCTTTTTTTCCCATTTCAATTTCTATGTCATCTCATCTCTTCACATCGTATTCTCTTTCACAACCTACCCAAATCTTAACCTTGGCTTTAGGTATAAAAATCATTTAAGCCAAGAAAATTAGATTTTGATTTCTATTCAATTTCATTCCTTTTATTTATTTATTTTTTATTTTGGTTTCTTTTAAAGTTTTTTCTCATTTATTTTAAAAGAAATTATGTGTTTATGAAATATAAATGTTTTAGTGGTTCATTAGGATCAAATAAGAACATTACTTAAAATAAGAATGAATAAGAACTATAACCGCAAATCCGAGATGCACCGACCTAAATTAGATGCATCCCTATAATCTTAGATGCATTACAACGCACCATAATGTGTTTTCTAGCTTTTAATCAGATGCATATACGTATATTAGATGCATTTCATGATTTATCTTGTTTTTTGTTCCTCTGCACGTGCCGAAATCATGAAAATTAATTTGCACCATCTATACATCAAATTAACTTTGGAAACTAAAGATGTTGCATCTATATTAATAGAAATGCATCTAATGCAAGTTGTTGCATCTCAAATGCGTGGTTTTGGTCACTTCTCACCACTTCTTATTTTAATTTACTTCTCACTAGATCCCAACTCCATAAAAACTTCAATATTTGATTGAAAAAAATATAATCTTTGATGACCAAAACAATGAATATGCAATCAATTGTTTATTAGAGACCGTTCATTTGAGAAAATTTAGCAAACGAAGTTGTTCATCAAAGAATGTGAAAGAAAAAAAAATTGTAAATTAAGTAAATGTTCATCAAAGAATATGTAAGTGGTAAGTTTCCATCAAAGAATGTTGCGGAAACAAAATTATTTATTAAAAAACAAAAGTGCTTGTTATGTTCATTAGAAAAACAAAAATGTGTGTTATATTCATCAATACAAAATATTCATCATTTTTTATAGTTATCTACTCAAAATGTTCATCAATATACTGGTAGAATGTTTATCAATACAAAATGTTTATTCGTTGAAAAGGTTCATTAATAAAAAAAATGTTCATAAATATTCAAATATTTATCAATACTCCAGCCCACAACAAACAAGAAAAACAAATATAAACACATAAGAGAATCAACTTTCTATTTTGGGATAATATATGAGGAGGCTGCTCAAGTATATAGTTTTTAACACATAGGCCGTTCGTTTATACCATATTTTTGTTTACGCTAATTTTGGTCAAATTCAATCCAAATAATTATTAAACGATAAGAATGAAACTAACACTGACATATTAAAGTTATACGAACAAAAAAGCAGTCGCAAAATTTCATTTTATCCTTCTAAATTACTTTTGATTATATATAGTCACATCTAAAACAAGAGTATAAATGGCACTCTCTACACCAAACTTGTCATTTGTATTGCTTTTATAAGTTAAAGGTTGTTACTTATGCATTATAATTTTTGGGTATAAAAATTGGGGTAAACAAAAACTAATATGTAACTGAACGGCCAAAAATTGATGTCGAAAAGACACATATTTAATAATATTTCTCACATGGAGTCATGGAGTACTAGTAATACAATGTTATAAAAAGTCAACCATGTGTTGGAGTTTTAGACGCGTAAACACCCCGATCCATATTCAATACCTTCAACAATCTCGGAAAATCTTTCTTCTTACAGGCTCAGAATGAATATTGACATTAGCTCTATTAGGCGTCCTTCAACTGGCGAGGGATTAGGCATTCCAAAAATTAAAAAGCAATCTTCGTCTGAACCGGTTGAAGCTTCAACTGATGAGAAGAAAAGTGATACCTCGTCGGTTGAAATTTTAATCGATGACAACAACATATCCGATCCCGCTGGGGCCAAACCATCTCAATCGGATGAAGCTTCAAACACAGATGTCAAACAGGAGGAGAAAAATGATAGCTTGTTGGTTGAAGCTGACAACAACAAGGACAACAACAAAATACCGGTTGAAGCTTCAAACACAGATGTCAAACCGGAGGAGAAAAATGATAAGTGATTTGATTATGATGTCTTCTATATGTTTTAGTATGGATTTGTGTTGTTTCCTTACCATGTTTGGATTTGTGGATCTTGAAATGATGTTGTAACTTGTTTGTGTTTGAGTTTGGTGGATAATAAAAAAGTTTTTTAAACTTTCTGAAAAATATAAGTTAGTTTGTTTTCTTTGAGGAATTGCCTGCTTAATTTATTGTAAACAAAACTTTTGGATAGAATCAAAAGTTACTTACAAATTTATGGTGCTTTGGTGGTGCTTTGATGATAGGCCAAGGGTTCTGAGATTGAACTTTTTTTGCTCATCCGTATGTCTTCAGTGCCGTATGATCAAAGAAGTAAGGCCTTGCAATTCACTTTTAGGTCTAACCATCTAAAATCCTTGAAAGACCAGGTTCCAAACACAATAAATATATGTATATCTTACCTCAAATTGTAACTGCGCAAAGTTTGAATTTGTAAATAAGAAAAATAAACAACCCAAGGCTTCAAGGAAAAAACTTATGCAACCTCTATTAGACCAAACAGCGGTGACAAGGAACCGTCCTTCTATTCACGACCCCTTCCAATAGCCTCAGGCCTCCAGGAAAAAATTTATGCAACTTCTATTGATTCGAACAGCGGTGAACCATCTTACGATTGGCCTCCTGTGGTCTGTTGTGTTACAAAAAAGCTTCCTGCAACTGGCGATGGATTGAGCATTCCAAAAATTCGTAAGCCATGGGCTCCAGGAATGCCATCTCAATCGGCGAGAAGGATGTGGCTCTGACATGTCAACCCGAGGTTCATATATGTTAAACCCGGGAAGAAAAATGATAGCTTGGACATTCCTGCCTCCTCAGAAAATGATAAGTGATTTGGGTATGATGTCTTGAATGTTTTCGTTTGGATTTGTGTCATTCTCTGTATTTCCCTTGTTTGAGAACCCGTGCAATACACGGGCCGTATAAGAAACGCAACTACACGTATATTCATGGTCAAGGTAAATGGTAAATAAAAAACACAAACTACAATTGTGAAAACAATAAGTTAGTTTTGTTCTTTGAGGAATTGTCCGCTTTATTGTAAACAAAACTTTTGGATAGAATCAAAAGTTACTTACACATTTATGGTGCTTTGGTGGTGCATATATATACAGTTAGAAATCATTTTTACCTGAAATCCAAGCAACAAAAATAAGTAAGGGTAAATTACACGGATCGTCCCTGAACTCCGCCCCGTTCTCACAATTGGTCCCCCGTCTCGATTTTGTGGCGTACGGAGTCCCTCTTTTGCAAAACGGTGACCCGTTTGGTCCCTGGAGCCCCATTATGCATAAAGCTAGTTATCTTTGCTCGTTAGTTGACTTTGAAATGAGGGTATTTGCGTCTTTTTAGGTCCAATCAATTGCGTGGTTGGTCCCTCATCTCTTCTACAACCTCCCAAACTCTGGCAACTCCTATAACCATTATCACCACCATTTCCATCTTTTGACACGAAAATATCCGACTCAGTAACACCAACAAGCGCATGTAACACCAACGCCTCCTATCTAGCATTGGCACCATCGAAATCGCCAGTAGCAGCAACCGCATAAATAGCCAGACAATTGCTCACAGTTTGTGACAAGTCTTTTAACTTCATTCCATTTGGTTCTTCACATAACCACTTTCCACCTTAGCTAATCCATCCGTACTTGTGTCATCACATCTTCACTTGACCCTGTTTTTTGCTTCTCTCCATTTTTTCCAATAACTGATAACACGGACCTTTGTAACTGATCTACTTAGTCTTCTAGTATCTCGAGGCAGTCATCGTAAGCTGACCGTACACGTGTGTTCATCTGAACAGTGTTGATCCCTTTTGACGTGTACAAGGCTCTCCCCACGCGCTGGAGAGTCATGTTGACTGAAATGTGGATCATGTCTTTATGTGGCGCACTTGATGAACCTGGAAATTTCATGAGCTCGTTAAGACATAGATTCTACTTTGTTAAGGTCTACTTGAGGGCAAGTAGAGTTCGGGGGGGGGGGGGGGGGGGGGGGGATATTTGATAACATCAAATAGTCCTGATATTTATTGTCAATTTTCTCCTAATATGCTCATCATTTGTATTGTTTTACTTGAAAATATACTCTTGATTCTTAATTTATTATTTTTTAGGTCATTAATGAGCATAGAAACGAAGAGACACGGATTTGGAAGGTTATTAAAGTAAATATACAAGAGTATGCTGGCCAAACAAGAGTTACGGCGTAATTTCATACTCTACTTACGTCGTAACTAGTATGTACACTAGAAGACCAAAGTCAATACAGTTCAAGGTTACGGTGTAACTTCACATCATAGTTACACCGTATTTAATTCCAGACTTAGAAGAATTTTTGTGGTCAAGATACTTACGCCGTAACCCATTTGCAAGGTTAGGAAGTAAAAGTGTTGAATTTCACTACGAGAGTTTTAAGGTCGTAACCCATTCTTAAGGTTACGGCGTAAAAATTTTAATATGGATACGATCGTCTGAGATACGATGGTTACGGCATAACCAATTCACAAGTTTATGTCGTAACTTTGACGAGGCTATAAATACAAGCCTGCATTTTCACATCATCTTCCCAACACACAACACCAAGGGAAGAAAAAGGGCTTCTAGAGGGACGATATTCAGCAGCATACAGAGCATTTACAAGGGATATTTCACACCATTTACTACATAAGTTTTAGCATTTCGTATCAAACATTTTTGTTTGTATTTAATTCAATAATGTCTTTCATTATGATCTTAAACATTGACTTTTCTGCATTATTAATATGATCAGCTAAACACCTTTGGTGTTACCCTAGTTATGAAATTGTTATTGCCATGATTTAGTTTTCTTGTTTTCGTATTACTTTATGTGCTTATTTTATTTGCTTATTCGTGGACACATTTGTTTCGGTAGTATTAATGTTTGGTAGTATCTAGGAAGCTAGGAGAATTGACCATCGGATCTTAGACGAATAGGTTGCGAGTAGTGGTAAGAATTTACTATAGGACTACCACTATCTTGTGTGAGAATTGACCAAAAGATCACGTACAAACGGAGATGCTTAAGAAGTTAAGGGGACACATAAGTTCCGAGAGGCCGGGTTTCCTTAGAATAAGTCTAGATTGTAATTGGTACTTAGGTGGCGTTTGTTTTTTAAGAGGCTCTGAATCTGAATCTGAACCGCACATCTGAATCTGAATCTGAGGCGTAAATGTCTGAATCTGACCGCATCTGAACGGGGAAAAAAACTCATGTTTGAACCGCACATTTGCTTGCTCGTACTATTTTTTTTTGGGTCTTTTTTTGTGCCAGCAAGAGGCATTCAGACACCCCTCTCAAGTCTAGACCATTAAGATCTTACTGCCTCTGAACGCGTCTGAACGAGAAAAAAAAAACAAACGGTCTGAACGATCAAAATGTCTGACCGCGTCTGAACGGTTCAGATTAAGAGGCTGTTAAGAGCCTCTTAACGAAAAACAAACACCACCTTAATGACTCTACATAGGTTAACCCACGAACTTTGGTAATCGTATGGTTACGGAATAGGAACCTATGGAACATAGGCTAGACGAATTTACCCGAAGAGTCTAGTGACATTTACCCCACATGAAGCGATAGAAAACATTAATAGGAAAACTTAATTCTGGCGTAACAAGATTAGTAATTAAGGTAGCACATTTCTCTCTATTGATTGTTCACAACCTTGATATTGCTTTCATTTCGTTTCGTTTAAATAGTTTAATCTTAATCTATTCAAAACCCTTTTAAAATCAGTGACATTAGAACTTAAGTTAGATCCGCAGTCATAGCTCTTGGGACGACCTCGGTTTTACCAATTACTACACTAGCTACACACGACCAGGTACACTGTCCGATAGTGCATAGATAGACCTTAGGTAGACAAAAAATTATATATAGTAAAACCTGGTCTGAATCCGGCATCAATAATAGTATTTTTACAAATACATTACCCGTATTTATAAATTTCAGGTCCACTATTTATGTTAACTCGAAATAACACAAACAAATGAAAGAGGACTTTTGACTAATCCGAATATATTTTAAGTTGTGAGGTGATAGTTTTATTTAATACAGTAAATACTACTAATGCCATTTCACACCTACTACGTTGATGTAGATTAAACTAATCAAGTATTTTCATTGAGCAGTGGGTAGTCTAATTGTTTAAGATGATATTTAACTATTACAATAAAAGCTTAGTTTTATGACAGCCCTCTACATCATCGGCATATAAAACGTATAAGAAACTGATAAGCAATGTATTAGATGCATCCCCATTAACAACACTCTTACATATGCTCTAAGAAAGATGTTAAGTTTTTGAGCTACATACCTCTTTTTATTAGAAAAGCAACATTTATTGAAGAACCAACAAGAACAATATATAAGAAAAGGCAACCCAATTCTTTAACAAGACAATTAAAAAGTATAGACCCCAAACAAAAACATAGACAATTACAAAGAAACAAAAAAAACCTAGCAACTGCAAATAACCAAAAACAAAGGACAAAGCATGTTCTAAACTAGGAAACATGTGCCACGACACACTAACACTTAACCAAACCATATGACAAGCCAGGAACACAAACAGTAAAGGACTAAGAACATTATAGAAAGTCGGACACACTCACTAACCTCCTACAACGCACTTAAATCCAAAACTCCAAGCCCAAAAAATGACTGCAGATCATACCAAACCAACTGGGACACTGAAGATTATTGTAACCAATATATTCTTGCATAAAAATTCACAGCCACACTGAAAACGATCACTGAAGCAGACACAGCAGCCAAACGCTATAACATAAACACTGTAGCAGAAACATTAAATCACACTGTAACAGAAAGCACTGTAGCAGACTATTGTAGCAGAAAGCACTGTAACATCAGTATCCGAAACACAGGAATGAACCTTTTTGAGTTGAATGTCTTGCACAATCTTATACGTACTTGAAACCTTTTTGCCAAATTTCCGAGCGTTTCTTTCTTTCCAAATAAAATAACCAGAAGTCCAAATAAACGCTTGACACAGGACGCGGAAGCGAATTTAGATAAACCCTAATCCATGGTGATAACCAAGGCGCACCTTGCGGGAATAAAACCCAAAATAAGAGTAAAGACTCTAAAAAATAATTTTTATTAATGAATCGCTGAATTATAAACATAAAACCCAAGCCCTATATTTATAGGGAAGCCAATCTTGGAGAACAAGTTAATTAGAATATTCTAGAACCGACTTAAAATAAAATAAAAAACCTAAAACCGACGCGACTAAGTTATGGCGTAATTGGTTAAATCTATTACGGCGTAACTACCATACGATAGTAACTAATTTAGCTATAGCGTAACTATTTTATCAACTATGGCGTAGTTGATACACAGAACATAAACCGAATTTTAACAAAGATTTACGGCGTAGTCTTGGCTTGGGGTTACGCCGTAGTTAAGCAACAAACTACGATGCGCGACTTTGAATCTTGTCTGCATCATTCCCCCTCACTTGAGAAGAACCTGCCCTCGAGTTCTTGCCATCAAAAGCTTAATCTACCTGGAACATCTTCTTACAACGAACCTTATCTTGGGTAGATTTGCGCTTCACATTAACTCGAGTGCTCTCCCGATGATCACCCCATAAACACAAGTATTGGATTGCATACCTCTCATCAACGATCCCAACATCGCCAATTGCCATAAGAATAACTTCTTTGTTCCCATTGACAAATTTTTCGGTTTCTTTAATTCAACTTTCTCAATCAATCCAAGATTAAATTCACAAACTTATGTACCTTTAACCACAACGGACTTTGTAGCTTCATCTTTAAGATTTTTCACAACATCAACTTTAGAACCCGCAACTTCTTCATCACAAGCATTCAAAACACCAACTTCTTTTGTTGTTTCCAACACAAAAGTTGAAATCTTGTTATCATATTTATCACAAATTTGAAGGTCTTGAGTTTTCTCAACATGTTTTTCAACAACTTCATCCTTCAAAATTTCTTCTTCCACCATAACCTCGGTTTTTGGTATTTGTGTTTTGACTTTGGGTGGAACAATAGCAATCCTTTTGCCTTCTCACGAGAAATGACAAAGATTGTTTTGAAAATCATACATGACCTTAACCTTTTGTACCCAAGGTCTTCCCAACAAAATATGGCACTCATCAAAATCATCCACGATACAAAGTATCTCTCTTTTATTATTTTTCCCAATAGTTAATGGAACCCAACAAACTTGATAACCTTCGATTGGACAAATCTCCATTGGAATTTTTAGAAAATCTACCAATTTTTTTGAAACCAAATTATTAAAACTACAACCATCAATAATTAAAGAATATACCGAATTATTGATTAGAATTCTCGAACGAAAAATCTTGGTTGTAGGCAATCGATCCTCCACCTCCATATTTTCCTCCCATTCATCAACCCTCCTATTTTTGAATGGGGATTGGTTGCTCCTACGGTTTTCAATAGATTCGCCTATGGTTGGACGAACTCTTGAACCTCCATAATTTCTACCCTCGCGATGCCCCACCTACGATCACAGAAGGTAGTTCTTCTAGCATAGTGTAACAACTGTCAAGTGCTTTCATGGACTGGGTAAAACCATGATCCATGTACTATCCAGACCATACCCCACCAACAGTATGAGTTTTTGAATTTTCTACACCATTCATCATCTAGACTGCTAACAAGCTCTAGACATTAATTGAAGTAGAACCTTCTACATCAATTATCCACCAGGATACAACGTGTCTCTGATGCCAACTGACGCAGGATGCGGAAGCGAATTTAGATAAACCCTAATCCAAAGGTTTTTTATTTTATTTTAAGTCGGTTCTAGAATATTCTAGTTAACTTGTTCCTCAAGATTGGCATCCCTATAAATATAAGGCTTGGGTTTTATGTTTATTATTCAGAGAATCATTAATAAAAATTATATTTTAGAGTCTTTACTCTTGTTTTGGGTTTTATTCCCGCAATTGTTAACAAAGTTGCAACTTTTTTAGCAACAAAAAAATTAGTTGGTATTTATACAAATGACCATATTATTTGTTGCTAATTTAGCAACGACTAAGCAATTTTGCTGCATTCTAAATTTAGCATTGGTCGAATTAGCAACTAACACCAATTGATGCTAATCCGACTGATACTGATTTGAGAATGCAACGAAGTTGCTTACTGGTTGCTAAATTAGCAACAAATATTTATGGTCATTTGTAGAAATACCAACTATTTTTTGTGTTGCTAAAAAAATTGCAACTTTGTTAACAATTTCGTTGATAAATGCATAATTTAGCAACGATTTTTCGTTAAGATAATTGTTGCTAATGGCATTTTTTCTAGTCGTGGACGCGACTAAGTTATGGTGTAATTGGGTAAATCAATTATGGTGTAACTACCACTACGAGAGTAACTAATTTAACTATGGCGTAACTATTTTATCAACTATGGCGTAGTTGATACACAGAACATAAACCGAAATTTAACAAAGATTTACGACGTAATCTTGGCATGGGGTTACGCCATAGTTAAACAACAAACTACGATGCGCGACCTTGAATCTTGTCCGCATCACCGCTTGCCAAACACCAAAAAGAAAAGCCGGCACGTTAGCGCCTCCACTATATGAGAATAATTCCTCAACAGTAAAACAGTTAACAATCCCCACCTTTTACCAATTAAAAACCATGACCCACAACACTCATCGCCAAGTCACAAGTAACTAAGCTATGAGAGCAAGTCTCCACAATATCATTGCAACATGGACAAAGGACCGAATCCAAATCAATTTCTCTTTTATCCAACTCAACTCGAACCGGAAGTCTTCGTATAAGTGCCCTCCACACAAAGATGTTAACTTTCTTAGGCACTAAATTATCCCAAAGCGTCTCATGACCACCACCTTCCACGCGCAATACCTTCTCCTCGATTAATCTTACAATACCTCTTTTTGTAAACGATCATAATGAAAAAATATGAAGAACAATTATTATTCTATGATGCAAACGTTAATGAAAAGCGAAAAATTCAGCAACCTCCGTGTATCTTAATTTGACATTCCACTATATAAAAGGTATTTAATATTTCATGAAGTTTTTTAAGATAAGATCTGGCAGCAAACACAATAAAAGGTGAATGCCATATACTTCTGGTAAATTGAATAGATCCAATCTGTCGTGAGCTTCTATGGGCTACTAAACTTAAGATTATTGTTGCCGTTGTTTCACAGTTAGCCTGCATATTTACTCAATTGACACCAATTACCATAGAGCTTTGAATTTGAGGGTCAGATGTTGAAAGAAAAAAACTTTGGATGATAAACAAAGTCTCGTATTACTCCGCAGTAAATAGCAACACTGGCATAAATTTAGTTATACTAAATATATAGTAGATTATCTTTATTCTTCGAAAATAAGTACTCCGTATATAACAATGAGTTTATAAATTATAATCGTGTAAACGCGACTTTTCATTGCGGGAAAGGTGCTCGCAGTTCAGCTTGCTGGACATTAAAATAAGTTGCAGATCCACTTTTTATGTTAACTTGGAATAAGTCTGCTAAAAAAATACTTGAATAACAAGTGAATAAAATAAGACTTTTGACTAATACATATTTTAAGCCGTGAGGTGATAGTTTTAATTGATTATTACTAACACCATTTCAGACCTACTACGTTGATAGAGATTAAACAACTAATCAATTATTTTTATTTGAGCAGTGGTTAGTCTAATTTTGCAAGATGATATTTAACAATTACGATAAGCTTATTTTTATCACAGCCCTCTAGAGATGCCTAAATCATCGGTATAAAAAACGTAAAATGTTGATAAGATGCATCCCTTTAACAAAAATCTTAATCTTTATAAGGTTGTAAATAATCAAAATAAAACAATATGACGAAAAATCATCAATGAAAAGCGAAAATACATTCAAGATAATGACCAACTATGCATAACTTGATGACTAACCCTGTTTTATCACATCTGCATGTTAATTTAACTAAACACCACTCGTTAGGCAGATAAGTTTCTAATCTAGATGCTATGTCTTTGTTGAAGTTACCCATATTAACCACTAAGCATCACATGATTAACATACAGGCACTGTACTAAACCTATTTTGACCCAGTCGTCATATGCCATTTTTTATTCAAAACAGGCAAGAGATGCTTCAAGTAGACTATAATATTAACACTTCACATGCACAATATTCATATGTGACGTCTTCAGGAAACACATAGCATGATGCATGCATTCTGCTAGACAGTTGATGTGCGGTTGATGCAAAGCAAGCTTACAAACCCCTATGAAGTGTCTAATCTTTTTGGGTAAAGGAGAAACCCCTAGTAAAATTTTATTATTCCAAAAAAAAACATTTAAGTACATAGGATGTGGGTGAATCCCACATCTTAACCCGTTACAAAGACGGGAAACAAACGCACCAAATGTGCTTCAAACCAAAACTAACATAAGAAAGACAAACCAATCTTATGAACAACTATTATAAGGACAAGAAATAAATCTAATATTTAAACTGACCACGAAGAATTATATCTATCGCATCACAGAACGCGCACTGTTCCGGAGTCAAACCTTGAAGGTTATAAGTGTCATGTAGGTCATAATCTTCATCCTCATGTAAACTAGCATCATATGCACCTCCACTATTCATGAACCGAGAGGTTTCATCATAAATATCTTCGACTTCATCATCACTATCACTATCCGAAATAACCAAATTCCCAACATTAGAAAATGGATTACCTACATTGTTACCCAAGTGTCCCACATTAACCTTCTTTTTGCATAGGAAGCGTTCTCATCTTAATTATTTGACTTTCCCTCAATTATTTGACTTTCTAGGTTCTTAATCTTATCAACGAGAGGTGTAGTACTTACAAAAAGAATCAAGAAAGTGTATCTAATCGATGTAGTGTAGTAAAGGAACGTCTAGGGATTGATCATTCCCTAAGGGAATAATGAGGGAGACTCATAGAGTATGACGATGAAATGACCTAAAGAAACTAAAGAAGATTAATTTTGGCACCTTTTTGTATTTTAATAAAAACAAAGTAAAATATCGCGGTTAAAAGAGATTTAATTCTAAAACTAATATTAACCAAAAACACAATTCAAATAAAATGCAAGGGAAAGGAAATTGTTGTGAAAACTTATAAATGTAAAAAACGCATTTACCTAGGGTAACTACTCATTATTACTACCTAGTTATGTCTATTGAATTTGTCATGCCTTAATTGATGATAATGAAGGATATTTTTAAATTAGTGTGGTGTTTTGGTTTAGCTCTTATACCCTACAGCAACTAGCCTAGTGCCTTTGTCTAGCTCTTATAACTAACTAATAGTCACGTTTGAGATGCTTAAAATCGTCAGGGGCGGCCTCAAGCTCATTACGGCTATAGGAGTTGATAAACCAGGCTTCACTAAGTCACGTTTTTAATCAAACATCTCGTCGACAATAACTACACAATAAGAATATTTAACTCTTTGACAAAAGTACCACAACCCTTGTAAGTTTACATGTGCCTAAAAAATACGAAAACCCTTGTGGTAAACATCTCATTCCATCTTGTGTGTCTATTCCTCATCAAGTATTCAAGTAAGCGCAAACTAATCGAACCTTATGTGCCATAAATGAGCAACTACTGCATCACAACTCAAAACCAAGTGCATCCAACAGACAACAAAGCATACATATACATTATCACATAAAACGTAACCTACGTATAACCTAATTCATCCTTATACAACAACTAAGGATCTACTGCATCACAATTCAAAATTAAGTGCATCAGAAAAACAACCAAACATACAAAGACATTTTTGTACATAACGCAACCTACGCTTAGTCCAATCCGTCCTTATACAGGACAATTGAGCACCTATTGCATCACAGTTAAAAACCAAGTGCATCGTTCATACAACCAACCAATCAAATACATTTTGATAGATAATGTCAACTACACGTAATCTAATTCATCCTTAGAAGCAACAACTGAGTACCTACTGCCACAATTTAAAACCAAGTGCCTCATAGATACAACCAAGCATGCAAACACATTTTTACACATAATAAAACATACAAGTACCCTAATTCAGCCATATACGTGACAAAAAAGCACGTATTGCATCACGGTTCAAAACCAAGTGCATCATCATAAATACACACACTCTTCAACATATTTGATAGCCTACTGAGTTATATTCAAAATAACAAACTTGAATCAATAAAAATCAAAACTAACAAAACCTACATGTAGCCTAACCAAAATGCATACGCTTACTTTATCACTGTCCAAAACTAGGTGCATCATTCATATAGTGGAGCATACAAGCACATTCTCGCACATTGTGATTTAGTAGAACAACATTATGATGCAGTAGTATTATAAACATTTTGATGCAGTTGTATGATAACACATTGATGCAGTAGAATAACATCATGCATATAAACATACACGCATACACTTTTTGACACACAAAACATATTGCGCCCAACCTAATTTAACCTTATATGCCACAAACATGTACCTATTGCATCACTTTATTACACCAACATACTAAGTGATGAACAATCAACTGATGAACTAATGAACATTGTGACCTTAACTTATAAACATTGTGATTTTTTTAGACAACTGAACATTATAATTTTTTTTGGAAAAGTGTTAAACTGATGAACATTATAATTTTTTTTAGAAAACTAATGAACGTTACGATTTTTTTGTTTGAAGACTAATGAACAACGTAATCTAACTTATTAACATTGTGATATAACCGATGAACAAAAATAAAGAAAACTGATGAACATTGTGATGAACTGATGAACAATTCTTTTTAATGATGAATAACACTTTTTACATATGAACAACATTTTTTTATTGATGAACAAATGAACAATTCTTTTTATTAACAACACTTTTATATTGATGAACAACATTTTTTATTAATAAAGAAGTAAATCTTTTGTGAAGGTAAGAATCTTGTTAATGCTATGAATCTTAATAAAAAAAAAAGTAAATCTCCCATGAACAAAATTTCATTTTTATTGAACAAAAGTAAAAACGGGTGAGGATTATGAACAAAAGTAGTGTGGGAGAGAAAGTTAATAAACAAAATTATAGTTCGATGAACAGAAGTAAGACGGTCATGATTATTGATGAACATAAGTAAAACAAGCAGGGTATTGATAAAAAAAAGTATAATGGACGAGACAATTGATGAACGAAATCTTTTTTTGATGAATATAAGTAAAACGGTTAGTAGCTACTGATGAACAATACTAAAATGGTTGGTGCTATTGATGAACACAAGTAAATTTGGAAAGACAATTGATTAACAAAATCTCGTTTTATTGAGCAGAAGTATGTCTTATTCATCAGTTACTATTGTTCATCATCTGTCTTGAACAAGATTAACTGATAAACAACACTAATTGATGAACAATACTAACTGATGAACAAGATTAACCGATGAACAAGACTAACTAATGAACAAAACATCGTCTTTAACTTTTATGTTTTACAATTTTGCTAATTCGAATTTAATATTGGTCAACTTCATGGTAAAAAACACAATATGTACATTTTTTTAAAAACTTAACGATTAAAAAACATCAATTTTTGAATCGTACATTAATTAAATAATTATTGATGCATTGTTGTACAAAAATTAGTGCATTTAACGCAATTTTTACACTAAAAATATAAGCTATACATTTTATCAAACACCTTGTGTGCAACATATATGACTAATACGTAATATTTAACGTGTTATATCTCACTCATATCATATCGGATTTGAGTGATTCAAAATTCTGGGTAAAGAGTGAACCAAAGTCTACAACTTTCGTGTATTAAGTATTACATGATTCGAAAATTTTGAAGGTAAAAACAGGGTCGAAAATGATAAAAATATCAAGAAAATTAAGACCCATTTGATACGTAAAAAAAGTTCAAAATATTTAACAAAATTTATACCAAATAAAAGAAGAATAAATTTTAAAAATTATAGGGAACTCGTTTTTTTCTAAAATTTTGTCGTTTAAGAGATGTGCGTTTGAAATATGAGGTGGAAAAGTAAAAAACCAGTGAAAATATGATTTTACCCCTGGACATATTTTTTGTATAAAATAGACGGGAGGACACATGTCAAATGATGAGTAACTTTTTACACTTAGTAAAGTTTTATCACTTTGCAATTGGTCTCATACCTATCTATCAATCTCACGGATTGAAAGAGTAAGTAAAAGAAGATATAGGATCTACCATAATACCAGCCTTTAACATTACATACCACACCACCACCACATCTGGTGAGCTCTTTAAAAGATCATATCAACTTAATAGTCAAACTATCACCTCCATTTCGAACACTCTTTTCCCCATGATTTCTGTTGGAATTATATAACATGAATACTCATATATGTAAACAATAAACATCAAGTACACATGCGGAAGCGTAAAGAACTTGTAATGAATAATTAATTAACTAAAATATAAATAGTATGCGTACCTTTTCATTCTAGCTAAACAAGAATCAATTCCCAAACTAGCAATTAAGATTAACCCTAATTAGGGTTTATAGGATTATAAGAATTACCCCTTACCGTTTTGTAATTCAATCCAAGATACAATCAATAGTGTGATTATACCACGTTCTTGTACACACGTACTATTAATGAATTAAAGTAAATGCTAGTTTAATTAACACAAAACAATTTGTTAAGGAAAAACAAAGTGATTGACTACTTGGGAAAGGGTATCCGATCGTTTGAACCAAAAACACACACAAACAATTTAGGTTTTAGGTTTAGGAGTACAAGAGTTCATTTACAAAGACTCTAGACCTTGTATATATACCCAAAGAAACTTAGAGTCAAAGTTAGGGTTGAATTGGTTTATGGAAACCCATAGAGTTTCTAGAACCTACTTGACATCTAATTTCATATTTAGTCCTTCATTTAACATTTAACGATAGTTAGTCCATTACGTTTAATTACTTAACGTTCGTTATACGTTTCGTGTAAATAATAACTAAATATAACATTTTATATTTAATTATTATAACTTTAATTCTCATACGTAAAGTGTGCAATCCCGTGGTCTCGAGTTCGATCCTAACTCACGACTACTAATTTATGTCCATAAAACCAACAGCTCCCACTTGGACATATCTTAATAGTGTGATCACATCGGTTAGCGTCTAGCAACACTTCGATGCCTCTAGCACGACTCGAGTAAGGCTCCTGGAAAAACCTTTTAATTATTTCTCATTATTATTATCCTTTTGTTTCTAATATCACGTTAAATAAAGATATGGATTTAAGTCATTCTTTATTGAACCATTCTGTTTCTCGTTGTAAGTGATTGAGCAAGATTACCAAATCTTCTGAACATATTCAGGGGAGATCTTGGGTGTGGCCACACAAACATCTTATCAACCCTACGAGGGGCCCAGCAGTATTAAACTTCAAAATAAATTTGAAGGATAACTCACAAACTTTGCAACACTTCTGAAAACAACCCTTATGACTACCAATTACGTTTAGCGTTAAGTTGTTCCACAGAAGTGCATTACATTCATGACACTTATCTGGTATCTCAAGTCTGAGGATAACTATTCATGATTTACTTAATAACAATATCCATAAAGTAAAATCATGTAGTTAGGATAAGTCCTATATTCAATTCATTGAATATCATCTGAAATTGGTATACTTTCTCATCAATAAACTTTTAAGTATATTCTACCAAATCACTTAAATTTGTCTTAATTTAATGATACTCCCGTATCATTAATTGACAACGGACGATTTAAAATAACTAAAATTATTCATGGATTAAACATGCAAATATAGGATACAATATATTATAAAATCAAACATACCAAGTATTTAATTCATTATAATAATTGTTTAACATCCCTTATCCAAATACTAAATAGATCAATGCATGAAAATTCGAGTTGATGAATTATGCCTCAAATAATGACAATCATACTTGTTGACAAGGCATAAATCAACCAACTTGATCTATCGTAATTTTGAGAATACTTATTTCAAGAATTCAATTAGTGAAGTTCTTGTATGTGTTGATCTGTGCCAAACAGTCAAGTCAAAAAGACTTAAAACAGCTCAGACACAAATACAATTAAGATCAGAGAATACAGGGGATTCCCGGGTCGTTATGTCCCAAGGAGGATGAATTGGTGTTAAAACACTTAATCAGATGGTAGAATGATCACTAAGGATAGCAATCAGTAGGGTTTTGGATGGAAAATTATACCTAAAGAAAAGATTAACAAATAACAGCGACTTAAATGCAAATTAAAAAGATTAAAAAGTTAAAATCTATTAAATAAACGCTATCACTATTTTTAAAGTCGATGAACGTTTATTTCCTAAAACGTATGTTTAAATTAAAAACTACGTAACGTACTAAATAAAAAGTGAGTTTTAAGAAATAAAAGACCTACAAATATGAAAATGATATTTTAACAATCCTAATAGTAAAAGAAATTTATTAGAAAAAGAAAATTATTTTTACAACTATTTATTTAATTATTATTAATTAAAAATTATTTATTAAGTATTTAAATTGCACTAAAATACAAGAAAATACAAGATTAACCTAGAAAAATGAAATTATAACTTGGAAAAATCTAAAATATGATAAAACTTATTTTAAAACTAAAAATATATTTTTTAGACTTATTATGTATTTATTATTAATTTAAAACTATTTAAAACTAATTAAAATGCTAAAAAATACTTTTTAAACTAAGAAAATTATGGAAAAATACTTTTTATTACTTTTATATTTATCTTAACCTAAGAAAATTGAAAAATCATTTTTTTGGACTTTTTATAATTTATTTGTATTAAAAGCTATTTAAAAATGCCTAAAAACTGTTTTTAATTAATAAAAATAGCAAACAGTTATGAAAAATTATGAAAATTTCAAGAAAAGTCTATTTTAATATGTATAATCTAGGAAAAATAGAAAAACATGGGCTTGTTTGGAGAAATAAGCAACTGCAGTTGTAACTGCTTATTATTAAGCACTTGAAAAAGCCAATTAACAACCAAAGACCACCAAACTTACACAGAAGCTATATTAAGCTAAAAGAAGTTAAATAGAACAAGTTTCAACAAGCTTAAACCTCTGAAATAACAATTAGCACAGATTTGAGGTTTGAGCTTAATGAGCAAAACAGATTTTTGTATACTACTTTAAGCTATTGCACAGAACTCAAAACAAGCTAAAACTGAAAAGTAGAAATTGGAATTTGTTTAAGACCTGGTTGGTTACCTAGAAACAAAAGATGAGATCAAAACAATCTAAAATGAGCTTGTGAAAAGCTTTTTCAAAACCTGTCAAACCACTGAATTAAAACTCAGTTAATACTGAGTGAGTTGGGACAGAATGATAAGCAGTTGCAGGCCTAGTGAATAAGCTCCAAATTGAGATTTTTAACTTGGAACCTAAAGAGGACCAGGTTAACTGTCCAAAGAAACAAAAATCACAGGATTTGACCAAATATTAAGCTCTGTGTGAGCTTTTGAAAGTGGATGAAAAAACTGTGCACAGGGCACATTTGACTTTTTGATTGAAATGAAATGTTGACTAAACTGAATTTTAACTTGAATCTATGAACTGATTATGTAATATTAAGCTAGAAGGAGATTAAATTAAGCTAGGTTACCAAGTTCCAAGCTACTGTGATGATTTTCACCTATCAAATCTTAACAGTGAGCTTATGAGATGAGATTAAAGAGTATTTTGACTTCCTGTCTAATGAGCACAGGTTTTCTTGTTTAATTGAGTTCTTTAGACCAAGTGAGACATGAAACAACCATAAACACAGGACTGCACAACCTTTGGTACAGTGAACTGCACAAATCCAAACAACCCTTTTTGTGACTGATTTGGTACTTTTTCAAAGAGAATCATAGATTAAAACCATGGAACTCATTGCAGCCCTTATAATATCATTTATTAACACTAAATAAACATCAAACAACAGCCATGACAACATACAACTTACTAATTATGATTATGCAGTTTATACTGTTAAATTAAGATTTTTACAAAATACAAAATTAAAAGAACAACCTACAGATTTTATTGATTATTTGTGATTAAATATGACCAATAAACATAATCAAACAGGAATTTAAGGTAAAGAACAACTTTAATATTGAAATGCCAAATTGATCAAAACTGCTTACAAATGACTTCCAATTGAAAACTGAGAACCAAGGTCTGAAAACACATCCTAAAGCTTCCCATGAAGCACTAATCCCAAGGCAATCCAAAATATACCTTGCTCCAGCTTCTTGATCACACTCACCATGGATTTTTTATTTTTAACTAATTAAGTGGTATTTTTGTGAATTTTTGATTTTTTCTTATAAACTGCTTTTAAGAGTATCTAAAAGCTTGCATAAGCTTTATATGGAGCTTATATGTGCTTCTAAGTCCAAATTAACAGTTTCTAACAACAATTCAACTTATTGAGATTTTTGAATGATAAGAAAATTTCATAACTTGACATAAGACTTGAAAATGGAAATTGATGCTTACAAAAGTTTTCTTTCAACTTGAAAACATAAATTACAAAGCTTGAAGCTTAAACAAACACTGAATTTTAACAGTTTAAACTAAAACGACATTAAAATTGAAAATTACACTAGATTGCCTTCTCTGTTGCTTCTTTCTTGATATTTATTGACCTCAAAAGTCCCTTGTCGACCTCTGAAAATATCCCACCACAATCTAACCGTTGAAATCATCCAGATAGTCATAATTGCCACTTGGCGATTTTGGCGCCAATTTTCAATAGAGTTGGTTTTCTGCATTAATTTGAGCTTGGATTGATGTGGAGGTGGAGGGGAAGAGTGATCAAGTGGATATGGTGAGGTGGAAAGGTGAAAACCAGTGGTTAAAACCACTGGTTTTGGCTAATACTGCTTTGGAAGAGACAATGAACAGTACCCGCGGTATTATTTGAATTTAAAATCTGGGCCGGGTCAAGTGTTGGACTTGGATTTGGGCTAAGATAATAATAAGGGATCCGGTTTGGTTTAATTAAACAACAAGGACCATTTATGCAATTTGGCTAAAGTTGAAGGGTTTATCTTGAGCATTTTCCAAAGCTCTCACAAGGGTTAAACCTGCCAAGTAATAATAGTACAAGGACCATTGTTGAAAATTTCCATTTTTACAAATCCAGGGACCAAAACTGCCAATTTAGAAACTTGAGGGACCAATATTGTAATTTTCTCCAAAGTTTTATCATAAGGACCATTTTTGTCATTGATTAATAGAACAAGGTTAAAAGCTGATAATTTTCACTTTTTAATTTAACCAAGGACTATTTTTGACATTTTTCCAAAGTTCAGGGACTAAAGTTGTCAATTTGTGATTTTTTAAACTTTGAAGGGTTTATTTTAACAACTTTTGAATCCCAAGGACCTAAAATGATATTTTACAAGTTTTTGAATTACCAGGGACTGTTTTTGACAACTTTTGTAACTTGGGGGACTAAAACTGCCAATTATGCAAACTTGATACGTTTTTCATCAGATTTTGATGTTTTTGCATTTAAAACATATAAAACACTTGTTTGTGATATTTTTATCATTTTGAAGCATTTCTGAGTGTTTTCAGATGTTTTTGGCATTCTAACAGTATAAAAATGATGAGTATTTAGACACTCATCAATCCCCCACACTAAGATATTGCTAGTCCCTAGCAATGATTTGAGAAAATTTAATGGATTTTAAACTCTTTACCAAAAGCCATTACTTCTGGAGTAGCCAAATGTTTTAGTTCAAGTAAGAACCATGGTACACTGATAACCATGTGATTTTGAGCAAACCACCAGCTTTCAACGGATTTGATTTTGTCTTTACCAGAAGCCGTACCCTTCTGGACTAGCCAACTCTTAGATAAATTATCAGAATTATCTTTGGTGAGCTGATTACCAATTATGGTTTTTTTCAACTGCCTTTACCACAAGCCATAAACTTGCGGGCTAGCCAACTTTTCACTAGTTTAAAGATATAGTGAGTTGAACACCATACAATTTTAGGCAAATTGCAAGCCATAAACGGATTTGAGATATCTTTACCAAGAGCCGTTTGCTCCTGGATTAGCCAATCCTTATGTGGGTTAGACATGGTGGACTGATTACCATTTGCTGAGTAAGTGAAAAACACTTACTCCAAAAAAAAAATTTTGGCCAAAAACGGGGGAATTGGGTGAAATAATTACATGAAATTCGTGAGAATTCATCCCCCACACTAGAAATGAATATTGCCCTCAATATTCAAAGTACCGGCGGTTATGCCGAAACATAGAACATAAAAGGAAAATACTACGGCCATTATTTTGTTTTTGATATATACACTTTTTTTTTTTTTTTTTTTTTTTTTTTTTTTTTTTTTTAAGAAAGATTGAGAATATACAACAGCGTGGGAAAAACTCCCCCACACTAGGGTGGTAGAAAGGGGATAAGAAAACAGAAACATGGGTGAAAACCCATATTGTGTGTGCTACTATTTTTGATTCCCGAGTCACTAGCTTGACTCGATCCCCGCATTTATTGGTTCATGGGGAATGTTTGTAGATCTGGGACAACCACAGGGGGAATGTCCTCTCCAAAGTAATGCTTTAATCGATGACCATTCACTTTAAAATTAGGACCATCAGGTTGAGATAACTCAATGGTGCCATAAGGATAAACCTTAGTGATAGTAAATGGACCAGACCAGCGGGACTTAAGCTTTCCCGAGAAAATCTTCAATCTAGAATTGAAAAGAAGGACTCGATCACCAACGTTGAAAACGCGGTTCTTGATCTTGGAGTCATGAATCTTCTTTGTCTTTTGTTTGTAGATCAAAGAGTTCTCGTATGCTTGATCACGAAGTTCATTTAGTTCATTCATTTGAACTTTTCTGTGATCACCGGCTGTCTGTATATCGAAGTTTGCATGCTTTAAGGCCCAGTATGCCTTGTGCTCTAGTTCAATCGGAAGATGACATGTTTTTCCGTACACTAGCTTATATGGAGTACACCCAATTGGTGTTTTGTAAGCTGTACGAAAAGCCCAGAGTGCGTCATCCAGTTTATCTGACCAGGATGCACGATTTTCACCTACTGTCCTTTCAAGGATTCTTTTAATACCACGATTTGAAACTTCCACCTGCCCACTTGTTTGGGGGTGGTATGCAGTAGATAGACGGTGGGTAACACCATACTTTTGCATGACACGATCAAATTGGTCATTACAAAAATGTGTACCATGATCACTGATTATTGCACGAGGAGTTCCAAATCTGGCAAAAAGAGCTTTCAAAAATTTCACAACTACTCGGGCATCATTTGTAGGTAAAGCTTTCGCTTCAACCCATTTCGACAAATAGTCAACAGCCACGAGTATGTACTTGTTACCACGAGAAGATGGAAATGGCCCCATAAAATCAATACCCCAGATGTCAAATATCTCACAAACTTGAATGGCATTTTGTGGCATTTCATTCCTTTGAGATATATTTCCATGACGCTGACAAGCGTCACAAGTTTTGACATAATCGTGGGCATCTTTATAGATTGTGGGCCAATAGAACCCGGAATCAAACACCTTTTTCGCAGTGTAGTTTGGACTATGATGGCCCCCGGTGGGTCCAGCATGACAAGCTTTGAGAATGTCAAGAGCTTCTTGTCCATAAACACACCGTCGGATGACTTGATCCGCACAGATTTTGAATAAGAAAGGATCGTCCCAGAAATAGTGTTTAACATCCTTGAAGAATTTATTCTTCTGCTGGGTTGACATCCCTTTCACAATGAAGTTACCCGCATGGTAATTTGCAAAGTCAGCAAACCATGGGGTAGAAGAGTTTCCATGAAAAGAAACCGCATTGAGTGTCTCGAGAGGAAATGTTTCATTAATATCCTTTTTCTCGAAAACATCTTGGTGAGGGTTTTCTAATCTGGACAGATGATCAGCAGCCAGGTTCTCAGCTCCTTTTTTATCACGTATGATGATATCAAATTCTTGGAGGAGGAGAACCCAACGGAGCAATCTCGGCTTTGCATCTTGTTTTGCAAAGAGATATTTAAGAGCCGAATGATCCGTATACACTACGCATTTGGTCAAGATTAAGTATGGCCGAAACTTCTCAAAAGCATACACCACGGCTAATAGCTCTTTTTCTGTGGTGGTGTAATGAGTTTGAGCCTCAGTCATAGTTTTGCTTGCGTAGTGAATAGGCTGAAAATGCTTGTTTCTTCGTTGCCCTAAGACTGCGCCGATAGCAAAATCACTTGCATCGCACATAAGCTCAAAAGGTAAATCCCAGTCAGGAGCAACGAGAATGGGTGCTTCAGTAAGCTTTTTCTTCAATGTTTCAAAAGCTACGATGCACTCAGGTGAAAAGATAAAAGGAGCATCCTTTTCAAGAAGATGGGTCATAGGCCGGGCGATTTTGGAAAAATCTTGAATGAATCTACGATAGAAACCGGCATGACCTAAAAAACTCCTAATACCTTTGACGGTAGTAGGATGAGGTAATTTAGCAATAACATCGACTTTTGCTCTATCTACCTCAATCCCGTTCTTTGAAATCTTATGGCCAAGGACTATGCCTTCTTTGACCATAAAGTGACTTTTCTCCCAGTTTAGACAAAGATTGGTGTCTTCACACCTTTGAAGCATTTTATCTAAATGGGAGAGACAAGTTTGAAATGAATCCCCAATGACCGAGAAGTCATCCATAAACACCTCCATTGTTTCCCCGATCATGTCGTGGAAAATGGCCATCATACATCGTTGGAACGTGCCAGGAGCATTACATAGACCAAAAGGCATACGTCTATAGGCAAAAGTTCCGTATGGGCAGGTGAATGTGGTTTTATCTTGATCCTGTGGATCAATGGGAATCTGAAAGTACCCCGAGAAACCATCAAGGAAACAATAGTACTCATTTCCTGCTAATCTCTCAAGCATCTGGTCCATAAAGGGTAGAGGAAAATGGTCTTTTCGGGTGGCGTCATTCAACTTACGATAGTCGATGCAAACACGCCATCCCGTAACCAATCGAGTTGGAATTAACTCGTTATCTTCGTTTGTGATAACAGTAATGCCACCCTTTTTCGGAACACAATGAATTGGGCTAACCCAAGGACTATCCGAGATCGGGTAAATCAATCCTGCATCAAGAAGTTTGATAACCTCCTGTTTGATAACATCATGGATTTTTGGATTTACTCTTCTCTGATGTTGAACTGCTGGCTTAAAGTCATCCTCCATCAAGATTTTGTGAGTACAGAACTCAGGGTTGATACCCTTGATGTCGGAGAGTTTCCAAGCAATTGCTTGCTTGTGTGACTTCAAGATTTTAATGAGAGCAGCTTTTTCATCTTTACTCAAATCTCGAGCAATAATGACTGGTAATTTATCATCACCTTCAAGGAATGCATACTCGAGATGAGGTGGTAAGTCCTTAAGTTCAACCTCAGGAAATTCTTCAGTTTTCTCAACTGACTTGACTTCCTTGTTATGAAGTTTGATGGAAGGGAGAGGAGAAGAAATGTCATGATTTAACAATTTCTCAAGAAGAAAATCTCCCTCCAGATTAATCTCATTTTGATTAATCTCATCAGGAATCGAATCACTAGAGTGAGGGGTTGATGATGGATCATCATTAAGCAACTTCTCAATGAGAAGTATGTCTCCCTCAATGTCAATTGGAGCGTGATCAATTTCCCACGGTACAGAATCACTGGATAAGTAGGCTTCAATCTCTTCTAAGATGAAGTCACTTTCCTCAAATGGGGTGAGAGAAGGAGTAGAATTGGCGATGATAGGTTGAGATGAATGAGTGACATTATCACTCGAAGAATTATGATCATAACCAAGAATTTCTTGAGAGTACTCTTCAGAAGCAACATCAATGATATCTATTCGGTTAACCGATTCAGAATCATAATTTGCGGAGTACCTCGAAGTCTGATCAAGGTTAAAAGTGACAGCTTCATTACCAACACGCAATGTGATTTCTTGCTCAAATACATCTATGAGAGCACGGCCCGTTCTCAGGAATCCTCGACCAACAATGAGAAGAACCCGATGATCGGCATCAAAATCAACAACCACGAAGTCAGCTGGAAAATGGAACTTTCCTACTTTCACAAATACGTCCTCGGCAATGCCAAGAGGACGGGAGATTGTACGATCTGCAAGCTCGAGAGTCATGCATGTAGGAGTAAGTTCCGGAAGAGAAAGTTTCTTCCAAACTGAATAAGGCATCAGATTGATGCTTGCACCAAGATCTGCTAGGGCAAAGCATTCAACCATTCCTGGGAATACACAAGGTAAGAGAAATTTCCCAGGATCTCCAAGCTTTTCTGGAAGCTTTTTCAGGATAACTGCAGAGCAGTTCTCGTTAAGAGGAGTCTTAGCCATTTCAAACAGCTTTTCCTTGTTGCTTAACATGTGTTTGAGAGTTGATGCAAACTTGGGCATCAGCATGATAGCATCCGCAAAGCTTATGTCAAAGTGTAATTCTTGGAAAATTTGGAAAAATTTATCCATTTGATGACTAGCTTTCTCACGGAGCTTTTGCTCATTCAAACGTGATGGATATGGAATAGAAGATTTGGATTTGATATTTTCAACGGGAGCTACAGGTGGTTCAAAAACAACTCCTGGATTAGACTTGGGTTTTTGGACAACTTGAGGATGGACTACCGAAGGTGGGACTTGTGCGGTATTACTTGGACTTGAATAATGCACTTTGTCCGTTGTTTCCTTGGTAACTTGACTCATTGCCACAGGAGGAGGGGGCATTGGAGTCATAGGTCCATTATGAGTCAGAGGTTCACTTTCCACTACCTTTGGAAGAGAAGAAGAGGTAGTATGAATAGCGGGTCCATTGTATGAAACACCACTTCTGGTCGTGATCGCCTTAGCATCGCCCCTCGGGTTAGCGATCGTGTTGCTCGGTAAAGTACCTGAGCCCGAGGGTCGATCATTTAAAGACTTCTTCAGATCAGCAATCTGACTGACCAACAACCTGTTCATTTCATCTTGGGATTTCATAAACTGCTTCAGTAACTCATCAGATGATGGTCCTGGAGGAGTAATGATGGGAGGTGGATTAGGAGGGAAATTTTGAGGTCGAATGTTTTGATTATGACCTTGTTGAAAATTCCCTTGATTAGGATTCACATTCCCATGAAATTGATTCCCTCGACTGAAATTGTTTTGATGAAGGTTTCCTTGTTGTTGGAAACCTTGATTGGGTCCAGGATAGAAATTACCTTGGTTTTGATAACCTTGGTTCATTCTAGGTTGATTCTGATTCCGGTTAGGATTCTGGTTAAAACCGGGTGGTGCCTGATAAGTGCTAGCACGGTAGTTTGGTTCATTCTGAGGACGGTATTGATTACCTCCTTGATTTGAAGTACCGGCTATAGCATTTGCTTCAAACGGACTACCATCAGTGGCAGTACAGTTGTAGTATGCATGAGGACCACCACAAGTGACACAAACTTCAACTTTCTTCACTTCACCATGTGATGGTGTTTGAGTGAATGTGACTTTCTTTTGGTTAGCAAGAACCAAAGCCTGAACAGCGTCAGTGAGTTTATCAATCTTAGCATCGGTGCTAGATGTACTCACAGGAGATGAAGTAGAAGGTCCGGCATTAGACTGATTCTGATATGTCTTAGTGCGGAAAGAGCGGACCTGGGACTTGTTTTCAATGATTTGTAAGGCTTCTTTGGTGGTTTTGCTAAGGAAATTACCTCCCGCGGAGGCATTCAGAGAGTCTTGGTCAGCTGGTCTCAGACCATTGTAGAAAGTATCCATTTGCATTAACTCGGTAAAACCATGATGTGGACACTTGCGGAGCAATTCTTTGTAACGATCCCATGCCTCCCCGAATGATTCATCAAATCTCTGAGAAAATTTCATTATCTCATTCTTAAGACTTGTGGTTCGGGATGGAGGATAGAACTCGTTAACAAACTTGGTAACTAGGTCTTCCCATGTCTCTATAGAACGAGGGGGTTGTTTCTCAAGCCAATTCCGGGCTTGTCCCTCTAGAGAAAATGGGAACAGAAGAAGCTTGATAGCGTCGTGTGGGACATTTTTGTACTTGATGGTTGATGCAATTTTATTGAACCATCGAATGTGTGCATGAGGATCATCCCGCTCAAAACCGTAGAATTGGCTTTGGGTTACTAGATTGAGCAACCCGGTTTTGAGCTCGAAGGTATCAGCCACAATGGCTGGAACAACAATGGCATCTCCGTAACCCTCGATGGGTGCTTGGAGAAGCTCATTCATAGGTTTGTCTTCTGCCATTTCGACAGGTGGTGGTGGTGGTAGACGTTCCTCAGTCACGGCTGAAGGAGCTGAACGTCCTCTACGTCTGCGAGGAATGTTTCCAAGTTCGGAAAGTGGACTTGTAGAACTGGAAGAACGAGTGCGCATGCACTAAGTATAAAAATCAATTTCCAAAACAAATGAGGCAAAACACAAGTGAACTTAACCAATAATCTCAAATGAAATGGCTTCTTTGAAAAAGGTACACCAAATCACAAGTGACACAAAGGCAAGTTTTAAATCTGATGTTCGGGAACTTATTAATGGTCGCACCCCCAGTTAGGTAGTGCACTGCCTTGATTTGCGGTGGTTGATTTTTATGTATATTAAGTACCACTGAAAAGACGTAGGTATGATTTGTGCTGATGGGGTTTAAAAACTTTTGGGAATATTTTTGGTATCGTCCCGTTTAACCAAATCGTATCTCTTTAAGAATCACCTTAAAAGAAACACAAGACAGAAAACGTTACGATTATTTTGTTGTTTTATATTGTTTTTGGGTTTTTAACACTTTAGGAAAAGTGTTAATGAACTTTTTGATTTATATTAACTTTACAGAAAACTTTTTACAAACTGTGGTATATGTGCAAGTACGGGTCTGATAATGCTAGAAACACGCTTACAGCCTCCCCGGCAGCGGCGCCAAAATTTTGATCTGTGCCAAACAGTCAAGTCAAAAAGACTTAAAACAGCTCAGACACAAATACAATTAAGATCAGAGAATACAGGGGATTCCCGGGTCGTTATGTCCCAAGGAGGATGAATTGGTGTTAAAACACTTAATCAGATGGTAGAATGATCACTAAGGATAGCAATCAGTAGGGTTTTGGATGGAAAATTATACCTAAAGAAAAGATTAACAAATAACAGCGACTTAAATGCAAATTAAAAAGATTAAAAAGTTAAAATCTATTAAATAAACGCTATCACTATTTTTAAAGTCGATGAACGTTTATTTCCTAAAACGTATGTTTAAATTAAAAACTACGTAACGTACTAAATAAAAAGTGAGTTTTAAGAAATAAAAGACCTACAAATATGAAAATGATATTTTAACAATCCTAATAGTAAAAGAAATTTATTAGAAAAAGAAAATTATTTTTACAACTATTTATTTAATTATTATTAATTAAAAATTATTTATTAAGTATTTAAATTGCACTAAAATACAAGAAAATACAAGATTAACCTAGAAAAATGAAATTATAACTTGGAAAAATCTAAAATATGATAAAACTTATTTTAAAACTAAAAATATATTTTTTAGACTTATTATGTATTTATTATTAATTTAAAACTATTTAAAACTAATTAAAATGCTAAAAAATACTTTTTAAACTAAGAAAATTATGGAAAAATACTTTTTATTACTTTTATATTTATCTTAACCTAAGAAAATTGAAAAATCATTTTTTTGGACTTTTTATAATTTATTTGTATTAAAAGCTATTTAAAAATGCCTAAAAACTGTTTTTAATTAATAAAAATAGCAAACAGTTATGAAAAATTATGAAAATTTCAAGAAAAGTCTATTTTAATATGTATAATCTAGGAAAAATAGAAAAACATGGGCTTGTTTGGAGAAATAAGCAACTGCAGTTGTAACTGCTTATTATTAAGCACTTGAAAAAGCCAATTAACAACCAAAGACCACCAAACTTACACAGAAGCTATATTAAGCTAAAAGAAGTTAAATAGAACAAGTTTCAACAAGCTTAAACCTCTGAAATAACAATTAGCACAGATTTGAGGTTTGAGCTTAATGAGCAAAACAGATTTTTGTATACTACTTTAAGCTATTGCACAGAACTCAAAACAAGCTAAAACTGAAAAGTAGAAATTGGAATTTGTTTAAGACCTGGTTGGTTACCTAGAAACAAAAGATGAGATCAAAACAATCTAAAATGAGCTTGTGAAAAGCTTTTTCAAAACCTGTCAAACCACTGAATTAAAACTCAGTTAATACTGAGTGAGTTGGGACAGAATGATAAGCAGTTGCAGGCCTAGTGAATAAGCTCCAAATTGAGATTTTTAACTTGGAACCTAAAGAGGACCAGGTTAACTGTCCAAAGAAACAAAAATCACAGGATTTGACCAAATATTAAGCTCTGTGTGAGCTTTTGAAAGTGGATGAAAAAACTGTGCACAGGGCACATTTGACTTTTTGATTGAAATGAAATGTTGACTAAACTGAATTTTAACTTGAATCTATGAACTGATTATGTAATATTAAGCTAGAAGGAGATTAAATTAAGCTAGGTTACCAAGTTCCAAGCTACTGTGATGATTTTCACCTATCAAATCTTAACAGTGAGCTTATGAGATGAGATTAAAGAGTATTTTGACTTCCTGTCTAATGAGCACAGGTTTTCTTGTTTAATTGAGTTCTTTAGACCAAGTGAGACATGAAACAACCATAAACACAGGACTGCACAACCTTTGGTACAGTGAACTGCACAAATCCAAACAACCCTTTTTGTGACTGATTTGGTACTTTTTCAAAGAGAATCATAGATTAAAACCATGGAACTCATTGCAGCCCTTATAATATCATTTATTAACACTAAATAAACATCAAACAACAGCCATGACAACATACAACTTACTAATTATGATTATGCAGTTTATACTGTTAAATTAAGATTTTTACAAAATACAAAATTAAAAGAACAACCTACAGATTTTATTGATTATTTGTGATTAAATATGACCAATAAACATAATCAAACAGGAATTTAAGGTAAAGAACAACTTTAATATTGAAATGCCAAATTGATCAAAACTGCTTACAAATGACTTCCAATTGAAAACTGAGAACCAAGGTCTGAAAACACATCCTAAAGCTTCCCATGAAGCACTAATCCCAAGGCAATCCAAAATATACCTTGCTCCAGCTTCTTGATCACACTCACCATGGATTTTTTATTTTTAACTAATTAAGTGGTATTTTTGTGAATTTTTGATTTTTTCTTATAAACTGCTTTTAAGAGTATCTAAAAGCTTGCATAAGCTTTATATGGAGCTTATATGTGCTTCTAAGTCCAAATTAACAGTTTCTAACAACAATTCAACTTATTGAGATTTTTGAATGATAAGAAAATTTCATAACTTGACATAAGACTTGAAAATGGAAATTGATGCTTACAAAAGTTTTCTTTCAACTTGAAAACATAAATTACAAAGCTTGAAGCTTAAACAAACACTGAATTTTAACAGTTTAAACTAAAACGACATTAAAATTGAAAATTACACTAGATTGCCTTCTCTGTTGCTTCTTTCTTGATATTTATTGACCTCAAAAGTCCCTTGTCGACCTCTGAAAATATCCCACCACAATCTAACCGTTGAAATCATCCAGATAGTCATAATTGCCACTTGGCGATTTTGGCGCCAATTTTCAATAGAGTTGGTTTTCTGCATTAATTTGAGCTTGGATTGATGTGGAGGTGGAGGGGAAGAGTGATCAAGTGGATATGGGGAGGTGGAAAGGTGAAAACCAGTGGTTAAAACCACTGGTTTTGGCTAATACTGCTTTGGAAGAGACAATGAACAGTACCCGCGGTATTATTTGAATTTAAAATCTGGGCCGGGTCAAGTGTTGGACTTGGATTTGGGCTAAGATAATAATAAGGGATCCGGTTTGGTTTAATTAAACAACAAGGACCATTTATGCAATTTGGCTAAAGTTGAAGGGTTTATCTTGAGCATTTTCCAAAGCTCTCACAAGGGTTAAACCTGCCAAGTAATAATAGTACAAGGACCATTGTTGAAAATTTCCATTTTTACAAATCCAGGGACCAAAACTGCCAATTTAGAAACTTGAGGGACCAATATTGTAATTTTCTCCAAAGTTTTATCATAAGGACCATTTTTGTCATTGATTAATAGAACAAGGTTAAAAGCTGATAATTTTCACTTTTTAATTTAACCAAGGACTATTTTTGACATTTTTCCAAAGTTCAGGGACTAAAGTTGTCAATTTGTGATTTTTTAAACTTTGAAGGGTTTATTTTAACAACTTTTGAATCCCAAGGACCTAAAATGATATTTTACAAGTTTTTGAATTACCAGGGACTGTTTTTGACAACTTTTGTAACTTGGGGGACTAAAACTGCCAATTATGCAAACTTGATACGTTTTTCATCAGATTTTGATGTTTTTGCATTTAAAACATATAAAACACTTGTTTGTGATATTTTTATCATTTTGAAGCATTTCTGAGTGTTTTCAGATGTTTTTGGCATTCTAACAGTATAAAAATGATGAGTATTTAGACACTCATCATGTGTGCATTCAAAAATCCACATAATAATTCATAAAGTGTGTGACATCCTCCACCACCAATTTATGACAATTAAACTTTCAAACATTTTTAAAGTTTAAAGTATTCTTATTATTTTAATGTATAATGCAACTGTGCTCTTAGATAAGCACAACTAGTTCACATGGCTATTAACAAGGATGAAATCCTACCATGACTAGTATTGAGTGTCATCTCAATTAAACCAGCATCATTGTATACAAACAACAATATGCTCATTAAAACTCCGTAAACTTTTTAATATCTATTGTGTAATGTTTGATGCCTTTCAAACTTTTGTAGCTGATGACAATTTGCACAACAATTGACAAATTGTTCATCCATAGAATCTAGGAGCAGTTCCAGGCTGAGGATGTAATTCTATTGGAGTATTCATTACACAAGATATCTAATAACTATCACTTAGATATCAATGTTGTCAAATCATCTCTCATTCAAGAATGATACAACAATTTTAATACACAACATGATGTACATGATGAATCTACAGGTCAAACTTAAATTTCATTCATGTTCTATCTTATCAAAAAATATCTATCCATTTTCCAAATGATATATCATGTTTTATTAGAATCATTTATTTTACCGCACATGTTTATTAACAAAAAACATATATTCCAATGTTATATGTTTTAAGTTTTAAATCTTACAAGTGAAGTTCCATTTCAAACTAAGACTTAACATTTAACTTACATGGAATGTTACTTCCCATATGTTATACAACATATAAGATTTAAGAAACTTAACATAATACTCCCACTAGCTTTCAGGAATATTAAGAGTTGTTTTATTTTAATTATAAATCACAACATGGATCTAATAATTAAACATAAGTTTTATCTCCTAGATGCATGCATTAATCCATTCATCAATTATTGCACTTTGTACACTTCTAAAGATTTTATGAATTCAAAAAACCTTTCAATTACTTATCGTCCTCGCTCAAGTAATTTTTCAAGAAAGAGTTTTTATATTCCATTGTCATTTTTCATATTAATGAAAATAAGAATGACAATTATCATCTTTATATATTTAATGCGTCTAATAAATAATATTCAATCACAATTAATTGCTTAAGTATGAATAATAATCTTATCATAAGACATGCATTAAATAAGTGTACAATATTGTCCATATGATTTCTTCATAAAGAATCAAACCACTAGGGTCTTTTCTTTGAAGGAACTCATCTTCATTTTTTAGTCTAACTATTAAGATAAACCAAGTTACCAAAAATTGATTATCTTTATGGACAGCATCTTTAACAGTCATAGTATGAGTAATTAACCTAATTCAATATTTGGTAATACATCATAATGATTATCAGGTTTACCACAATCCTATAACTCATATTTCTCAGCATACCAACCAAATATTTGAGATATCTATGAATGAGAATTTCATCATCTTGAGGTCTATCATTTACATTCTAACCTCATCATGATATTCACTAGTGTGTTTTAGAAGATTGTGTGTCTTGTAATTTTATCTTTCTATATAAAAGCTCCCACTTGCCTTTTGTAATATATAGACTATCTATATATACTTAGCAAGTAGAGCAAAACTACATTGTTCTCTCTTTGGGACTTTACAAATACACATTGACAGTTCATGAGTTTAGTTTGTTAATAATCACTCTTCATAAGAAGTTTAACAATTCAGAACTTCAATTTTAAAACTTAATGTGATTCATCACATTCCATAATAAAGTGGTGTTTTATTAATCTTCTAGGTTGGAGTCTTGTTGAGTATATTCAATCCATACTCAATTTTCTAACCTTGATTACTTTTAAGAAAGAAGTTATGGTTATCTTGAATCAAACAAATCAAATAGAGTTTGATTCTCCTAACTAAACATACCATCAACTTGTGGTATTTCATTAGAATTAATATTGTAAGACAATCTAACAATATATAAGATAAACATATTCATTTTGGCTTACCTATTTACCAACTGAGTCAACTTAATGGTATGATAGGCTTTCCAAGCCAATTGCATTCTTTATAACATAAGTACTCTTTGACAAAGTCACTTCATATCCATGTCTCAACAAGAAAACATAAACTGTTATAATCCCATTATACGTTATAAATCATTGATCAACTCAATGACTTCTTGAATATGTTTTTGTTGTTCCCTATTCACTATCGTTTAAAAACAATTAAGTACTTAAAACAATTTAACAGTGAATAATGACTGAAAGTAATGTAAGTTAAACACAAAAAGTAATTTTCAACATCATATTCTTATTAGAAATAAATCAAAAGAATACGTTACCCAAGTACTTGCGGAATAGTACGTGGGATTGAAAAGACAAAGTTTGGGGTGACTCCTCTCTAAGCTCAGGCTAAGTCTGAGCACAACTCTTAGAGTTCACTAAGCTATCTTAGGAACTAAGTTGTATTTTGGAGGAGTGAAAAGTTGGCTTGCGTGTGTGTGTTTTTTACAATTCACAAGCTTAAACTTTTCACTCACTCACTTATGCTATTTATACAAGTGTGGATATTTTACTTTAACCTAGAAGACAAAAACATAGATCACAGCAAACACGAATATTGATGTATTAGGTTACTATTCACCTTTCTATTTATAGTAGGCGGCGATACTATTTCCTTTGACAGAGAATCGCCGCTTACTATAAATGGGAAGATATGATCTTGATAGATTGAGACTATGTATAAACTGGATAAACACTTGAGGGACTTAGTTTTATCTGGGTAAAACTTTCCCGCCTAATCCAGCTCTTCTTCAGTCTTTATAGCCTTCAGTTTCTTCCTTCAGTCTTTATTGTCATCACTCACTGAATCCACCATCTTCTTCTTGACTTAGTCTTCACCCATTAAGTTCCGCCTTACTGAGTGGAGAGGCTTCTTCATCGCCTCATTCTAAGTATCCTGAAGATGGCTCACTGAGAGACTATGCGCTCAGTGACCTGATTGTGTTTAATGGATTAAACACTTAGGTTATTTTCTATTCAAATCCTAGATTAATGGGTTTGGGTATTTACTGAACCCAACAGTCTCCCCCTATTTGGATATACAAATAGCCTAAGTGTTTGATCAGTGTAAGTGAGCAAATGGCTTCTTCTTACACTGAATGTACTAATGAATACAAGAAGGAACACTGAGTATTTTAACAAAAACATACATCGTTTATTGATCCCATTACATGGTTCCTATTGCTAGTACAAGAAAAATAAATTGATGTCAGTCCAGATGGATTCCCAGAGCTTCAAGCTTGACTTTCTTTGAGATGAGTGTTTCTCTGTCAGGATGATCTCTTATCTTGGCATTCAGGTCTTGGCAGAACCTGATGTTTGCTGAAGTTTGGATCTGAGAGGCCACAGGTATGTAGCTCAGCATTGCAGCCATACCTGCCTGATCAATATCACTCCATCTTTGAAATGCTGGGTTTCCATAGACATCAATGTGGAATAGCCCTCTTTCAGGCTTCTCGATCACTAGACAGTTCACAAATTTCACACCTTCAGGCAGCTCTCTGTTGCATTCTAAGCCAAGCACTTTGATCTCAGGTTGGAGCTCAACTCTTTTCCTTTTGCCAGTGGATGCTTGTGGTTGAGATCCTTGAGGTGCAGTCAAGGCAGGCTGAATTCCCAGTTAGGCTGGTGCATCTCTCAGCCTTTCATATCTTTTGCTGAGCATCTTCATCAGCTCCTTGACCACCTTATTTTGCTTCTTTCTAATGATTGGACCAAGTTCATCGAGTTCAGTGATCCCAAAGTCAGTGAATTTTAGGGGATCATGAACCTCGAAGTGTCTTTTATCATCCCCTCTATAAACATTCATAGCCAGTGGTTTGGTGTTGGGAATAATCTTGACATCAGTGATCTTATCAGGAAGCCTTCGGCTGGTCATTGTCCAGTTGTAATGCTCAATTCTGCTTTGCCTGAGAGCTTCGGTTTTCTTCTTCTTTTCTTCCAACTGTTTTCTCATTTCAGCCATCTGAGCAGCCTGAGCTTCCTTGAACTTTTGTCCTACCTGACCCTTTTGGAGTTTGCTTGCATCTAATCCCAAGTTTTCAGCTTCTTCGGCGACAACCTTTGCCAGTGCTTCTCTAGTCTTCTTGTCATCCTCAGCTTGTTTCATTCTCCTTTCTTATTTAGAAAGGTGTTTGGTAAGCTGTTGAGGAGTGAAGAGGTATTCAGTGTTACCGATTTTGTAGGGAATCTTCTCAGGCTCAGCAGTTTTCATTATGCCTTTGCCTTTGTCCTGGCCTGAGGAAGATGATGCAACCAAGGGAGGTGTTGTTGTCATGATAGGTGGTGTGATTACTGTCAGTGTTGTTGTTGTTGTTGATGTTGGTGGTGGGACTGATGAGATTGGTATTGCTGATACTGGTGCAGATGATGTAGGAGCAACTGAGACTGGTGGCGTTTGCTCCCCCTCAGTGTGAAGAGGAGTTTCTTCAGCAGTATTCTCCCCCTCAACTGTTGCCGTAGCGTCAGTGAGGGCAAGAGTTGAAGTAGGTGCTGAAGGGGAAGGAGCTGCTTGACCCTTGAAGGCTTGATAAATTCCAGTGATCATTGCCTTCATAGCTGAGGTATCTGATTGAATGCCAGTGACCTTTTCTTGCAAATTGGCATGAGATGATTCCAAGGCTGTCAGTCGAGGCCCAAGATTCCAGGCCATTGAAGATGATGCCTTAGTCAGATTTGCCACCTGAGCATCAAGAGAACCCAGTGTAGATTGAAGGGACTGAACTGAACTGTGAAGACCCTGAACATTTACAGCCTTAAGCATATCAATCAGTGCAGTGAGACTGGAGGAGTTCTTTATATAAACTTCAGTGGCTTCCAGCACCTGAGAATTGAGTGTTGGGTCCTCCTTGACAGTATTCTTGATATCATCAATTGCTACACCATTCCTCATAATATATTCGCGAAGTTTGCCGAGGTTTGCATTCAGGGTGTCAATTTGTTGATACATCAGATCCCTGTGTTCATGAACATTTTCATTGAAGGTGAGCACATCGGATTGAAGATCAGCATAGCTGGCAGCAGCTTCAGTGTGTTGATCCCACAATTTATCAGTAACTCTAGAATACAGTTTCCTTGAAGCTTTAGTGATCCATTTAACCAGTTGTCTTTCAGTGAGTGGAAGAATGTTATCAAACCGGTCAAATTCACTGGAGCTAGATGATGAGGAGGCTGAGTCATTGTCTTCAGGGTGAGATGATGACTCATTATGCTCCTGTGGATCAGGCTGAGATTCTTGTTCTGATTGAACCTCAGTGTCCACTTCATCTCCAGCTGATAAAATAGCATCTTCACTGTCTGCCTGTTCATCATCAGAAAATATTAACCCAGCAACATCAGCAACAGTTAACAAGGGGTTGGTAATGGGTTCCATATCAGCGGGTGGTATTGATCCCTCTGAGTCTTTGTCCCCCTTTGACCCCTCAGACACTGATGGGTGTTTCCCAGTGTCTTCTCTGGAGTCAGGATTGGTTTTGGGTTCCATATCGGCGGGTTGTTTTTTTCTCTCCGAGTCTTTGTCCCCCTGAGACCCCTGAGACACTGATGGGTTTTTCCCAGTGCCTTTAGCGGAGTTAGTGAGTGTTATTTCCCTATCAGCGGATTGTATATTTTCCTCTGAGTCTTTGGGATCGATCGGTGTGCCCTCAGACAAAGGCTTTGTTTTGCTAATGTCATCATCAGGCGTAGTGGAAGGCGCTCCCCTACCAGCGGGTTGTTTGTTTCCCTCTGGATCTTGGGGAGTAGTAGGTGTGACCAAGGGCACTGATTGTGATGTATCAGTGTCCTTCGTTGTCATGGGGGTGGTTGTTGCCTGGTCAGTGGGTGTCTGTTTAGTCTCAGGCTTTTTGCGCCTCTTAGGCTGTGCTCCTGAAGCCTCAGGGCCCTGAGACTTTGGTTTAGTCTTAGTCCCAGTCTGAGACTTCCCCTTTCTCTTTTTAGGAGCAGGGTTTGGAGACACTGATTCACTTTGATTGTTTACAGCAATCATGTGAGCCGTCAATTCAATGGGAGTGACAAGGGATGGGTCCTTTTGAAAATTTGATGGGCTCAGGATGCCAGGTAAATTTCCAAATTTTTCATCCTGAGTATAATTGGAACCCAGTAACGATTGCAAAGCACAAGAGACAAACCTAGGATACGAAACGTACTTCGTCCTAGTTTTGCTCTGTAGCTTCGTTACGAGATCACTGTAAATGATCTCCCCTATGTCGACAGTGACCCCATTCATCAGGCAGTATGCCATCATCAACAGAATAGAGTTAACTTGTTCAGTGCATTAGTGGTTCCCGCCGAGGACCTGAATCACAAAAGTGAATAGGATCCTCCAAGCCACGGGGAATGAACTTTTAGTAACTGGGGTCTTGTCTAAAAAGGTTGGATCTAAAACGATTTGTTTTAACCCATCCTTCACTGTGGAGGGTTCAGGATGGGCGACATAAACACCTTTGTTATAATCTAACCCTGTTGAAGTGCAAAACGTTTTGTAATCCAGGGTGTGTTGTTGCCCCCCATTTAGACTAAACCTGATGAGATACTCCCTGAGTGGTCTAAGGTTATTCTCATCAGTAGAAGGTGTCGGGTCAAAGGCATTAGCTGTAGCCCAAAACTCCCTGAGGTAGTTTGGGTACAGTACTGAGGGACATTTTACAAAGGCTGTTTTGAGTGGGCAGTTGAATAAAAATTTTATAATGTCTTTATAGGTTGGGACATTTTCAGGGTATTCAAAATTTCCTATGACATTATTTTTCTTAAATTCAACGTTAGTAAGATCCCCTACCCACTGAGAAGCAAACTGGAGAGATTGTGTGCTAGCCATTTCCATTAAAGAAGATTTTAGGGTTAAAAAAAATTTTGACTAGAACAATCAAAGTATTTAGATCTCTAAAGTTTGTGATGAAAAACTTTTGTAAATGTTTACAAGGAGGGTTTTCCAAAAGAGGTTTCAAAGATTTTGAGAACACACAAATTTTTCTGAATTTGAGAAAGGATTTTGACAGAGTTTAGTTGCAGAAAATAATTTGTGTGTGTTTTGTGGTTTTTGAAGAGGGTATTTATAGAGTAGTGAGAGGGGTGGTTTTTGTATAAACGTGGATATGTAAAGACTATTTTTGAAATCGTTTGATATTCCACATTTAATGCCACCCACCACTTTACGCAGTAAAATCCCGTCTTTCAAGGAAAACAGTTGCAATGCACAGTAAAAATGCACTTTTGCAGTAATAAAATATCCACAGGATATTTTATGTGTGAGGAGGCAATTAATGCCAAGTGGGATGAGGTAAGTGATGAGACCCCTGACAGTAAGACATATATTCATATATTAAATTGGTGGGATTACCAACCTAGGACATTAAAGTAACTAATACTTGGAGCATTTAGTTACTCATTCAATGCATTATGTCAGGGACCCTGAGTGAGTCTTACTCATTCAGTGAGGGGTTGATTTAGGATGTTCAGGGAGAAGAACCATTTCAGAGAACTTACTGAGATTGGTTTTCAGCTGCCTGACTTTCAATGTCAAGCATTCCTAACTCAGCTTTCAGTCTCCTGAAGGTAGGTTCATCCAAGGGTTTGGTGAAGATATCAGCAATTTGATATTCAGTAGGGATGAAATGAAGTTCTATGTCTCCTTTCATTATGTGATCCCTGATGAAGTGATATCTGATATCAATGTGTTTGGTTCTTTGGTGGAGGACAGGGTTGTTGGAGATTGCAATAGCACTGGTGTTATCACAGAAGATGGGTACCATTTTGTAATGGATGTTATAGTCACTGAGTTGACTTTTCATCCATAAGACATTGGCACAGCATCCTGCTGCAGCTACATACTCAGCTTCAGCTGAAGACATAGCCACTGATTGTTGCTTCTTAGCACTCCAACAAACCAACTTTCCTCCAAGAAATTGACAGGGCCCTGAGGTACTCTTTCTGTCCATGTTGTAGCCAGCATAATCAGAGTCAGAATACCCTTTGAGGTCAAATCCAGAGCACTTTGGATAGTAAAGTCCAAGGCTTGGAGTTCCCTTCAGGTATCTGAGAATTCTCTTGGCTGCAGTGAGATGGGATTCTTTAGGATTAGACTGATATCTTGCTATTAGACAGACTGAGAATTGGATGTCTGGCCTAGAAGCAGTTAGATACATCAGTGAGCCTACAATCCCTCTGAAATGAGTTTGATTGACTGATTTTCCAGTGAGATCAGGTCCAAGGTTGTTTGGAGGGACCATTGGAGTCTTTACTGAGGCACAGTCAGATATCTCATATTTCTTCAAGAGATTTCTGGTGTATTTCTCTTGACTGATGGATATTCCTTTATCAGTTTGCCTGATTTGAAGTCCAAGGAAGTATGTGAGTTCACCCATCATGCTCATTTCAAACTTCTTTGTCATCAGTTTTTCAAACTGTTGAACATACACATCTTCCTTGAGGTCACCATTTAAGAATGCACTCTTAACATCCATTTGGTAGACCCTGAAGTTCATGTATGTTGCATATGCAAGGAAGATCCTGATTGCTTCCATTCTTGCAACAGGATCAAATGTCTCATCATAGTCAATGCCTTCTTGTTGACTATAACCTCTGGCTACAAGTCTGGCTTTGTTCTTAATGACAGTGCCATTTTCATCAGTTTTGTTTCTGAAAACCCACTTCATTCCTATGACAATGACATCCTGAGGACATTTGATCAAGGTCATGACCTTGTTTTTATCAAACTGTTGCAGTTCTTCTTGCATAGCCTGAACCCAGCTTGGGTGTTTAAGTGCTTCAGTGACACTTTTGGGTTCTATGTCTGATAGAAAATCAGCATATAGACATTCATTGGCTGAAGCTGCAGATAGGTTAGCAGCCATGCTTCTTGTAAGCATGCCTTCAGTGGGTCACCAATGATGTTTACAAGTCAATGTCCTGAGATTTTGTCCACTTACTTTGTGGTCTAAGATCTGAGCTTGAAGATGTCACTGGAAGATCAGGAGTGAGTTCAGTATCAGGAGTAACAGAATCCATAGAGCATCTGTTGAGATGTCCTGTTCAGGTGGGGGTTCTTGAATCACAGGTTCCTGAACATTTGGTTCAGTATTACCTATCCCAGTAGGGACTGATAGGTTATCAATGAATTCACTGATGGTTGGTTGGGGTAGGTTGTGAGGTAAGACATAATATGAGATGTCAGCATCAGCTTGATAAGAGGAGTTGATTTCAGTGTTGTACTCATCATGAGGATATCTTGATGAGTCATCAATTCCTATTTCCTCCACTGAGGTGTTGTTGAACTTGATGATATCTGAACTTTCATCAAAGGTGACATGAAAGGTCTCCTCAACTTGTTGTCTCCTTGTGTTAAAGACCCTGAAGGCTTTGGAGATCAGTGAGTAACCTAAGAAATATCCATCATCAGCCTTTGCATCAAACTTGCCTAGATGATCCTTGTGGTTATGAATAAACACAGGACACCCAAACACATGAAAGTAGCTGATGTCAGGAAGTCTACCTTTGAAGGTCTCATATGGGGTTTTATTATGTCTTTTGACAATGATTGACCTGTTTTGTGTATAACAGGCAGTTTTGACTGCTTCAGTCCAGAAATGCTTTGAGAGGGCTGAGCCATTTAACATGGTTCTTGCAGCCTCAATAAGAGTTCTGTTTTTCCTTTCAGCAACCCCATTTTGTTCAGGGGTGTAAAGAGATGAGAAATTTTGAGAAATTCCTTTTTCATCACAGAACCTCTCAAGCTCTAGATTTCTGAATTCAGTGCCATTGTCAGTTCTGATTTGTTTGACAGTAATGTCATTCTGATTTTCAATCTTTCTGATGAATGACATTATGGTATCAGCTGCCTGACTCTTCTTGGAAAGAAAGTATACCCAAGTGTATCTTGAGAACTCATCAACAATGACAAATGTATACTTCTCATGCTGGATTGATCTGGGACTGACAGGTCCAAAGAGATCCATATGCAGGAGGTGAAGGCAGCTTTTGATGGAGAAATTTTGTTTGGTTTTGAATGATGCTCTGTGGTGTTTACCTTTTTCACAGGCAGAGCATGGTTTATCTTTAGCAAAAACCAGTGATGGTAAGCCAAGGACTTTGTTTTGTTTTGCCAAATTGTTGAGGTTTTTGAAGTTTAAGTGTGAAAGTCTCTTGTGCCACAGCCAATTGATAGTTTCAGTGGCTTTAGCAAAGAGACAAGTTCCATCTTGGGAGAGTGTTGTCATGTATAATACATAAACATCATCTCTCCTAGGAGCTATCAACACAACTTCCTTGTTGGCATTAAAGATGGTGCCTTGTTTGTCATTGAATTGCACAATATACTTGGCATCACACAGTTGACTGACACTGATGAGATTGTATTTCAGACCATTGAAATAGGCTTTTCTAGAGAAAACTATTCCATTGCAGTTCACTGAACCATAACCTTCAGTGGGACATGATGAGTTATCACCAAATACTACCTTGGGTCCTGGTTCCTTTACATACTTGTGCAGATATTCCTTCAAACCAGTCATGCTTCTTGAGCATCCACTATCTAGATGCCAGATAGGCTCCCTGGCGTGTCTCTGCACAAGTAGTAAACTGAATTAGTTTCTCTTAGTGACCCATGTTCCAGTGGGCTTGGGTCTCAAGGTCTGTTTGAATTTGGCAATCGATTCATGGTCAGTGGTTGAGTGCATTGTGCTACCACAGGTTTTGCATTTAGAGATTGAGGATGATTCAGTGACTCTGGGTTGTTTTGTTCCTCTTCTTGCATGAATGACATTGTCATGTTGGGATGTCTCAAGAGCTAGATTTCAGCAAATTTCACAGCATGTGTTCATGAGACAATCATCCTGATGATGATCATTGAACCCACAATAAGGGCAGAGAGGAAATGGTTTTGCTCTACTCTTGAGAGCAGCTTTGGAAGATGAAGCATGTTGATGACCAACTTTGGTAAAGTTTGCTTCACTGACAGAGTTTACATATTGTAAGTGGTCTGCAGTTCTGTGATCATCCTTTTTGCAGATCATACAAAAAAGGATTCTATAGCAGTTGTCAGTGGTATGACTGGTGTAATGACACAGTTCACACCTCTGCTTGGGTTTGGTGATGGATTTAGATTTTGATGAGCTAGAGGAGGCTGACTTAGTTTCCTTGATTGGTTCAGGAACTTTTTCGATGGTATCCATCTTTTCAGTCAGCTTTCTCACAAGCTCAGTCAATTGCTGAATTTGGTCAGCTTCAGTGGGGACAGAGGATGTTGAAGTCTCAGTAGGAGAAGACTCTTGTTTGATTTGTATTGTTGGTCTTTTCAAGATGGTTCTACCAAGTCCAGACCTTTCTTTTGGTGAATGAGGATTGAATTGTAGAGGAGTAAGCTCAGAGCTTGGAGCAGCACCCTGAAGAGGTTTCAGTGGTGAAAGCGGTGTTTGAGATTCTGCCTCAGACTTAAAGATGAGTTCAGTACTACTGGGCTCATCAGGGAGTCCAAGCATGCTCTTTAGATCTTGACTTTCAGGCTCTAGAATCCTTCCAGAATCGAAGTTTGGAAGCTTACTATCAGGATTAACCAGTTCAATCCAATCACTGGGCTTGGGAGTAGTCAATGTATTGGTAATCATGCCACCAGATACAAATGGTTTTGGACTCTTGTCTTTGTTGTGAGAGTCAGGGAGATGATCTTCACCTATGACTCTCTTTTTGCTACTGGGGGCTCCCACAGCATCAAAGACCCTGTGATTCTTAGCAGTCCAGCTATCTAGAATGTCTTGTTCCTTTTTAAGTTCATCCTGAAGATTCTGATTTCTTTTAATTAGTTCGGTGTTTTGAATTTGCAAAGTGACAGCCTCAAGCTTAGCTTGTTTTAAAATAAGCAATTCATCCCTACACTTGTTCAATTCAAAACATAACTTGTTGTACTTAGAAAAAAAGATTCAGTCTTTGCTCTTCTACAAACTTAAGGTCTACATTTAGATAATTCATATAAGACTGCCAATCAGAGTCATCATCCATAGAAAGTAGAATGTTTACCTTCTTCATTGTGATGTTGACCCATTCTCCATTCCTGGCATGATTCTTTCCAACAGCTAGCTTGTCTTCCTCCTGAAAGGGCCATCAGTGCGCTGACATATACCATTTCATCATCTGATGAGACTGGCTCTTCATCCCAGTCGAATGTTTCAGCAACAAGACCTTTGTTTTTACTCTGCACAGATTGAACACTTTTTGGTTCTGAGGGACTGGCCTCAAGCAATGCAAGCTTAGCTTTGATTTTCCTATATTTAGCTTCAAAATCTGTTGTTTTGTTCTGGTCAGATTTATTTTGAAAGTTTTGATGAGACTGATAGATTTTAGGTTGAAATTTGCTAAAGCCTGAGGACTGATTTGACCCTGATGGTCTATAAGAGGGTTCAGAAATTGTTTTAGAAAAACAGTCCTTTGCAAAATGACCTCGTTTGTGACACTTAAAGCATTCAGTGTCCTCATTTGCTTTAGCAGTTGAAAAACCTTTTTTTCTTTTAATGAATCTTCGAGAGTTTGCAAGGAGTGCCCTTTCCTGAAATTCAGTGTTCAGGTCATTTAGGTACTCCTCACTTGACCTCTCATCAGGCTCATCATCAGAATTTTCTTGAAAATCTTGAACCACATTGTTAGAAAAGAAGGCAGTTGATATAGGTGAGGTGATGGTCAGGGACTTCTTGACTTCCTGAGACTTCTTTAAGTCAGGGTATCGTCTGTTGATGAGGTTTTCCTCATAGACAAATTTCCCATAAATTTCAGGAAGTTCAAGATTTTGAATGTGATTTGCATTTCTAAGTCCCTGAGAGAAGTTCAACCACTTCTCAGGGAGACAATTGACAAAACCAACATTTATCTCATGTTTGGACAACTTAACACCATCATTAGCCAGTTCATTTAAAAGAGTTTTGTATCGGGTGTAAGTTTGTGAGAGAGTTTCAGAGTCCCTAGCCCTGAAGGTATTATACTCAAGTTTCAGGTCCATTATCCTGTTTTCCTTGGTATCAGATGGGCCTTCATGGCTATGAACTAGGCCATCCCAGGTTTGTTTAGATGTATTACAGCTTATAACTGACTCCATTATATCATCAGGAAGATATGATATGATGATACTTTTGAGTCTTTGGTCCTGGTTGACCACTCTCCTTTCATCCTGAGTCCACTGAGCTTCAGGTTTGGGCAAACCTTCAGCAGTCTTTGGGATAAATGGACCTTCATTTATACACTTGATATAATAAGGTTCCATCCCAATCAAATAGCAAAGCATTCGCTTTTTCCATTTGTTGAATTTAACAACTTCAAGTCTAGGGGCAACAGCTGAATAAGCTCCACCCTTTTTATCGACTAGTTGGGGTACATCAATTTCAGCCATTTTGGATCCTAATTTAAAAACTTTTAGAGCGGCCTAAAAAACGAGTTTTATAATTAGCCTTGCTCTGATACCACTTGTTGTTCCCTATTCACTATCGTTTAAAAACAATTAAGTACTTAAAACAATTTAACAGTGAATAATGACTGAAAGTAATGTAAGTTAAACACACAAAGTAATTTTCAACATCCTATTCTTATTAGAAATAAATCAAAAGAATACGTTACCCAAGTACTTGCGGAATAGTACTTGGGATTGAAATGACAAAGTTTGGGGTGACTCCTCTCTAAGCTCAGGCTAAGTCTGAGCACAACTCTTAGAGTTCACTAAGCTATCTTAGGAACTAAGTTGTATTTTGGAGGAGTGAAAAGTTGGCTTGCGTGTGTGTGTTTTTTACAATTCACAAGCTTAAACTTTTCACTCACTCACTTATGTTATTTATACAAGTGTGGATATTTTACTTTAACCTAGAAGACAAAAACATAGATCATAGCAAACACGAATATTGATGTATTCGGTTACTATTCACCTTTCTATTTATAGTAGGCGGCGAGACTATTTCCTTTGACAGAGAATCGCCGCTTACTATAAATGGGAAGATATGATCTTGATAGATTGAGACTATGTATAAACTGGATAAACACTTGAGGGACTTAGTTTTATCTGGGTAAAACTTTCCCGCCTAATCCAGCTCTTCTTCAGTCTTTATAGCCTTCAGTTTCTTCCTTCAGTTTGTCTTCAGTGTAAACAGTTGGAGAGGAGTCTTAAGGGATTCAGTGAGTTATTGTCATCACTCACTGAATCCACCATCTTCTTCTTGACTTAGTCTTCACCCATTAAGTTCCGCCTTACAGAGTGGAGAGGCTTCTTCTTCGCCTCATTCTAAGTATCCTGAAGATGGCTCACTGAGAGACTATGCGCTCAGTGACCTGATTGTGTTTAACAGATTAAACACTTAGGTTATTTTCTATTCAAATCCTAGATTAAGGGGTTTGGGTATTTACTGAACCCAACAGTCTTAATTAAAAAATATAACAAGTTAACGTCTTACTTTATTTTAAAATACTTCATGTTTATGTCTTTACAAAGACTCATAAACATATTTAACTAAAGTAATTATGAACACCACCTCCTAGCTTCAATAGTAATTTCAAGTTAATTTATAACTTCACAATAATGTAGGACTGCATTATTTTTTTATTTTTTTATGTCATTCCAAAAATACATAAATATATAAATTGAAGTAGTATTAGATTACTTCATTTATTTATGTCATTCTAATAATACATAAGTATTTAGTTTGAAGTAGTCTTATATATCATCTTGACACATATTCTAAATAATTGTCTAATTTAGAAACTGTAAATTTATTCCAGATATGATCCCACGTAACATGGAGATTTACTTTGTTGTTGCAATCTAGCTAAGCTCTCACATAAGGTAAATTGCAACACCAAGTGTTTCTTGAATTAGATATGTATTAGAACATTAGTCTCTTACCTTGCAGTCAAGAGAATCCGTTAAATCATATTTCAATGTGTTGTACCTTGCACACAATAAAGATTTCTCCCACTTGTGCATGGAACAACATTATGTAGCAGATAAACAACACGGCGTATGTTTGTTTATGTGACCAATATGATTGTGTCATTGATATTAGCATAACTAGTAGATGTAGAACCACTTCATTGTCTAGTATGGAAACGTACATGACTATCCTTAAAAACATAAGTGTCTACAAGTGGAAAGTAATTATCTTAAGACATTCTAGAGATAATCTGAGTTACTACCAAGATGGCAAAGCTTATAACTCCCACTGAATTAGGATCATTACATTAATTCTTTATTAAGTAATAAGAACACAATGCTCCCACTGGATTTGACAACATTGTAAGTGTTTCATTAACCAATGAAAGAAAATAGTGTTCTATTTGCTTCCCTACATCTTTGAGAAAGTCCATACATAAAAATTACTTATGTACTAAAAGAGTGTATTCTACTATATAGATGATGGATTATCCATCAATGCTATTAACTTGAAAATTTGGGCATACAATTTCTTCCTTAATAGTTCTACCATTTCAACAATTGTATGTAGTACCTTTAAATGGTCAAAACAGAACAACTAGATAAATTATGCTAATTTGCCTTTTACCAATTTTGCGGTAAATTAGTTTAGCTTCTAATTTTATAACTCAGAAAATATGCAATTTTCTCAACTATTAAAATTTGCTTATGACTTATGTATTTAGAATTTAGACATTCTAATATTCCTATCATACGTTTCTCATTTATGAAAAAGAATATGATTGAATCTCACTCTTTTTTATGAAAAGAGGACTAGTTTATTCTTTTAGTAAAGTTGACTCTACCAAAAACCCTTACAGGTGTAGATCAATTTAATAATACAAGAATAACCCACGTTTACTGTTTAATGTTGCATTAATACATTTAAAGAATTAACAATATTCAATATTAGTATTTTCGATAATTAAACTTTTCAAGAAAATAAAATACTCAAGGAAATATTCATATAACCATAGAATTTTTTTGAAAACTAGGATCCAAATTATCATAGTTCCATTACATCAGTTGATCTGCTAGCAATGAAAGCACATAATAAGGTAATCTATCGAACAGTAATTGGCAAACATTTTCCAATTCCTAGATCATTATGGGATTTACATTGTCAAACAATATTGCAACATAAACATGTTTTATCCCCATCTTATGCCTTGAGTCCATGTCTCACTTACTACTCAATTTAAATCGTCTAATTTAAAGAACTGCAAATGTGTTCATGTGAGGTCTGATGGAACATGAAAGTTTACCTTTTCATCACAATCTCGCCAAGTTCTCACATGATGTAAATTGCAACTTCAAATGTTCTCTTAACTAGATGGCACTAACTTAATTTTAAGGGTACTAGTTTTGATGTGTATAATCAAAATATGTACGAACAAGCATGCGTAGAACTTCGTATCAATAGCTTTAATAAAAAACTTTTTATTAACCAATTCACAAAGATTAAATTTAACAAAGTTTTGATTGAGGTATTGGGTTCACCAATCAAAGAATTTACCTTTAATTATCGTCCATTATATCGTACTTTTGCATAAGTCCAAATACTTAGTGTTTCGGATAATTACCACAAAGTGGCACATGGAATTAAAGCTAATTCAGCCTTAAAATGATTTTGTACATAAAATAGCCTACTTGGTAACTCCAATTTTGGCGCACAAAGAAGCGAAGAATTTGGTCAGCGCGAAGCAATTAACCTCCTTCATTCGGGTCACAATTTAATGCGCTCCCCTCCTTATACCTCTCTTATAGTTTGTCAAACTTGGATGAGCCGTTTTCACTGTTGGTACAAAACTCATCAGTCAATTAAACTCATGAAAATTTAACTCTTCAAAAATAAAACAAATTTCACCATTGTTTAGTCCAATTTATTTTTCTACTCATGAAATTACCCTTTGCTTAAAACTTGTCAAACATAATAAACAAACAAGTAACAAATAAAAAATAAATAACTAAAACAAAGCGCACATAACTAACAATTAATATGCGTAAACAAGTATCCACATGCAACTTATTCGATAAAACCTATTAATAATCAGTTTTAGGTTTAATTATGTATATATTAACTAAGGCTCTCACTCACTAAGGCAAGTGAACCACATATATCGAAAAATCGGTTGCGTAAACCACAGTTAAACATATACCATATAGCACATAATTGATTCATTAATTTTATTTAGGTATTCCCCAATTCAAGATTTATCAAAACTATAAACATGTGTATAAACTTAACAATTAATTTCCACATAACCAATCTTAACAATTAAATATATATCGACAATAATCCATGCCAAACATGCACGTTTTCATGGATTTAACATAACAATTATTCACGTTGTCACAAGATCGTATACAATTCCATGTCACATAAAAATTATTCACGAATTAATTCACGTGACATATATATAATTCTAGGTTTAGATATCGATTAACAAAACAATTTTATAAACCATAAAAAAAATTTATACAAGTTGACTTAAAAACAATTTAAGTATCGACATAAAAAAAAATTATAAAAAATTAAGGCAAAAGCCTTAACCCTAGAATTAGGGTTTTCAAACAATAACCAAAACTCTAGAATTAATCATATCAAACACAATTCAATATCCGTTTTTTACATGTTTAGTAATTAATTACTCATTAATCCAAGCTCGTGATGCCACTATTGGAATTATGTAACATGACTACTCATATATATAAACAATAAACATTAAGTACACATGTGAAAGCGTAAAGAACATATAATGAATAATTAATTAACTAAAACATAAATAGTATGTGTACCTTTTGATTCTAGCTAAACAAGAATCAATTCCCAAACTAGCAATTGAGATGAACCCTAATTAGGGTTTATAGGATTATAAGAATTACCCCTTACCGTTTTGTAATTCAATCTAAGATACAATCAATAGTGTGATTGTACCACGTTCTTGTACACACGTACTATTAACGAATTAAAGAAAATGCTAGTTTAATTAACACAAAACAATTTGTTAAGGAAAAACAAAGTGATCGACTACTTGGGAAAGTGTGTCCGATCGTTTGAACCAAAAACACACACAAACAATTTAGGTTTTAGGTTTAGGAGTACAAGAGTTAATTTACAAAGACCCTAGGCCTTGTATATATACCTAAAGAAACTTAGAGTCCAAGTTAGGGTTGAATTGGTTTATGGAAACCCCCATCCAGTCGGTTATGGAAACCCATAGGGTTTCTAGAACCTACTTGACGTCTAATTTCATATTTAGTCCTTCCTTTAACATTTAACGATCGTTAGTCCATTACGTTTAATTACTTAACGTTCGTTATACGTTTCGTGTAAATAATAACTAAATATAACATTTTATATTTAATTATTATAACTTTAATTCTTATACGTAAAATATGCAATCTCATGGTCTCGAGTTCGATCCCAACTCACGACTACTAATTTATGTCCATAAAACCAATGATTTCCTCTCTCTCAAACCAAATACACAATTAGATTCCTTATTGGCACACTTTCTAAAGTGATACCAATACCTCAAACAAAATGTTATTTTATTTTTATGAAATAGAAATGCGAATATAAATTACGAAACAAAAAATATAAAATTTGACAAGTTAAAAGTAGTAAAACACAAAAGATACGATGCATAAAACCATTGAAAATTGTCTTGTCTTGTTAATAGAGAGGGTAAAACTTCCAAATAAAAGTGCAGAACATAAACTATATAATTCTGAAAAGTCAAAAATAGCAAAAGACAAAAGATACGAAACAAAAACCATAAAAAACTGTCATGTCCTGTTAATAAAATGGATATTAAAAAAAATGAGGGGAGGGGGGTTTAGGAAGGTAGCAATAGTACTACATATACTCGTATTAAAAATGGGGGGAGGGGGGGGGGGGGTAGGAAGATAGCAATAGCAACTCCCAGATCAAGTTTTATCCTTTATTGTAATTGTTAGATTGTTAGATGTTTATTTAAGAGTAGATAACTCCTTTTTGATCTTGCTGGCTCAGTTAAACTTAGAACTCTTAGGTTTGCATGCTATTTTTTATAGCTTTTAAATGATATATTTACAGGTTTTAAATGTTGTTTTTATAGTATTTATATGTTGTTTTGTTACAGCGCTTATAGGGTTGTTTGGATACGGGTTTATTTCAATAAAATTAATGGGAAAAGAACCATACAAATATATATGGCAATGAATCCATAAACATTAAATTAAAGTCCACATCATAGTACCCTTTTTTTTATATAGTTTCACAATATCCCTAAAATCGTAAATAAAAACTACAATTGGCAACAATATCACTTTGGACATGCATAATGACACGATAAGATTAGATCCTTTTTTCTTTCGAGTTGTTGTGAGGTTATGACTACTCAAAAAAGAGCTCATGACACTCGGGTGTTTGATATTGCTAAGTTCAAACTCGTGACATAGTTTCCGGACGAATGTAGCATCACATATGTTTTGATTGTGATCCTTACTTGAACCCCTTATGGCCTTGAGGTAACACTACATAATGAAGTTAGTCGATAATCAGTCATAAGTTGCTCTTTTCCTATTTCCATACGATCCCCGCATACTTAATAAGTTTTATAAAATCATTTAGTTAAGGATTACTATAATTTTCTGCAAATTACCTACATTTTGAGTGCATAATATTTGTTTCAAACATACTAAATATAACCCTATTTTCAAACTATATTATTCCGGTATAAGGCAGTAAAGTAACTAACTAAAAAAGAAACCATCTAGATAAACAATATATATATTGTACCATTAACTAAATAGATAACCATTCGATTTTCAGAAGAGGAAATATATCTGTAACAAGACCAAAATAAATTGTACTCTTCCAAAATGTTAAGTAAGACAACAAACATTCATTATTAGTATGTTTGGCAAAAGAGAAAACATATACGTAACAAGACCAATACATATCAGCAACACTTTCATCTCGCAACAACTTCAACACATATGAAACATGGGTATCATGGCCGGACCTCTTTCGCGATGAAAATCAACAAAAGTTAGTGATAATCTCTCGGGCAAGTCTATTTGTATTTTCCACGAACTGTTTTAACACAGGTTAGCTCTCGTGTTAGGAGCGAAAAAGGATTGAAGATGATTATTCATGACGAAGATGGAAATCTCACTAATATCACCACCAACGTGGTCTACAAAGAAATATTACACATTTTTTTATCACATCTACATGTACACGTATCTCGGATTAATAGAAATAAAGTATTGAAGATGTTTATTTTCTTTTTCGGATTTTTTGACTATTGTGTTTCATGTAACATATGTTTGATAACTACCAACTACATACTTTACGTTTTTTAAGCAGATATGGTTCTTTCTAACATATAACTTCATAATACACATATTATTTACTACTTTTTTTTTATGTTACTTTAAAATACCCGTGAATTTCACGGGTCTTTTAGCTAGTACTCGTATAAAATATTCATGTCTTACGTCATGTTTGGCAAAATGGGCTGGGACTGTGGCTTATATTATATGCCGAAAGCTGGAGCTTGTATTTTTATAAAATAGTTTGGTGAATTATTGGAACTGAAGCTTATTAACGTAAAATCACATAAAAATACATCAAATAAAATTCATATATTTTTGCTTTTTCGTGATAGTCCATTACATTTTGAAAGGTATTTAAGTAATTTAATTCATAAGCCCCTTTCAATGGGTTTGGATTTATGAGACTTATGGCTTATATAAGCCTAAATAAGCTCATTTGACAAACAAAACTTATTTTATAAGCCAATTTATTTTAAAAGTTTAAGCTTTTATAAGCCTTTCCCGACCACAGCTTTAGTTACCACCGTGATATCATCTTCATGACTACAAATCTACAATTGATTTCATTTACATTTTTTCCTCATTTATTTGAATATTTTACATATTATTTTAAATCAAACACACCTTATATAAGTTTATCTATTTATACTCACTATATCTCATCCAAAAACCATCAAAAACAGCAGTATCAAATCTACAAGTAGTGATACGACTTGCAAAACCTCAAAAACAAACAATGAGCAACAACAAACAAGCAGTGGAGCTAACCGACCTCACCGCCCCCTTACTGGCAGCCACCCAAGGTACCGTCACTCACATTTCATCTTCAAACCCTACCTTATTTATTTCATTTTCTTTAAATATAATTTTGATTGTGCAGGTTTGACTATGCAGGACCATGTATCCTTAGTCTTTCTTCTTGATTGTGCAAAAAGAGGACAAACTCGTGGCAAGCAAAGTCCACCATCTATTTGCAAGGTTCCTAGAATTCTTAGAGATCTTAACGAAAGTTCATTCATCCCTCAGCTGGTCTCTATAGGACCTATACATAGAGAAGATCCGAAGCTGAAAGAATTTGAATGGCTAAAGGAATGTTATCTTGATGACCTTTTAAATCGTTCTGATTCCACGCCAAAGAAAACATTAGAAGCATGTCTGCGAAAGGTAAACACTTTAATACTCCAAATCAGAAAATCTTATGCTGGCGCAAAGAAGAACTATAGTGACGTTGAGCTTGCAAGGATGATGGTTATGGATGGTTGTTTCATACTTGAATTCTGTTTCAAGCATGAAGACGACGAAAATATGTATTTGCAGATGCAAAACATTCGTATTGCCATGGATCTGATGTTGCTAGAAAACCAAGTCCCTTTCTTTGTTCTTCAAGCTTTGTTTGACTGCTCCATGGGGGAAGTGTCTTTCACTCTTAGCAAAGTTCTCGATACATATTTGGAACCCTACATTCAGCTATTCCGTTCTGATCTGTTGCCTGAAAAAAATTCAATTCTTAGCAACGTTCTCGATAAATTTTTGGCACTTTACATTAAGCTATTCCGTTCTCCGTTGCCTGAAAATATTCCAACCACAGATGTTGACTCAGATTCAATTCATGATCATGTTCTTGGCTATCTACACAAACGCTACCAGCCTGTAATTGCCAAGTCATCGAATCCTATGCACACTCAGGCATCAAAGCTTGTATACCACTCTATAGTAGAGCTGGATAGATCTGGGATTAACTTTAAGCCGCACCACGAGGATAACCGGTCAATGACCATTAAATTCCAACCACCTCTTTTTCGATGTTTACCCTGGTTTTGGAGTAAGCCTACTCTTCTTATGCCAACCCTGCTTATTGATGATTTCACGGAGCTAATTTTAAGGAATTTTATTGCTTACGAGCAATCGTTCTGTCAAGATCGTTATTACTTTACATCATATGCACATGCCATGGATATGCTTATTGATACTCAAGAGGATATTGTTAAACTGGCAGAATCAAAAGTCCTTGTCAGCGAACTTGGCTCAAACAAGGAGGCCGCAGATATGATCAACAAGATAGGCAGAAACATTTCTGTTATAGATTTCAATTACACCAAAGTGTTCAAACAAATGGATGAGTACCACAATAGTTTGTGGCCCACGTATATGGCATGGCTGAGACGTGTATATTTCAGTAATCCATGGAGTATTATTGCACTACTTGCTGCATTCATTCTGTTTGGTCTTACCGTGACTCAGACCATTTTTACCATCAAGGCCGCATAAGTATGCTCGCTTTGAGCTAATGGAAGCATAAAACTGTCTGCTATTCTTTATTCATTGTTCACAAAGTCTCACTTACTTTCCATGCTTGTATTGACTTATTTAAGTATCAATAAATTGTGTACATGTTTTCAGATTTTATAATTATTAGGTTACTGAATATACTGTTAAATGATGGTCTCCTCAGATTTTATAATACACTCAAACCGAGTGGTGTTAAATGGTATTGAATATAATAAGTGAAAGTGGTATGAATGAACTCCATTATTTGAGAAACTAGTGTGGCTATATATAGCCTTGCATGAAAACAGACCCACGTCTAAGTGAGTGGAAACAAACTTAGGTGAAAAATTCGAGTATCAATCCGATCCTCCTTGGTCCGTCGCAGCTATTATTGATGACATTAAAGTATGGGCATCCCAGTTTGCTCTCTCCTTTTCATGGGTTAAGCGTGATTGTAATTTAGCTGCTCATCATGTCGCTAAAATAGCTTTTAGTTCTCATGAAAACTATGTTTGGGATGTAATGTTTCCTGTTGAAATTTCCTCAATTGCGAGGTGTGATATATGATATTTTGTGGTTGCGGCCTCTCTTTGCTAAAAAAAAAAACAGTTAAAAAAATTGTTTCAATTATTTCGAACCTAGAATATTGCGCGTGTTCAATAAGATTTTTACACGTATTCATTTTTTTTTTCAAAATTATATATGTTTGTGACACATGTAAGTGCAATCAAAATACTTTACTCACTAAGATTATTTTGTGGATTTCACCGGGTGTTGACATGTGTATATGCAAACAAAATATTTTGCTCGTCATCCCATTTTGCTCGCTTCGCTTCTTTGTTTTCATTTGCATGTCATTAGTTGATATCATAAATTTCTTAAATCTGTGGCAAAGTTTTATTTGTCTTTTACAGAAAATAAAGTTATATAAAGAAAAAATTGTCTTCATTTAACAGTTCTAAGTATGTGTCAAGTTAGAAAACTCTAATGGACGAGTAAAGATTTTTGATGTACTAATATACCTCCTAAACTACTTTATAAAGCATTTGAGACTTGCTTATAATTGAAGGCTTAAAAAATTAAAATTCAATACTTGCTTATAATAGAAAGAATTATATTACACTATATTCATTTTAAATATTACAAATAAACAAGCACTATTTATTTAAAGCATAAATACATTAACACATACAATTAATACAATATTTAAATCACTCATTCACTCAGATATACAATTAATTTACCATATTGTATAATCTAATCGAAATATTATTTACAACTCTTTAAAGCACAAATACATTAACACATATAATCAATACACTATTTGAATCACCAATTGCTCAAATATATAACCAGTTTACCACATTCAAGCCATTATTTACAACTATTTAAAACACAAATACATTAACACATACAATTAATACAATTTTTAAATCACCCTCACTCAAATACACAACCATTTTACCACATTGTACAATCTAATCCAGATAATATAACCACTTGGTCTAGATCAAGTGGCCGCCATAGGTAACCTGGTGGGAGGGGGGTTGTTTTCCCCAGAGGTCTCATGTTTGAGGCTTGCCAATGAGGTTTTCATCCTAGGCGAAGCGAAAAAAATGAGTGGGGTTTATTCCCCAAAGGCGAAGGTTCGAGGAAGGCATACTGCACGTTTGAATGTCATTGCACGACTCGAACCACTAACTACTAACTAGCCGTTTTAAAAAAAAAATCAAAATACTATTTACAATTATTTAAAGAACTAATACATCTCATTTGTTTCTCTCTCTAAAACACACACACAAGCATTTCTCTCTCTATATTTCTCTCACTAAAAACCCTAGCCACCACCATTGTGGCCGCCGGCCATATTCCGGCCACCACCGCCACTCACCGGCGCGTCACCCAATACCTCCACCACCAAAAGAAATATCTCTTTCTCCTCTTTCCAACCATATATCATACGCTCCATTTGGACTTCATTAACACCTTCAAATTCAAGGATTAAGATTCGTACTTTTAGGGTTTCAAAGGGGTTTTGCAATTGGTGATTAGATAAGGTAAATAGAACATGTTTTGAGCTTGATTGGGCAATAAAAAGCCACGAATTGAAAGTTAGGGTTTCGACCTAATCTTGAATTTTGGGGCTTTTGGGTGGAACATGAAATTAAAGCTAATTAGTGACTAAATAAACAAGTAATTAGTGTTTGGTACATGTGTGGTGTATTAATTTGATGGGTTTGTGCATTTAAGGTTTAGTTGCATATTTTTGGTTAAGATAGATGATGGGTTTTGTGTTTGGTTAGTGTTTGGAGCTTGAATGATTGGATTTGAGTGTTGTGGATTGGATTTGGTAGTGTTTGGATTGGTTTGGTGAGGTGTATGAGCCACAAGAGGCACGTACGAGGCCTATGGCTTGCGTACGTGACCCACTTGGGTCATGGGTCCGAGTCGGGTCAATTTGGTAGCTTGTTGGTTGATGTAGTTGAGGTTTGGATGAGACGCGTGGAGCCGAAAAGCTTCTAGAGCTTGTTTGGTTCACGTGGTCTTGACCGCGACCGTGTCATGACCATTGGGGTCATAACATTGGTTTCGAGTATGTTTGGTTGATTGATTGGTTGGCGAGATTGTTTTGAGTTTGTTTGGGATTGAATTGCGATATTGTGACATTTAATTTGGACTTGATATATATATTGTTGACTTTGAGCTACGTCGGCGTCACTTTGACTTTTTAGTCAATAGTTGACTCCGACAAAGCCGTAACATGGACTTTAGTATAATTTGGACTATTGATTGATTAAAAGCCGAGAAGTTATGACTCGTGCTTGTGGACTCGAAACAAATAACGATATGAGATTAATATTGGAATTTGACGAAATATATATTTGTACATGAAAATGCTAAAAGGCTATGAAATAGAAATAATAAATGGGCGTTTGTACCAAAAATGTCGATAACAAGTCTTATCTTGTTATTTACTATTTTTAAACGGAAACTAACGACTAAATTAGAAATGTTTTGTAATAAATAAGTAATTAATGTTTCGAGTACACGTTTATCAATAAATGTCAATTGTGGACATTTAATACTAGTTTGAGTATTTAATTGCTTACGTTATGTGCATGGGTTACGGATAACCTAGCATTAATAGTGTTGATCCACGTGGGTAGCGGACTTATTAGGTTGACGAATATAATAAGAGCCCGCTAGGTACGTTGGGTAACCCTATTAATGGGTGACTTATCCTTATGACTCTTTAGGATACGATTGATTTATGGGATAATAAGCGACACGAATAAATAAATGAGTGTATCGAGTTGACAAATTCGATAAGGTCTACTATTTATTCCGAAACTTATTAAACTATGGAGCTTATCATTTAGAGGTCTCATTGTGTCGCATTGAGTTATATATTGGTTGTTTGAGTGCATTCATGGCATCATATTGAGTCGATACACCCACATGAGGAATACCAAACACTATGATTAAATGGTGAAATGAGACGTTTTTTGGAAATAAAGAAATGGAATATATTGGGGTAGATAACGTTGATTTTGAGGAATATATATATTAAAGTTGGTCTACATTAATAGGTTGTGCCGAGTCGATAGTTGTTGTGCTGTGATATTGTTATCTTCTGCTAGTGTTTATTTGTGTGCTGATTGCCCGAGGTGAGTTTCACAGCCCCACTTTTATATAGGTTTTAACTACGTTTTGAACTATTTTGGGTGAGAATCATGCTACTGTTTTTGGACCGTTAAAACTATTTGGATTTGCTTATATGCTTGACTGTTTAGATAGATATGCGGTAGCTGTTGCCTTAGTCTAGGTTTAACCGTGCCTAACTAAGAATAGACTTCTACCTCGACCTAGTCCGGGGTTGGCAACTGTTCCAGAGGTTGCCACGACAGTGCTGGACTAGAGTCGCGGGGCCCGAGTAATCCCTGGATACGGGATGTGATAATGTGGTTATATGGTTGGTGATCCGGGTAGGATCGGTATGTGCAAACGGTATTATTCTATCTTAGGTCTCGCATAGCAAATCAACTCTTACAGGTCCACTATGATTTTGTTGAACTTAAACCTATGAACTCACCAGCGTAAGCTGACCTTTTAGCATGATTTCTCAGGTATTTGAGAGATGTTTGGATTACTTGATCAGTGGAAGCTTGGCACGGAGGTGTGGTTCAAGGATCCTTTCTGACTCTGATAAACTATGGGGGACCTATTTTATTAAACTATGTTTGGGCCTAATAATTACTCTTTTGGATTAAATGTTTGGATTAACTAAATTTGGGATTGGTTTGAATGTTAAATGATTATCTTTTTGCTATACTTGTGTGCGATACCAATCAAATAGTAACGCCCCGAAAACTTGAGTAAGTCTTCCGCTGTACCGAGATTTAGGGGTGTTACAGATTACGTGATCATATATATATATTTTTTTTCTAGCTCAAAACAAGTCGGGTCGGGTTCGTAAGGTGAAAAAAATTAAAACACCAACACTAGCAAAAGCAGTCGATGTCTATTTAAAATTAAAAAAGCTCATTAAGGTTCGCAATGTTTTAAACATTTTTAACAAAATTAATCTTCATGGCCAATAACTAAACACTCGATAAAAAAAACACATTAAACACAGCTCGTTGTATACTAAACCGGTTAAAAAACAATAAGATAACTAAATAATAATAAGAATAAAGATAGTAAGTCCTTAAGTGTATATTGATAGCTTGTTGGTAGATTGTATTCACCAATATAAGCAATATTATCATAAGTATACATTAAGCATTTCATTGTACATGCATTATTAAAGGGAAATGATTTATACACTTCACTTTTTGATTGACACACTCCATCCTGTGCATTGAACAGTTGTACAGTTTATAAATTCTGCTTTATAAAGCTGTATATTTGAGTGTGCAAATCAAATCCAAATGTGTACAAATCATCTCTCATTATTAAAGGTTTGTGAAAGAACAAATATTTATTTAATCTACTATTTAAATATTAATATAGTGTACCAAGGGTACCATCTTTTTATCTCACTTTCTCGTTTCCCAAGTCCATTTCAATCTCATTTCCCCTGTGTTTTTTCACCCGAAAAAAACCAGTCGCCGTCTTATAATAATTCTTGGGCAGTTGACTTGTTGAAGTCACTCACTTTGGGGGCACTCGGATTTCTAAGGCGAGGGCACATGACATTATCTCTACTAATTTGACCTTTTTTTCATACTAAATTTACCTTTCTATTAGAACTTCGTTGAGGGTATCGCCCACCATTCCTTCCCATGTGGCTCCGCCCCTGTTTACACATACAATTAATACACTATTTAAATCATCCTCTCACTCAAATATACAACCATTTTATCACATTTCACTAGTTTCTATTGTCAAAATCTAATAAGTCAAACACTTAAATAAATCACGTATCTTAAAACACTTACGTCATATAATGGTAATAGTTTGCCAAACACTTACAAAATCACGCATGTTAAATCACGCATCTTAAAACACGTACGTCTCTATGTTAAATGCGCAAGTCCCATTAAGGATGTCATTGAGATGAACAAATTTAATATTTGTATAAATGTTTTGACACAAAATAAATAACTCGTATAATGGTAATAGTACGTACCTCAAAGAGATTTAAGAGAAGAGAAGCACTCGATTACCTTTGGAGGTACTTATTATACATTTGCTATCTAATCTAAGTATATTGGCCTAACATGATTATCCTGTTAGATTCATATTACTTGCAATTTCACTTTTTTTATCCTAAACAATAAAAGCACAATAATAAATGAGCAATGAAAAATAAATAAAAAGTTTAAAACTTTACAGAAAATATATTATAACATCAACAAAACCACATCCAAGATAAGTTTTATAAGAAATGATAACTTACTAACTTAAGTTTTTTAATAGAGATTATAAGTAACATATATGATTAAAAAAAAGAAAAAAAAAAAAAAACTCAATATCTTTTGAATCAATAACAAAAAAAATTCAAATCAAAAGAATACTAGAAGTTCAAAGATAGAACCATAGACGCCATTATGCGACTTAGAGGGAGAGAACTGAGAAGGATGATTTGATTTACATGACAATAAGAAAAGTATATTAACCATAATATTCATGTCTAAGGTAAACAAAAATACAAGCCCAAACTTCAATATATCTTTCTTATTAGTAAGAAAACAAATTTTACTGTTATACTTTTGTTTTTTAAGTAACTACTACGTATATGATAACAAGTTGGAATTACCAATAATCATTATATGCTCATAATTCATTTATATATGTCTTTTTAGTTAAGATAATGATGTGGTCTATTTAAAAAAAAATGATGAACATGTTAAATGAGCGATTAGATGTTATATCGGGTTTTCAAAATAATGATATGATCTATTACAATATACGTTTTTATCAAACTTAATAGATTTTCTATATAATAGTTGGCTAATGTGCAAAGTTAATTTTAATAGAAGTTCTTATAAAATTATTGTTAAGAAAAGCGAGCGTGATTTGTTAAAATTTTTAAAAATAAGGTATCCGTCGTCGCAACGTGCGAATACCCTGCTAGTTATCTTTTAGGGAAAAAATCACTAAAGAATAACCAGCTTTCACAAGTGTTCCATTAAAGTCACTCAAGGTTTCTCATGAATGAAAAACCACTCAAGTTTCATATTTGTTACATTATTGTGTAATTTTTGTTTTCTATGCCAAGTCACCATGAAAGTATATAAAGTGTACATGTATTTTGATGACATGGATTGCTAATGTGATATCAAATGTATATATTGGATAATCTGACATAAAAGCCCATTAGTTAAAGCAATGAACCCTAGAAAGTGATAACTGGAGTCTGGAGACGTGATTTTAACATAGAACATAGCAACACGGTTAAAGCATGGGAAATGTAAGGGAACATTGAGATTTTTAATAAAGGTGTATCGATGTCCACTGTGTAAGGTGCAACCTGATACTCACGAGCATTTGTTCTTTTTCATCTCAAGTTTGGAAAATGATGCTTCGTAGATCTGATCTCCCTTCTATAGCACCAATATGGAATGATAGTATTACTTGGATTCACCCTATCTCAAATGCTAAATCTGTCACAAGTATCGTTGGTAGGCTGGTCATTGCAGCTACTACTAATTTTGTTTCGTCTCAGTATATACATTTGATGCCACATTAGCAATGCATGTCATCAAAATACATGTACACATCAAATACTTTCATGGTGACTTGGTATAGAAAAAAAAATTACACAATAATAGAACGAATACGAAACTTGAGTGGTTTTTCATTCATAAAAGAACTTTGAGTGATTTTAATGGAACACTTGTGAAAGTTGGTTACGGAGTATTATTTAGTGATTTTTTCCCTACCATGTTAATCGGTTAGTTTACAGTAACATACTTTTGTCATTTTCAAACAAAGTTACATAATTTAATTAAACTAATCTATCACATCACAATGTAAGGTGGTTGCTTTAATTAGATAAAGTAATGCATGGTCCAAAAATGAGAAGTAGTCGATGCATAAAAATACATATTCTTATTGTGTATAATTGATTTTTTTTTAATAAATAAACACATTTGAAAAACTGATAATAATTGTTGGTGTGAATATTAATCATGAATTAAAATACGAGAAACAATGTTAGCATGATTGCTATTTATAAGTTTGCATGTCACTAGTTTACAATATTTAAATTTAGTTGGTAAGTTTGTATGTCATCATTTTCACATTATTGCTATTTATAAATCTTTTTCTTCCTATCAAAGGATCAAGCATTAAACTACTAGTCTTAAATTTAATGCAATATGGATTGAAAAAGCATTTCGAGCTTTATTTGAACAAATGTGAGAACTTAAAAAATTTAGTTAATAAAGTGAACAACTTTGATCTTATATGGCTATATATAGTTTTTTTCATGCATGTTTTTTTACTCTATGAAGGCAAATAATTATTGATGATCAGAAAATTGAATACGACATCTTATATAGAGTAACAAAAAGCGATTTTGCATATTCAATTGAGTTGGTCAATATTAATTTAGCAATAGTTTATTTAGAAAAACAAAAGTTACTACTTTAGTCTATAAATAATTTATAGGCTAATTAAATAAGCATAAATAGTGGGCTATTTTAATCCAAATATTGCGATGATCCAAATATGAGACGCCATTAATGCAACGTTAAAAGTTTCAAGCCTACAAATGCCTAAACCACCTTCTTATTATGGGAAGCAAACCGAATCCCAAGCCACTTTAACCTTAACTTTTTTCATATTTTCATAACACCATAAGAAACCATTCATTAGTTGTTTAATAATTAATATCATGGATAATTCCAGTTGGTAATATAAACCGACAACCATATATAAATCTTAAAACTATATAAGATTATTGAAATAATTAAATAATATCTTAAACAATTGGATTTCCTACTGCTCAAATTAAATTTTTTGGTTAGGTATTCAATATCCATCAACATGGTTGGTTTGAAAATGGTATCGGTATTTATTAAACAACGCCATCACCTCACAGCTTAAAAACGCATTAGTACATAGAGGTATTATATTTTCAATACGAAATTGGAATATATATAGGACACGATACAATATATAAGCACTAAATTCAGGTTGAAACATGCAACGTAAAATGACCCGTTATGAATGCCTTGGATGATTATTGACTAATACGAGGGCTTGTAAGTTGTACAGGTAATACCTTAACACAAATGGAATTAAACGTGCCCTAAAATATTAGAAGACACTACTAGATAAATTAATTAGTTATCATTTACAACAACTATACCAACGAAATATGTGAACTCAATTTTTGGATTTGTCAAAATCACCAAATCATTGGCAGATTCGGTAGTATTTTGAAGGGAAAACCTCCCCACTTTTACAAACGTCGAACATGCGATCATATATATCTTCGCCCTTTGCAAGGCCGGAGGTCATTTTCTACCTTTAGTAGAACCGGAACCCGCCTTTTTACCTTAGGTATGGATAAGGCTGTCTACATCTCAACCTCTCTCACTGACGGAACCAGAAGACAATCATCATATGCATTCATGAGAAATCAAACAAGACTACAAGCACAACTTTTTGGGACCAGATGCATTTAAAAAAAATAGAGGTTTTATAACAAAATTAACACAACGAGACAAAAATTCATGGATGTCTCGGAACACCCCATGATTCCGTCCCTAACTTCCCTCATATACCATGAAAGACGGTTTTAAAACACATAACTCGTAAAAGACGATATTGGAGTTACTTTTTCTTTACTTGAATACAAATGTCAAAACAAGGTATATCGTATCCAGCGGATGATTTTCAAATAGATAACTACATATAAAACTAGATAGTGAGTTTTCAAACCTATTTAGCTCGTATTAACTATTGGAATTTTCTAACAACCTTATGGGTCTTAACCCGACCCTATTTAGCATTTGAGTTACTCAGGTTGCCCAAATAATTCAAATAAAATTATTGACCCGAGTAATCCGACCCAAACAGGTTTAATCGGGTCGGGTCGAGCTTTCTGACACCTCAACTTGTAACCAAGTAGTATTTAAAAAGATTATTGGGCTTACAGACCGGCCCAAAAATATTATTGTAGTTGCCGACTTCATTTCACAAGAAAAAAAAAATGAAAGTTTGATTTGAAGTTATTAATAAAAATGACTGACACAAGATCTATATCTACAAAATCACAAATTGGTAAAATTTTATAAAAATATGTTATATTTTGAAACCCGGTTCGATCCGACGGAGTCAACCGGTCGAACCGGTTCACGTTTATTTAATAATTGAAACCTTATCAAGGGGTTTTTTATTATTATTATTACTAACTTATTAGTTTTTTCTCTTTATTATATTCATAATAATTGGATTTACATAATCAACGGGGTTTTGATAAGCTCTTTTAAAATGTTGCTTATTGTGGAGATTTTAAGCTTATTTTTCTTTTTGGGCTATTAGTGACATAAGCAAATAATCCAAGCACCCAGCAAAAATCTATGAGATTATTTGTCATAAGCTGCGATTAAAGATTATGCTTAATCCCACATAATCTACGAATCTTATTTGATAAGCACCTAGAAAAGTTGCTTATTTTGAAATAAGACAAAAGGTGTAAGTTGGCTTTTTGGGCCCAAATATTTATTGCAAAACCAGCCCAATAAAGAAAAGTTATTTGGGCTTAGTGACCGGCCCAAAAAGGTTTGTGTGGTTACCACTTACATTCTTCATTTGATCATTTCTAAAATGAAACTTGATTGAAGTGATTAACAATGGCTGATACAAGATCTGTTGCTACAAAATCACATACTGGTAAATTTTATAAAAATATATCTTTATTTGTTTTACTTTATTAATTCATAAATTTATTTATCTTTATGTGATCATTTTGCATGTTATGATCAACAATTTCTTTGAATTATATAGGGCTTATTGATTTGTTACATAGCTTTAAATTGTAAATTTAATAACAAGTTTTGATATTTTGTAAGTATGTATTATATAATTAAAGAGACCCTTGACACTTTTGGGTATGTTTGGCGAAAATAGCGGTAGCAGGAAGCAGTTGTTTGTTTTGATAAAGCGTTTGATAACATAGCTGTATACATGTAATTATTAAGTGTACACGCTAGTTGCTAGTAAATGCTCCTTCAAGTAGCATTTTGATTTCGAGCGTTTAGAAAAATTAGGAATGCTAGTTGCTTGTTGCAAAACAAGCATATGTATACAAAACGCTAGTTGCTAGTTGCTAGTTGTTTCAAAACGCTTCTTAACACTTGCTGCTAAATATACCCTAATATGCTTTTAGATTTTGTTGAATGTGTAAACTTTTAGTAATTTATATGATAGTGTCTATCTTTACGGGTAAAGTTCGACACTAGAAAATGTATCGAACTTTGCCCGTGATGGACACAACTAAGGAATGAGAGTTTGATGTATTTTTTAACTGTTATCCCTAAATAGTAATACGAGGACTGGCTGTGTTTTAGACTTGTAGTTACCTGTTTAACGGATTATTAGAAGTCATACTCAATGAATAAGCCGGTTATTATTAGGATTAATTTAAGTATATACAAGCCACCACAAACTGATTATATGCCATTTGAAAATGCAACTCTTAAATGATCATATGTGAAACAAAATGTTCAACACACGTAAGGGGTGTTTGTGTTATCTTATATAGTGGGCTTATGAGCTTTTGCAGCTCTAGAATAGCTCGCAAGCCCACTGTTTTCGGTTTATGAGCTTATACAGTTAAGCATTTTCTTTTTACACACAGTTTATAAATGTAAGCTTATGACCTTAAATAAGCCTTAAACTCATGTACATTTGAAAAAGCTCATAAGCCCAGTTTTTTCGGCTTATGAGCTTACCAAGTTAAGCTTATGACATATTTGTGGTCATAAACTTGATAAGCTCGTAAGCCAAAAATAGTGAGCTCTGAGGTTTTTCAAATTTACATAAGCTCCTAAGCCCGGTAAATAAGCTAACACAAACACCCCCTTAAGCTCTTTATAATAAGTTTTTTCTAGATACACCCTAAATTGCATATATCGTCTACAATTACTAACAGTTAGGGGTAACATTGTGTAGAACAAGTTCATTATGGCCAGATTAAGGACTTCATTCCTAAAGTTCAGTTTCTCGAAAAACCTGATGAAAGCTCAGTAATTTTTATGTCTGTTAGTTTATCTGTCTGTCAAAATTGCTACAGTACTAGTTTGTACGCCTTGTATTGACAACAGAGATCACACTCAGCTCTGTAAATGTTAATAACATGCCTTCAAAATATATATTTATGGTCTGCAGTTCTTTATAACGGGTTATATTGATTCTGTATCTGAAAATATATCATGCCATTAAACTTATTTTGCTGTATTTGGAAACTGGAATATCCTCTACAAGTACTATCATGTGGCGATATCTCCTTCCATCATAACATATACTGAAAGTATATATACATGTACAGTAAGGCGTGGAATTCCCGACACAAATATTAACAAATTAGGTTCCTAAACGACTCAAACTGCCTAGCCTGTTTAACAAACGGGTCGTGTTCAGGTTGATTTATACAAAAATATCGGGATATTAAGCCTTTCTTCCAATAGTGTTTGAGTTTCGAGTTATTATCAACTCATTGTGCACCAAGAAGCTTAAAAAGGCAGCTCTTTTGTATATTTAATTCTTTGTATGTTGCTAAGGCCTAAGGGGGTGTTGGTTTAAGCTTATTTGTGCGGCTTATGGTCTTATTCAACTTTGAAAAGATACTAAGCTGATTTTTTTGAGTTTATGGCTCATCTGTAAAAATAATATAGAAGCTCAATTTTCTCAAAAAATGAAATTCTAGTTGTGGAATAAGATGTTGAAAATCGGAATGATCAAATTACAGTACTTTATTTGGGCTGTTATAGAGTACTGTTGTTTAATCCTATACATTTAGCGTGGTGATTTTCGAAATGAATAATTAAACCCTGTCCATTTAGCGTTGTGATTTCGAAATGAATAATTAAACCGGTCGTGCCCTTTTGCAAACCAGCTAACCAAAGCCGACACAAATTGCAACCCCTACATAGTACTTACTGATAAAAGGAGGGCCTCATGGAGGTGATTGGTTCATTTTCGACCGCTTTGATTATTTGTATTACTAGGTTGACTTGTTATGTCTAGGTTCGTATATAGTCCTGACCTTGTTGGGAATGTTTTTTGACTCAGTTGTGTACATGTCTATAGATGAAAATATGTGCAGGATTATTCATTATTATAAATTGATCACATCTGTGTATGTATTTATAAGTCAATTTTGTTTTTTGATGTGGTAGAGGAAGAAGCAAACATTAAAAACTTGATCCAAAAAGGTAACGAAGATACCAAGAACTCACCAACCCACGACAAGGAAACACATGGAACAAGCAATGACATTAAGGAAGACACCCCGGTTGAAAAAGTCAAAGGACCAGGCTTTCTTGAAAGAGCCAAGGAAGAGATTGAGGCCGTTGTTGAAGCAGCAGTTCATCCTAACAAGTAAAAACATAAAGTGGTAATCACTTTTGTTTGTAAAACATTGTCATATGGAACGCTAGTTTATAATTTCCTAGCTGCTATAATGTTATCGTTGACAATCACTTTTAGACAAATAATACAACTCAACTATGACGTTTAATTATCCACTTGCCCCTATCGTTATAAGTCTTCATGAATCGGGTCACTCTGTAGTCTGTACAGACTGAAACAGGTCATATCAGGTTGGGTTGAACCGTAAACACTCTTTTTGCCCCATTTTACTATTACAGTTAGAGTTTAGTCGACTTGCAAGCAGTTCAACCCATTTGACTTTTTCAGTTAGCTGCTCCTTATTTAAACCTTTTTTTTATCATATGATCCATTTAAGATAAAAGTATAAAACAGATGGAGATATTCTGTTATCCTTTGGTGTCATTAGTTGTCTTTTTGAAATGTCCTGAGGTCCTCACTAGAGGCCTCAGGTTTAAACCTCACGAGGTACACATCTTGAGGGTAGCCAGGGACTAGTCAGAAACGGTCACGCAGATACCCCGGTTAGGCCACGTACATCCGAGACAAAGACTCGCCCTCATCCATTTAAGTTCAAATTTGTAACTTATGAAACTGAACAAATGATTTTAAAAACTTGGTGGCTGAAGGGTCTGACCTAGTGGTTAAAACCAACTGATGACTACTGAGCAATTCCAGCTACTCTTGTAGTTGGGATAAAACCTAAAATCATAAGGAAAGCATTAATGAGAGAGAGCATATCCCCAGGCCATCAAAAGGGCCATCTATCTTTCACTGACCCATCAGATCCCCATATCCATACATTTATTACTCTAGACAACTCACACAAATAACCTGCTTCAACACATTGTCTTTTTGAATATTACATCCACTATGGCTACACAAAAGTACCAATAAGTTGTGTTTATCTCAAATGAGAAAATTTGTTGAAATGAGAATGGGAAGAATGGTTCAAATGAGTACGAAGTCGTACAAAGTTTATTGCAGTATGGGTTAATTGACGGACGTGGTTCTCTGCCTTTACTTTTTTCTCGATTGGATACTATGCTAATAACGTTATCGATTATTAAGTAGTACTTCAGTGACTAACAATGATGGAAACTGTGTTACTGAACTTGTACAAAGTGGGCAAGTGACCTATATAATCTTAAGTTTAGTGAAACCCCGTTGTTTATACGATAATAGAGCACTTAACCCGAAAATGTGTCGGAATATTAGTAGTCAATCAACCATATTTTTGCTCATGTGCTCCATTGAAGATACACCCGAGCACAGACACAAACACTCGCATACATAGAGATTTACACCCCTGAATTTTGCTGCCGGAGAAGACTGTAGACAAACGTAGCGCGTGTACTATACTAGTCATAACGAACACATGAATTTGTATATTCCGAATAATAAATGAACATATACATGTATTAGATGAACCCAAATGCCCAATCTCATTTTATCCATTACCCAGCTTATTAAGCTTATTACCTCATATGTCAAAGGTCTAAAATGCCTAAAACCAATAAGGTAAAATCATTAACTCATGATAGCCATTCAGCTTTAAAGTTTGTTATGACGAAAATATTGCAAAAGTTGGCTATGTTGGAATTGACAAGTAATGTATATGTAGGATAACATAGATCCAATAAAATTGACTTTTTTAAGCAAAAGCTTACCCACTCCACATTCCAAATCAGCATCTAAAGCAGTGCACTTTGCTCATCCTATGAATACCTACCTATCACTATTACTATTTACTGTGTATGTAAGAACTTTTTTACTCAGGTTTAGCTAGTTTTCTTTCCCAGGTTCACACAAAAAACACAAGTGTAAATTGTATTTATTACCTTACCTTCTTTCACTCCATCCTAGTTTAAGATATCTCTTTAAACTAAAATATTACATAGTGATACACATATCTGCTGCGTATCTTTTAGGAAGACTAATGTGTCAAAAACGCACTTTCAGAACTTCGTCCACGGTGACATGCATATTGTTCCAAGGTCACGTGAAGATATGGCGCTACGTGAGAAACTATGAGTTTTCTTACTACGTCGTCATTCGATTTTTGAAATCGTGTTTGTTGTAATCAACATAAGTATACATTAAGGTCACACACAAAACTGATAAATGATACATGCTATTAAATGTAGATTTGAAATCTCATAAACACTTATATCAAAATTGAGTACATTGGTAATTATATACGTGGTACAAATACTGAATGAATACATAGTGGTACCCAAAGAGCAATGAATACTCATCATCTACTATTAAATAAATACTATTGTCATAAGTGGGCCAATCAAGAGTCCATCAATGGCCCAGATTAAAACCTTGAAATATATAGTACACCAATATGTGATCAAATGCTTCATGAGTTGACTCTTTAGGTACACTTTTTTATAAATTTTCTTAGTACCCATTTATTAATTTTTTTAACCAACTCATTGATGATATGGTGTTGCATGGTGTGCAGTGAAAAAATTTATATAAAAAGGTAAATAGTATTCTAGCCTTTCTGATCACTTGATTTCCTTACTTCCATTTGTGGAATGAAAGTTTCTGCTGGCTTTTCAGTCTATACATAACTAGCTTCAAGATTGCTTCTATGCATAAGTTAGTTGTTCTATATAACACACACTAAAACACACACTTACACCATCTTTCTAGTGAGTTGTCAAAAGGCTAAAAGATTCAATATTTTGGGTTCTTTTGCAAGAAAATAGAATCACTTGTTTGTAAAGCAACCATTGTGACAATCCCAAAAAATTTATTTTTTTGGATTTTTCTTGCTTAGGTTCTTTTGTAGGGGTCCTTTTTTACACTCTTACCTCATTGGCTCATTGTATATATATATTTATGTCACCATGTTCATTGCTTTCAAATTGTGAAACCATCTCTCTTTCTTTGTGTCATTCAATTGCAAGAACATACCATTACATCAATGAAGGGAAGATTTTGTAGGGTTGTTATGATATTGATGTATATAATGAGAGTAATTAGTAGGCCTTTTGGACCAAGTGATGTCCCTCCAAGTTTTGTCCCTACAAAACAAGGTAGGTTAGTTACATTATGTTGGTATTATGTTTTATAATTCTTGAAGCCTTTTTATAGTCTTATGTACTAATGCAATCTTTTGATCAATAGGCACATCATATGTCATGTCTTCTCAATTCAGCATGGCCCCCGAACCAATGCCGAATACAAGAATTTCAAACAAGGTATGTTTAATATGTAGTTCTCTATGATCCTTGATTCTTAGACCATATGACTAATGTTGGATTTAACTCTATGTACTTATGTAGGATGAAGATATGATGAAAAATGAAGATGAAAGATATGGAAGAGGGATTGAAAACAGAATAGGATCAAGACCACCAACTTGTGAACACAAATGCTATGGTTGCAGTCCATGTGAAGCCACACAAGTGCCAACAACAAGCCATGTGGGAATTCAGTATACTAACTATGAGCCAGAAGGATGGAAATGCAAATGTGGACCTACTTTCTATAGCCCTTGATGTTATATCATTATCATTATCTTTTTCATATTTATGATGTAGTAGTAGTTAAGTAGATGTGTGATCTTGTAATGGAATGTGTATTTAGTTATGTTTGAACATTATATGGAGTGTTATTGAAAGTTGAAACATGGTTTATATGTCATTATGTGCCATGAGAAGGACTGTAGTAATGTTTTTGGTTTTGTACGACATGACCGAAATGTCGTGGTCTGATGGACCTAGACGAAAAATGTCTATTTTGACTCGTTAACTTAAAATATGTCGACTTGAAACAAATTTAGATTGACAAATGCACTTGAAAACTAAGATATGATGTTTTTTGCATCGACGAGATCATATATGGAGGGTAAACAACTTGATCACCTTTTGTTCATAATTTAATCAACCATGGTTCGTAATAAGAAAATTGCTATTAGGTTTGGTTTTAGAATATGCATCTTCATATGCATATGTCATATTGGTACCTAATTTGATCTTGAGATGTAATCACGAACTTAAATTTAATCGATCATGTTGCACGCTCGGAGGAAAAAAGATTACCACATAGAGAGTATGCAATATAATTGACTAGATTTAAGTTAATGATCACTTGATAAGATGTAACTCGATATCAACCTGACTTGCATATATGAATAAAATTATCATATATTATTTCGATTTACATAAAGGTGCAAGTCAAACGAGTAATATATGAACATGCATATAAGTTAGATCAAAATATATATGAGCCTTTTAATGTTGCTAAAATCACACCAATATTTAAGTTTTATCTAAAAAATTGATTCTTTTTTTTTTTTTTCTTTTTTTAAATATACTTAAATTTGACCAATAAATGATTGTCATATTTTTTTGGAACACTTATAACTTATGTTCTTTCTTAGCATTAAGGAGTAAAGAAGTAGTGGGCCTTATTTTACCTGGCATTGCTACTTCATTGGGCTTTAAGGCTTCATTTATGTACATACCATGTTTGGAACATTGAATTCTCTTATAAAAATACTATTTTGCTTCTTCATTTATATTGCAAGTTGTAATTCCAAACAGGAATTATTTCATCTTCATAAATAAGCTAAAAATGTTATAACCTTTTTTAAGAGTTATTATGAGGTGACAATGAACAAATGAACATAATTTCTATGTGAAAAGGGCGGTAATGGTCCATGACCGCTTTTTCTAGATATCGAACAACTGTATTTTGGTTATATTTTTTAGCTTTCATGTGTAATGTTAACTTAAAGACTACAAGAACCCGCGTAACTGCATATGATACTAGACTACTAGAGCAGTCGAAAAAAATACCAACTTCCGTTAGCCTACCAAACTAGTTTGGCGTAAATGGAGACAACACAGTTTGGACAATTTGGCAAGGTAGATTTAAGATTTAGGATGGTAACTTTAGGACAATGACAGCATTGCAACTCGAAATAAAGAAACGTCTCCCTTGTTAAAGACTTTATGTTACAGGATTATAGTAGACAATTAATGTTCCTAAGCCTACAATTTACAATAAAATGCGTCTCTCGACTTCAACAAGAGCAAGTCCCAAATCACAAGATTATAGTAGAAATTAGACTGTTTCCATATTTTTTGAAATGAATCTCTACACGTTTGACACTTGAAAGTTGTGTATCTGTTCTTGAACTTAGAGGTGGCACAATGGGTGAGTCGGACATATTAAGTACATGGTCGGATTGAGATGAGTCTTTTAGTACATTACAAACCAGGTCGGGTGGATTAAAACACAAAGATTAATTTCGTATCAGTCTTTTGTCTTTATAAATAGAAGATTATAAATAACAAAAACGATATAGTTGTTATAGTAAGTGAAATTTTCACAAAAAAAAAACGATTGAGAGGATGCATGTATTAATAAACTTTGGACGACTTTTAACTTTGCGTGATCCATCATCTTGTTCCTCTACTAGTTATGTTTTACCTCATTTGACCCGTTTGACACACAAGTGAGAAAAAATTGTAGCCTATGCTCAACTTGTGAAAATTTGACTCGATCACTTCTTAGATAAGACGATTTCTTCAAATATGCACATTCCGCGCCTCATCTCCCACATTGATTTAGTAAAACCAACCATCGCTTTCATCTTTTCGGTCTTGTTTCTAAGTCTAAACACGCCACGCCGTGTTAAAATAACCCACATTAGCGCGACATTCGGCACAAATTAGAATTCATAGTTGAATAATACCAATAGTTATATAGTCATCATATAATAATAACAACATTGTGTCATTGTGTGTACTGCCTGCCTTATTGTCATTTTCAAAGAAAGCAAATTGAAGGTAATGTTTGAACTTGAAATAGTTTGTTATTATTGAAAGATGCTTAACCATCAATTTCTGGCCACCAATATCATAAAAATCAAGAATTTCATCATCCTTTTTGGCCCCTCTTGTGTCGATATGTCTATACTTTTTATAAAAATATATCTTGTCAGACTTTTAGAATCATATATATGGTTTTTTATTGCACACAAGAGATGGTGCTTACAAAAATACAAAAGGACATTATGGTTCAAGTATGATATTCTTTTCAAAAGAAAAATGAAAAGTACTATTTGCATCTAGATGATAATGGAGTATCAAGACTAAATTATTTTTCTCACTAAACCTACTTATTATAGTAACTAAAGTGACTTAGTAGTAAGTCATTTGATGTTACACAAAAAGTCTATGGTTCGAGCTTACTATATACATATTTAGAGGTAGTCAGGTAGCCATAGTCAAAAACGGTCATGAAATATTTTAATTAAACTGCTTAACTCTGAGTCAAATACCCAAGGCATGCTTAGAGTAAGGAAAAGGGAATACAATGCAATAGCAAAGGATATTCCCATTGATATAGTGACGCTTGGTTTTTAGTCTCCGTTGATGATTTGGATATGTCTGGGAGTCGACAAACACTTATCTCGTATGATGTTTAATTCACTTAATTTTCAACAATGATGATTAATGTGAGTGGAAAGAAGACATTATATATGGATCAATAACATAACTATTTGGCTCTAATCACATGATCATGTCGATAAACATAAGATGAGCGAACATCCTTGATTTGATCACGTCTCTTCATTCGAACATGCTTGTTTAATAAAAGTAACGTAAATGTATGAAGTTGGGAGAAGGAGACAAAGATCGCGGGTTGGACTTACAGCGTGTTCTCAAGTTTTAAAATGAAGTCAAAGAAAAAGAATAGAAAAAATAAAAGAAATGAAAAAGTAAATGAAATGTTGGTTCATATCTTAATGAGATAAATAAAATGAAAATAAAAGTAACTACGGTATAACACATGTTTTTAAGTTGGAAGAAAAGAAAAAATAACTTATTCAAATTAAATGTTATTTAGTTGTTATTGTTAAAACGTTTAAAAAAGGCATTTTGCTCTTCTATACTACATATAATAGAAAAATGGTCAAGTTTTGAAAAGTGAAAAGTTGAAAGTCAAAGGTGAGAAATATATTGTGTAATTAATATTTTTATTAAAACATCTCATTACTTAAAATTACAATAATTTATTCACATTGTACAACCCATTAGAAACATATCTACCAAATTAAAAACAAAGTACAATAAAATTTTCACAATGTACAATTTAAACAAGTTACAATATAATCCTAAATATAAAATAATTAAACACACTAATTAATGTTTTTTTTAAAACACCCTAAAATGAAAAGTACATGTTATTATACACATTATACAAATAGGCGAGTACCCGCGCCTAGCGGCAGTTGTTTCTAGCGTCAGATAATTAATGATTTGTGATATTGTGGTGAGTGTTTTGTGTAGCGTTTAAAATAGAAGGTGAACCGATAAAATGCAATTGCAAACGGTTGTACTATACGATAATTAAAGTCTAGACAAAATTCTTAACATCTATCAAACAACATATAAAATCATTTAATGAAAATGAAAGTAAACATTACATCAGTTATGGGATAAAAACTAACAACACACGTTACTTGTCATGTAAAAACTAACAAGGATGAGATTAATGGTGACCAAAATTAGCGTGAATATGATTAGCCCAAAATAAAATAAAAATTGGCTAATTTTGGCTATTTTGTAAAAGATTTTGGCACATTTAGCCCCATATTTTTTTTTGAAATGAGCGTATTTAGCCTATTGAAAAGTTAAATGTGCACTAACGGGCACATATTTTCTCATAATTGTAAAACATTATAATCGTTTTTGAAGAAAAACTTATAGATAGTATATTTATATAGCGACAGATCGTTTTGTGTTAAAAAAAAGTTTATAGGTTCTAAACGAAAAATAATAAAAGTTTGAAGATTTGGGGATTAAACATAACGTTTTGAAACCCGGTTCGACCCGGGTGGTTCAACCGGTTGAACCGTTCCCGTCGAAAAACGGGTCGATTTAAATCGAGTCAATATGACAAGTTGGGTCAAAACGGGTCAAATTAAACAGGGTCAACCCACCGGGTTTGAAGCGTACTGGGTCAACCCGGTTTTAGATATGTGTTAATAGTTTCAAATTTTTACTTTTTACTTTTTGGTTTTTCCTTTATATATAATATAGCAGGGTACCCGCGCGTTGCGGCGGCGAGTACCCTGTGACGATTAACCGGAGAAATAGATTTTGATGAGACCTGATTCACCAGTTTGTATCGTTTTTAACGGGTCCTCTCTAGTTCGTTTCCGGATGGCTGTTATTGGTTCGCCGAACCGATGGCGACACCGGTTTCCGGTTGAACCCGTTAGTCCGGTCCCATTTTTAAAACTATATGTACCATGAACTTGTTAGCTTGTATGAAGCTTTGTGTGTTTTATTAATTTGTATAATGTGTATAATAACATGTACTTTTCATTTTAGGGTGTTTTAAAAATAACATTAATTAGTGTGTTTAATTATTTTATATTTAGAATTATGTTGTAGCTTGTTTAAATTGTACATTGTGAAAATTTCATTGTACTTTTTAACAAGGGTGTTTTAATTAGTTGTTTTTAATTTGGTAGATATGCTTTTAATTGGTTGTACAATGTGAATAAATTATTGCACTTTTAAGTAATGAGGTGTTTTAATAAGAGTATTAATTACACAAATATATTTCTCTCTCATTTGACCATTAAACTTTTTCACTTTTCCACTTTGACTGTTTTTCCATTTTATGTAGTATAGATTAATAAAACACACAAAGTTTCATACAAGCTAACAAGTTGATGGTACATATAGTTTTAAAAATCGGGTCGGACCAACGGGTTCAATCGGGAACCAGTGTTGCCACCGGTTTGGCTAACCAATAACAACCATCCGAAAACGAATTAGAGAGAACCCGTTGAAACCGATACAAACTGGTGAATCGGGTCTTATCGAGATCTATTTCTCCGGTTAATCGTCACAGGGTATTCGCCGCCGCAACGCGCGGGTACGTTGCTATACTATATATAAATAAAAAACAAAAAAGTAAAAAGTGAAAAGTTGAAACTATTAATACATATCGAAAACCTGGTTGACCCGGGACGCTTCAAACCCCGTGGGTTGACCCTGTTTAATTTGACCCTTTTCGACCCAACCTGTCGGGTTGACTCGGTTTAAATCGGCCCGTTTTTTACGGGAATGGTTCAACCGGTTGAACCACCCGGGTCGAACCGGGTTTCAAAATATTATGTTTAATCCCCAAATCTTCAAACTTTTATTATTTTTCGTTTAGAACACATAAACTTTTTTTAACACAAAACGATCTGTCATTATATAAATTTATTATATATATATATATAAGTTTTTCTTAATAAACGATTGTAATGTTTTACAATTAAGAGAAAATATGTGCCCGTTAGTGCACATTCAACTTTTCAATAGGCTAAATACGCCTATTTCAAAAAAAATATTGGGCTAAATGTGCCCAAATCTTTTATAAAATAGCCAAAATTAGCCAGTTTTTATTTTTATTTTGGGCTAATCACATTCATGCTAATTTTGGTACTTGCGCTCCTCTTAAAAACGTCACCATTAATCTCATCCTTGTTAGTTTTTACGCGACAAGTAACGTGTGTTGTTAGTTTTTATCTCATAACTGGTGTAATGTTTACTTTCATTTTCATTAAATATTTTTATATGTTGTTTGATAGATGTTAAGAATTTTGTCTAGACTTTAGTTGTCGTATAGTACAACCGTTTGCAATTGCATTTTCATCGGTTCACGTTCTATTTTAAACGTTACATAAAACACTCACCGCAATATCACAAATCGTTAATTATCTAACGCTAGAAACCGCTGCCGCTAGGCGCGGGTACTCGCCTAGTTAAACAAAATATATTAATGTTCCTTTTCCATTTCCTTCTAAAAATGAGGTGAAGATTTTTTAGGAAAAGTCTCTCATTTTCATCTCCAATTCCTTCTCTTTTCTTAAAAATAAACTCAAGAACACAAAAATCATTCTTTCTTTCTTTTTCGTTTTTTTTTTATCTTTCTCCTCAAATTTTAACTCAAAAACACAGTGTTAGAGTCATGGGGTGATTGATAACGCCTAAAATGAACATGTTTTTAGTAGCGTTATTGTTGGTTTTGTGCATGATAATCGGCTATATTTACTCATAACTGTTGCAAAAGTGCAAAAGATGCGTATTGTGTATGTATATGTAGCCAGGTATCACGAATGATGAAGAAATGAAGTTTTTATGCACATTTGGAAGATTCTCGAGGAAGGAAGTCGAGCTAGGAAGATTTTGGATTCAATGATTGGGAAGCACAATGATTTCTAAGTATCTACAGCAAGGAAAGATCAAGTTTTGCCTTGAAAATCATCAGCGAAAGCAAAGAATGAAGCGTATAAGTAGAAAGTCAACAAAAAGTCAAATCAGCAACACCAGCCGTTCGGTCGTAACCCGTAACCGGATCCGGCTGGGCATTTGGTCAAAACGCAACCGATCCGGTTGCCATCGTAACCGATCCGGTTGCATGCACTGTAGTTACACAAAGTTGCATTTATTGTTGCCTTAACTCCCCATAATCATTGGAGGCCGATCATTTCTTGATATTAACTTGTTGGGAACGTTTTTGGTCAGTTGAGCAAGCATATTTGGCTATATAATGAACCTAGTCCTAGTTTACTAGGTGTGACACAACTAATACCAACCATATTATTCAGCCCAAAACCTTGATTCTTACTGAAAAACGTCCAGGAGCAAGGAGGGAACAATTCTCATTCATAGTTTCGGTAGTTTGGAGTTATACGGTGAATCTAGGTGATTGGAGGCGCGTGGTTGCTACAATCCACGAATTCTAATTCTTGTAATCACAAAAGTTTAGGTATTCTATGAACTTTGTTATGGAATTCTATTCTCTTGAATTGTTGGAATTACTTTGTTATGATTTGTGTTTAGTTATTATTATTATCATGGAGTAGTTTTGGGATATACTTGTGTGTTGGGATGTAGTTAATCATATTAGTGTTCTCAAAATGTGATGCATGTATATATGATCTTGTTTAAATGAGTTTGTTGGAAAAATACTAGTCTTGGTTTGATTTGTTGATAAAACATGTTTTAAGAAAAAAGACCGAAAGAATTTCTTTTGTGTTTTATTCCAAAAAGTTGAGTGACAAACTAGTATGGGGATATGGTGATTGACAACCACCATGTTTGCTTATTAAAACAAGACTAGGAACATTTTCATCACGAAAGGGTCGAAAGATTCGTAAGAACAAATTTAATAAGAACATCTTGCAAACAAATGGAATTTCTAAAGGATAATCATTAGGATAAGGACCGAAAGGATTACCTATATGTTTTTGTTCTTAGAATGATTTTTACAAACATATACCATGGTTGGGGATCATTTGCTTATGATTTGTGCATCACATCAAGAGTATACATCAAACCTTCATGAATACTATTTATGATTGACTATAGACTACACACAAGTGTATATATTTCTTATTATTGAATTTCACAATAACATAACTATTTGAGGAAGCCTTGACAAGCTTTCTTGTTGGAATCTTTTCATACAAAACAGTTTCAAACACAAAATCCCTTGGGACGATCTCGACTTACCAAACTTTGCTATCACGGACGAGTATACTTGCTCGTATGTGTTAATAGATTAGACGGTTAAATCGTGTTTATAAATTTTTAAAACTTGCACTACGCGTAACACATCAAGTTTTTGGCGCCGCTGCCGGGGATTTTCTTTGATTTTCTGTAAAATTGGTAGTATTGGAATTGAATTTGTGGAAAAGTAAAAAAAAAAAAAAAGTTTTGGTTAAAAGCTAACCGATTCGGTTGCTCTGCAACCGAATCCGGTTAGAGTTTCTGTGAAAAATTTTCATTTTTGATTTCATTGTTCTAGTTTATTTAGTTATTTGTGTTATAGTTCCTAGAGTAATTCCTGTCATTTTAGATTTTATTTGCAGATTATGTATTGTAGTTTAATGATTTCTTAGATTTATTTATATTTTCTTTACATTTGTTATTTATTAGTTAATTAAGTTTTAGATTGATTTCAGTTTTAATGTTAATGATTAGATAGTAATTTTTCAGTTATATGGTTTAATTATTTTTATGGTAGTTTTTAATTGGTAGTTAATTTAGTTTTTAGTTTAATGGTTTTATTATTAAGTTTTGGTTTATGAAGAGTTTTTATTAAATTAGAGTTTAGTACATCTTAATGATTACTTAATTGCATTAAAATTCTGTTTTAATATATATAAAAAAAATAAATAAATAAAAAATTGTTGATTCAACCGATCGGTTGCAACCCGCAACCGGATCCGGTTCGATTACTTGGTCTAGTTATTTCAATCAACCGATTCGGTTGGTGAGCCAACCGAATCCGGTTAGAGTTTCTGGGTAAATTTTTATCATTTTTAGATTTTTAGTTTTAACTTATGTTTTTAGTTTTGTTAAGTATCTTAACTTGTTTAGTATATGTTTCTATAGATTGTTCTTGTTTTTACTAACTCTAACGCTAATAATTCGGATTTTTGTTTTGTTTTGTTTTGTTTTGTCAAGTTTATCTAGTTAGTATGGATAGTTTGAGCGGAATCTCGGAATACCTTCGTACTTTGGATGAAATGTTCAAGGATACCGGAAGTTCACTGGAAAAGATTGGAGGTATCTTGGAAGAGAGTAAGAAAGATTTGGGGATTGATACGGTTAATATGGAGGAAACGGGTGAAAACAAGGTTCAACTTTCCAAGAAGGGAAGAGTCGTAGTGTTCACACAAGCACCTTTAACGGTGTATGATTCGCCACTAATGAGGTTTGGTACGCCATGTAGCGTAGAAGGAGTAAGTGCTTGGGACGCGCAGCTTAATATGGCTTATGGAGAAAACTACATTTTGGAGAAGGTTCTTGACGAAATTGGTCATGCACGTTTGGACTATGAAGCATATGGAAGAAGGATGGTTAAAAATCTTCAGGTCAATATCCATGGACACATTTTTTAAACGGATTTTGTTGTGTTAGAAGAAGGGAATGCGGATGAACCTAATGTATGTTTTGGTCGAGATTTTCTTGTCACGACCAAGTGCCAAGTTGATTTTGCAATGGGAGAAATGAGGATTAATATAACTGATTTGGAAGAAGGAAAAGGAGTGAACGAGATGCTAGTGGAAGTATGTGCAAACATGGAAGAGAAAGATGTGGAAGTAGTTAAAATGGGGAAGGCAAATCGGAACATCAAACAAACCAACCCCAACAACAACAACCACCACCAAAAATGATTACACACCATCATCACCTACCACTACAAACACTTTCAAACCCTTAACCGACAAACAAAAAGAAGCTATTTTAGAAAACCTAGAACAAAAGTTTCTTGAACTTAATGAGAAGAAACCGGTGATAGAGGTACTCCAAGATTATGTGCTCTACCATAAGAAATTGGATGCGGTAATACTAGCAAGGGCTAGGTTGGAAGATAAGAATCTAACGGAGGAAGAGAGAGATCGAATTTGTTTAGAGGCATGCCACGGAAGGAGAAGGATCCGGGTAATTTTGTGTTGCCAATAAAAGTGAATGGGACTACACCAGTTTATGCTTTAGCCGATACGGGGTCAAGTACTAATGTGATGCCCTATCCATTGTTTATGACTTTAGGTCTAAGTAATCCGCAACCTAATCATTCGAAGCTTACTATGGCGGATAATTCTCAAGTGAAGGCAATGGGAGAGGTGAAGAATGTGAGAGTGCAAATTGGCTATCAACCATATTTGGCCGATTTTCTTGTCCTAGATATTCCGGTGGACAAGAGTTTACCACTACTATTGGGGAGACCATTCCTACGAACTTGTGGAGCAATTATAGACATGGGAAGAGGCACCATGACTATTGATGATGGGATTTCAAGGCAAACATACTATCCGAAACCAAGAGGACCAACTTTGGAATTTATGGAGGAGTTAGAGTTGATGGAAGCAGATGATGATTTAACTTGTTTTGAAGTGGGACATGATACCCAAGGAAACCCAATGTATGGACCATTAGCTCCGCCTTATTTTGATATAGAGGACGAAATGGAACGTGCATTAGCGGTTGAAGCATTCTATAACCCATTCAAAAACATACTGGTTTACAAGAAGTTGACCGACTTTTTAGGTTCTTTACCGGTGCAACTTAAGAATTTGAAGTGGAGACCCGAAGGGTCGGGGACTTACAAGAGGCAAACTGGAGATGGAGAATGGCATGTTAAGTTCGATATACTATGTCCGGACAGAAGAAGATTCATGAGAAAGTTCAAAACTTTTGAAACGTTCCGTGAGTTGACCGGAAAATTTCAAAGTGAGGACATCCTAAGACAAGAGTATTTTGAGGAATTCTAAGGAGAAGACAAGGGACCGTAATAAACAAGCAATTATTTGCTTGAATTTCATGAACTATTTCTTTTTTATTTGATGCATTTAGGATTTTTGTTTCTAATTTCAGTTTTTCATTTTTATTTTTATGATTGAGGTAATTTGGTTAATGCATTATGACTATGAGTTCTAGTTGAGTTTGGTTTAGTTCATTAGTATGATGATTTGAGTTTTATGATTGGATGATTGTTGAAATTTCCAAATGGTGGATGAATGTTGTGTGAATCTTTAACAGGATTTTTGAGTAAAAAAAATTGTTGCTTGGAAGGTAAATGCCAAAGTAACATGAAAAAATGCAAAATTTGGCAAAATGCATACCGAAACGGTTGTGTCCATGACTGAACCGGTTGCATACAAGTATATATACCAAAAATTCACTTTTCCAGAAAAAAACACACACACACACTAATTCTCCAGTTGGGTTTTGCAAAATTCGTCCAAGAGAAGCTAATTGAAGATTGTTTAAGTTGTAGGAAAACATCATGGCACCCAAACAAGTAAGCATCTACATTCAATTAACTCAATTAAGGTTTAATTAGAGCATTTGATTCGAATTGAATATTAGGTCACCAATTTTGGGGTTTTTGTTATAATTCGAATTAAGTTGTTGTATTTTTGGATTGAGTGGGCAATTGATATAGGAATGCATTGCAAGTGGAATTGTATTGATTGATTCACCATGGAATGAATATTAGATGATTGAATTTTCGGATTTAATTAGGTTGTGCTTGTGAATCAAGATAAGTTGCAATTGGTGTTTCCTAATGGTAGATGATGTGTTTTTTGTGAGTAATAGATGCCACATTATTGATTAAAACTAATGATTGAAGAATATAGGTTTTATCAAGTTGAGTTCTAAGATGATGAATGTGTGATGATTTGAGGTTTGAAGAGCGAATTTAGAGTAATTCAAGGATGTGGAAATCATTGAGGATGTTAGAATGCGATCTAGGAGTGGATTGGACTTAGAAAATTCAAGTGAATAAGGGTTTAAAAGGCAAAAGCCTTATGCAGATTGCATAACCGATCCGGTTGCGCAGCGCGACCGAACGGTTGGATTTGGCCAAAGGAGTAACCGATTCGGTTTCTCTGCAACCGAATCCGGTTACGGTTGCTGTGTTGAAATTTTTTGAAATTTTGAAGTGGATCTTAGAGGGTTCCATGAACCTTCTTGTTTGTTCTAACACTCTTATATGGTCTTATATTTGTGATTTCTACAGAGAATTGTTGTAGGTAGCTCAAGATCGGAGCCGGTTCCAATGAACCCGCTTGTTACGAAGTTTTGTCAAAGGAACGAGAAGAAGGAAGTCAAGTATAGCTTGAAGACGGAAGCAAATGCCAACTTAAAATTCAAAGATCTCACCGACGGGGAGAAACATGCTTTCCGGGAAAGGTTATCGAAATTGCAAAATATGACATGTTTTGTTCCGAGGGTGATTGATTGGGATTTGTTTGCGGAGTGTGATTGTGAAGATGAGTTAAGAAGAATGATGCAGACATCTTATGTGTATCCAGCAGATGGGGATTCGTTCAATGATTTATCATGGGAAAGAGCATTTAGCGTCAATGAAGAGGTCTATCGAGAATGGTGTATGGAGTTCTTTTCAACCATGTATTTTGAAAGAAAGGTGAATGTTCGGAACTTGATGAAGGAAGTTTGGTTTAGGCTTTGTGGAAGGGATCATGCTTACACTTTGCCAGCTTTTGGTGTGGCTCTTGGTTTGTATGAGCCACATGAGGTTAATCATCGGTTATTTGAAGCTCACTTTTCGAGGCTTCGGAGGTTTGAAAAAGACTATCCTAGTATTCCCACCTATTGGAATCGAGTGGGAGATCCTTCTTGCGCTAGGAGGAATTCCTCGACCATCAGGAATCCATTAATGAGGATACTTCACAAATTGATAGTGACCGGGCCGTTTAATAGGTATGGAAGCAGGGACAAATGTCAGAAACCGGACTTATGGGTTATGATGTTACTAGAGGAAACTAAGGACGGTAATGCAGTTTGGCAGATAGCCGAGTATTTGTCTAGGAGGGCACCGGGAATCAAGAGCAATAGCCACATTTGTGGAGGACATTTTGTGACGAGGTTAGCAAAGAATCTTGGGTATTATGTTGATGAGGAATTGGCTAAGTGTGGAGAGCCAAAGTATAGTGAGATGTGGACTGCAAATGGTTTTGGGAACGCTTTGAAAAGGAGATTGAAAACCTTGGGGTTATGGGTTGAACCTCAACAACAACAACAACAACAACAACAACAACAACAACCACAACAGCAGGAGAGTATACCAATGGAGAACGTGCAAGCGGGTACATCCAGTAGTTTTGATTCAGGTTGGGGAGAGTGGAACCAACATTTAGATGAGATTCAATGTAGGGATGTGTGGAGAGACTCGATGATGTTGAGAAACAACTACATCAATGATTATTCAATGCCTATCTTTCAACACATGGCTCGAGAAGCCAATTACGAGTTGCCACCCTACAATCCACCCAATGTTCCACCATATCATTTCCCTTACACTTCTTATCCTGGACCCTATCCGTATCCATATCCTGGGTATGCACCATTTCCTGATCCAGTGCCCCATATGGTCGATTACCTGAGGTTGGTGGAGCAAGCTATGATGTTGGAGGATCGTCATCAGGAGTTGGAGGAATGAAGAAGAAGAGGAGAGTTCGTTCGGAGATTGTGGACGAAAACTACGTAACCGAAAGTGATGATGATGATGAGTATGATGATGAAGAAGGGGATGACATGAGCGAGGACGACGAGTGATCGTGGATCATTCGTGATTTATGGTTTCAAAGACAATGGTTATGATGTGTTAAACAATATTATTTCTATCTCTTTAGATATTTCTTTAGGATGATTAACATATTTTGCTTGGTTTTATTTTGTTTTTAGTAGCATTTGCATTTGGATTGTTTTGTTTTGTGTATTGTGTGTTGCAGTTTTAGTTTGCAGGATGGATGTGTCGGAAGCTTATTGATGGTCAAATATTTGGAGTTGGATAACTCACATGCTTTCTTATGACCCAATATGCGTATTGCATATTCTATCCCGTGGTATCTTTTAACTATTTCTTTTTCCCATTTTCTTTACTTTGAAGTTCATTTTTATTACATTGAGGACAATGCAAAACTTAAGTATGGGGGAGGGAAGAAAATAGGAAAAATGATACGCATTTTTAAATTTTTAGATAACTTTTGGATGCAAGTGATTAGAAGGAATTCGCCCTTGATGGTCTAGTTGTTTTCACGCATTATTGATAAATATTAAAAAAATAACTTGGGAATTTCAATGGTAAAATGAGGTTTTTGAAAATTTTTGGATTTGAACCAAATTACGGAAGTAATTCATTTTGGATTCGATAGCATTTTCTAGCATGCATAATAGCCTTTTTCCACGCAATTGTGAGGTTTCTTTTTGTATAAAACACATCTTTTGTTTTATATTTGCTATGAGTGTGCCGGTGATTATGTCGATTCTAGAACTTGTACTAGTTATGCATTACGGTTAAAATCACTTTCGAGTGATATAAATTTATTCAAGTGATAAGAGGCATCGTAGGAATTAACCCAAATGGCCTTCCGTTTACATCTAATGATATATTAGCTAGCCACATACCTTTATATGGACCCATTTGTTAGTGCTCATCTTTAGCACTAGATACCCTTAGTTACACCCTTTGAGCCAATCTTTTCATTTGTTACATCCAGAAAAATACAAAAAGATTTTACACTTTAAACTTTAGCCAACCCTTGTCATGTCTATTGGTTTGTTGCTAGTTGTTTGGAATGTTAGATTGTTTTTGATGATTATGAAAAAGCTGCACTTTGTTTATAGTGTGTACCATTCTCCATCATAGATGAAAGAGACGTCTTTCTCGATTTTTTTTTTGTGGTGTATGCTTACACTAAGTGTGGGGGAACTTTGTCATGATGAAAAAAAAATGGTTATAGCCAATGAGCTATATGAAGGATATTGATTAGCCAATGAGCTAAATTGAGTTATACATATTTGCGGAGATCGATATTTGAAGAGGTGAAATAATCATTTACGGGATTGTGGTTTGTATGATGGCTAGCAACATGGAGGTTTAGACATGACTTTATTTTCTTTTAACACCAATTTCATAAACCATCTCATGCCTTATCCATACCCTTTATGAACCCTTAGACTTAACGTTATAACCCGAATAAAAGCCCTCTTTGATGAATTTATTTTCTTTGTTTTGATACTTGTACAAGCTTATGGTAAAAAGCATTGATCATGACTAGGCATTGAGTGATTTACATATACCCACCAATATATGAGTGTTGAGTGAATTCTTAAAATCATTCGTGAGGTGTTCTAGTTATGTTATCTAAAGTGTTTGGTTCATTTTTAAAAGTTTTCACATATTAAAAGCAAACCAATGATTATCTCTTTTGGGATGATTGTTACATTTTTGGAACCATGGTGTCAAGACCATTGAAATCAATCTTTGCAAATGTTAGACCTACTCGAGGGCGAGTAGAACTTAAGTGTGGGGGAATTTAATAACGCCTAAAATGAACATGTTTTTAGTAGCGTTATTGTTGGTTTTGTGCATGATAATCGGCTATATTTACTCATAACTGTTGCAAAAGTGCAAAAGATGCGTATTGTGTATGTATATGTAGTCAGGTATCACAAATGATGAAGAAATGAAGTTTTTATGCACATTTGGAAGATTCTCGAGGAAGGAAGTCGAGCTAGGAAGCTTTTGGATTCAATGATTGGGAAGCACAATGATTTCTAAGTATCTACAGCAAGGAAAGATCAAGTTTTGCCTTGGAAATCATCAGCGAAAGCAAAGAATGAAGCGTATAAGTAGAAAGTCAACAAAAAGTCAAATCAGCAACACCAGCCGTTCGGTCGTAACCCGTAACCGGATCCGGCTGGGCATTTGGTCAAAACGCAACCGATCCGGTTGCCATCGTAACCGATCTGGTTGCATGCACTGCAGTTACACAAAGTTGCATTTATTGTTGCCTTAACTCCCCATAATCATTGGAGGCCGATCATTTCTTGATATTAACTTGTTGGGAACGTTTTTGGTCAGTTGAGCAAGCATACTTGGCTATATAATGAACCTAGTCCTAGTTTACTAGGTGTGACACAACCAAAATTGTATTAGTTTACACCTAAACTAATACCAACCATATTATTCAGCCCAAAACCTTGGTTCTTACTGAAAAACGTCCAGGAGCAAGGAGGGAACAATTCTCATCCATAGTTTCGGTAGTTTGGAGTTATACGGTGAATCTAGGTGATTGGAGGCGCGTGGTTGCTACAATCCACGAATTTTAATTCTTGTAATCACAAAAGTTTAGGTATTCTATGAACTTTGTTATGGAATTCTATTCTCTTGAATTGTTGGAATTACTTTGTTATGATTTGTGTTTAGTTATTATTATTATCATGGAGTAGTTTTGGGATATACTTGTGTGTTGGGATGTAGTTAATCATATTACTGTTCTCAAAATGTGATGCATGTATATATGATCTTGTTTAAATGAGTTTGTTGGAAAAATACTAGTCTTGGTTTGATTTGTTGATAAAACATGTTTTAAGAAAAAGGACCGAAAGGATTTCTCTTGTGTTTTATTCCAAAAAGTTGAGTGACAAACTAGTATGGGGATATGGTGATTGACAACCACCATGTTTGCTTATTAAAACAAGAGTAGGAACATTTTCATCACGAAAGGGTCGAAAGATTCGTAAGAACAAATTTAATAAGAACATGTTGCAAACAAATGGAATTTCTAAAGGATAATCATTAGGATAAGGACCGAAAGGATTACCTATATGTTTTTGTTCTTAGAATGATTTTTACAAACATATACCATGGTTGAGGATCATTTGCTTATGATTTGTGCATCACATCAAGAGTATACACCAAACCTTCATGAATACTATTTATGATTGACTATAGACTACACACAAGTATATATATTTCTTATTATTGAATTTCACTATAACATAACTATTTGAGGAAACCTTCACAAGCTTTCTTGTTTGAATCTTTTCATACAAAACAGTTTCAAACACAAAATCCCTTGGGACGATCTCGACTTACCAAACTTTGCTATCACGGACGAGTATACTTGCTCGTATGTGTTAATAGATTAGACAGTTAAATCGTGTTTATAAATTTTTAAAACTTGCACTACGCGTAACACATCAGTGATGAAACCCCCATTATCTTGGGTAATGGCTGATTACTTATTGGTGAGTAGTGAAGCATTGCATTATACTCAGCGTTTTAAAAGGCGTGTCATGGCGGCGCTAAGGCGCAAAAAGTGGCATGCGGGTTACGCAATAGACCAATGTGTCGCCTCTAGGCATGGCGTGAGATGAGGCGTGAAAATGCGCAATAAAGCGTGAAAAGACGCGAGGCTTGACGCTTTTTTTGAATTTTAGAAATGAAGAATATTACATGAAAGATAGCTTCTTGACTTCATTTATTATGTATAACACTTTTTATAAACTCGATATATGAAATATAATAAAACATATAATTATAAATATTTTCATATTTTGTGCCGCTTTAAATTACGCTTTAAAAACGCGATGACTTCCCCATAGCTTATAAAGTGTGAGGCTTGCGCATTCCAGCACGTCACGGCTCACACTATCTATAACATTAATTATACTTAACCAAACATGCGTATTCATTATCATTCTCATTCCCCACTTTATATTACATCCAACCAAGCACCCACTCACATTTTTAAGGATATTATCTGTTTACTCATTCACAAATGATGGTAATCTTTTGTTAAAAAAATGTTTTATACAAAAAAATCACTTGAGACATTTTTGGTAACTTGATAGATAAATCTCATATTTCACAAAACATCCCTCATGACTCGTACATCTTAATTTACTAGTTTTCAAACTTGTATGCATTTGAAAAGTGTTTATACATGGTTATAAAAAATCTTAAAACCATGTATTGAGTAGATAAAGTTATAGTCTTCTGGTTTGATGGTACTTCATGGGTAATTCAATAATGTGATGTAAACTTATCAACTTTTGACTATGCTACAATCATTAGGATGAGTCGATTTGGCTTTCAATGACCCATGCGAGTTAGGTTGATTGATCAATGTTTTTCCAGTTTTACAAGTAGTTAATGTTATTAAATAATTTTAGATATATGACATGTTTGTCCTGTTAAGCCACGTGATTCGTTTCTTATGCTAACGCATGCACAACAATAACACCATAACACCAATAACATCGTTCACGTCAGCACCACATCAGCTTTAACATTTCACTTTAACATCCCCAAAAAACACCCACAACAATAACATCCCAATAACATCAATAACATTCCCAACAATTTAAAAAACAACCCCTCATTTAGGGGCATAAATGAAAAAAAAAAAAAAAAAAAAAAAAAAAAAAAACGCTCGTTGCTTGCATAACGTGGAGGTTATAACGCCGAAATAACGCCGTTATTTGCGTTTCCCGCCAATCTACACCTTTTTTTGAGGAATTGTTAAAAAGCTTAACAACTCTACTCGTATCGGTTATGATTGGGGCATTGATTCACTGGTATCATTTTAACACTGTTATCTAAGATCGAAGGTGGTTATAGGATGTTTGAATGTGGTGTTGCATAGGTAGGAGCGAAGTCAGAAAGTTATGAACGATGTAGCAAATTTTAATAATTTTTAGAAACTACGCTACATATCGGTTCGTTGAGTCAAAATTTTAAAATTTTAGACTACATTTTTTCGCTAGGAGGTACGTGCACACCCTGTGCCCCTCCTGTCTCCACCTCTGTGCATAGGCCCCTTAATCTGAAAGGCCATTTTTCACACAAGTTGTCTATATATGTGTGTTTTTAGGTAGCAAAACTAGCTGATATTTTATTTTAATAAAAAAAGCAATTCAGAGCTGTCTAATATTTAAATATGCAATAAAAACACGTCATTTGCTCTTTATAGATATACTTGTCACAATTTTAGCCACATTTACGAGGTTTTATACACATAACATTTTGTGTTGCCGAGGCCTATTTTCATATTCTCGCACATGGCATTTAAAAAACGAGGTCCTGCATGCCTTGTCTATGATACTTTGTGAAAGGTTAATCAGCGTTCAAAAGCGACGATCTAAAGCTATATAAAAGCGGTTCTACAGAGATGCGTAGAAATTAATGCATTTTTACATGGATTTTGCTAACTTGTGTCATAAGGCACCAAAAAGTACTTAAGGACCTCACAAAATCAATACCTTTGTGTTGGTCTCTGAGTCCTTTTTCGCGTGTTTCGTAATATTTTTGGTGTGCTTAACTTGTGGCACAACATTAGTAAAAATCAATATCCATTGATTAGAAAAAGAAAAGAAGGTGTTTCTTTTGCATTATACAATGGTATCAATGAGCTTGGTTGTTTTGAAATATTTTTATTGTTGTTGGAATAATATAAAGAATTTGTTTGTTGGGAAATAGACAGTTGATTGTTGGCATCACGATCATTCTATTTCAAACGCGTTTACGCCGAATCGACTCAAATCTTATGAATCATGACTTTAACGTTTACTTTTGCTTCTTTTTCCTTCGCCAAATTTAAATGGAATAATTATTTGAAAATGTAACCAAGTAGTCATATTTAGCCAACTTTATATTTTGCTATTATAAGACCAACATTTTGAATTATGATATTTTTGTGTATTTGTGACTAGGGCCGAGCAAAGCGGAACGAAAATCAAACTGAACCAGAAAACCGAGTCGAATTGGAACGAACAAAACAACCATATTCGGTCCGATTTTCGGTCTATATATTTATGGTTTTTGGTTTCGGTTCGGATCGGTTCGGGTCGATCCAAAACCGAGAAAAACACACCTAAACCACATAAACCGAACCGAACAAACCGACAAAAAACCGAACCGAATCGGGTCACTTCGGTTCGATTCTCGATTCATGTTTTTCACAAAATCGATTTTCGGTTCAGTTCAGTTTGGGTCGGTTCGGTTCGGTTCGGTTTTTACCCGATGCTCAACCCTATTTATGACCACTTTAGCCCTACTTACTTTAACACTATATTAATCAACGAAGGGTAAAATGGTCATTGTATATGAGCAAGATACACACAAATGTTCAAACTCAAAACTTTAATACATACAAAAGTCTGAATTTAAAACTTTTGTGTTATAAAAAAAATAGCTATATAGAAATCGATAAAATGTCAAGTTAAATACATTTTCAGATAATTATCGCAATTTAAAAATAGTTGTACAATATTTATTTAAGCTTAACAATAAACGACGTGAAATCGGAGTTATCTTAATCTGATGTTACCCTTTCTCAAGTACTGCACTTTGATATGTACTAAACAGATATGATTGATCCAGGATTACAAATAATCGAAGATAGCCTGGTTCAATCAACAGGAGTTCAAGCCAATAAAGAATAGAAACTCGAATTGAAGAACAATGATTGTTATTAGGAATGATGAATTGTACAGTTAGAGAAAGTAGTTTTTACAATTTGATAAGCTAACTACAAATGAACACTAATTATGTATTTATACAAAGAATGGGTAAAGTGGGTTGTTTGACTTTTCTTGTTGACTTCCGTTGACTTCCTTATTTGACCCATAACAATCCATCCCGCTTGAAATGATGCTTGCCCTCAAGCATCTAAGAAAAATTGAGCAGCCTTTCTTAGGACCTTTAACCCCTTCTCTCATAGCATCAACAAACTTCTCTTAAGCCAAACACCCCAAAAACAATAAACAATACGACCAACTAGCCCTCTTTCTTAATCATCATGAACACCACCATGAGACTATTGCACCAAGACTGCCACAAAATGAATGATACTTTTCCTAACTCTTAGTTAGTAGCAAGCTGATACATTCGAATGACATTCAACTTCAATTTAACTAAACAACCTACAAATGTCTTTTTCCTTTCAGGCCATTTCCAAATGTCAAACCCCACACATGTCTTTTTCCTCTTTGGCCATTTCCATATATCAACCTTCACACCTCCTCTAGCATCACTCAGTGTATTAACATTGTAGTAGTAACCTTGATGAGGCTCATTGTAAAGGAAAGAGACATGTTTGCAATTGTAGTAATAGTAACAAGGGTTCACTTCCATGATAAGAGACCTTTCTTTCCTGATATGCATTTTTATCATCATAGCAATAGCTGCTTTGTTATACTCTTGTTGTTGCAGCCCCTTCATATTCATCAACCTAATTTTACCACTTTGACCCATTTCAAACCCAACAAGAGTTACAGTTAAAGATGTAATATTCTGCTGTTTTTTCATTGATTGAAGGCTTATAATGAAATTTTTATTTGGAGCTTTGTTTTGCTTGTCATTTTTGGCACCTAAAACCTTTTGATGTTGCTGATTCTGACTTTGAATTTGGTTGTTACTTTCCTTATTTGACCAAATTTCATCATGTTTCCCAGCTTCCAAAAACTTCTTAATCCAGGTTCCAGAGATTACACTTTTTGAAACTTCTACTTTTTGTTGTTCTACATCTATACTCACGTGAGAGACATCATTCTCACTTATCTTAGAAACACTTTCAGCTTCAACTATTTTATGATCTATGCCATTCCCAGGTTCTCCCTCCTTTCTCATTTTAGCAACATTCATTATATCAGAAACATTAATCTCCATAGCAACACCTTCATGCCCATTCTTCTTCACTATATTCTTCACCAACTTTTCAACTAATGGTTTATCCTCCACAATATGGTTTTCCTGCATTTTAACTGTAATACTTCCCATACCACCAATAACTTCCATTTGGTTGTCAAAACCATCCAATTCGATCACATGCAGACATTCTTTGACTTGCTGCTGAACGGAAGACATTATTTCACTTTCATTTAAAACTTGTGATTCCATCTCATTTACACACTCCTTATCAGGTTGTTCAAAAACAGATTTCCCATCGATAACCATACCATCTAAAGTTCCATTCTTACTCTGTAAACCTCCTGGATCAAACACTTGTTTACTTTTCAAAATGAACTCACCCGTTGTCTTAGCCTTATGCACATATTCGTGATCAAATGAAGAAATGTCCAAACAAATAGAACACTCATGTAACCCTAACAATAATGCATCTTCGACTCTTATTAACCCAACTTCATTTTTTCGCAAATCACCAACACCAACTTGCTCTTTCACGTTGTTGACACCATTTCTAATCAACTTTTCCAGCCCACTTTTAGTTATTTCAAAACCTCCTGATCTCAACACATCACTACTCTTTATGTCGTCACTCATTTTTTCATCATTCGTTACTACATTTTCATCAAGACCCACAAAGCAACCTTTATCAACTTTACTCGACTTGTTTAACTTAAATTCTTGCACTTCAACAGCACATTCTTTAGTAAGTTCATCAAGAACCTTCTCACCAAAGTTGTTATCTATCGTGGCACTTGTTTCTCCAACACCTTCTTGTTTAAAATTTCTCTTTATTGGTATTTCATCAAACACCCTACGTACACATGAATTTTTTTCCATAAATTGACTATCAGTTACCACCAATTCTTCCAATTTATCCACAAGACATGATTTAAGACTTGAATCTTTGACAAAATTACCCGAAGATTGCATATTTGGATCATGAAACGAATTACCAAATCTTTTCAATATAGCTTCTCTATACATATTCCAAGCCACATCATTCCCCAAAAATTTCACAAACTGTTTATGCCATTCTAAAGCAATGCCAAAGATATGTTTAGAAATGTGACTTACCTTGCTCTCATCAGGGATGTTGTTGACTTTAAAGAACCGCTCACTCTTTAACAACCAACCCCTTACATCATCACCTCCAAATCTTGGAAATTCTACCTTTGTTACCCTGCTACATTTCCTCATTTCATCCCTTAACTTCTCCATCTCTTCCCTCAAAGAAGCCAACATTTCTCTTAATGACTCTCTTTCTTCATCATGAACAGAGGTTGATCTGGTTTGGGTAGGCATGGTTTCAAGATTTCAAGATTTGACCAAAACGGTAACTAACTTTTGTAACTAACTTCAAGAATCTGTAACTAACTACTGACTCTAAACTCAACACAAGTATTTTGGATTGGAAAACCGAAAGAAGAATTCAGATGTACGTATTTTGGATTGGAAGAAAAATGAAATTATGAATGAATGATATATTGATGATGAATCTTTAACAAAATTTAGAATCTATCTAGCCGGGAAAGTGGCTCTGATACCAAATGATATGTACTAAACAGATATGACTGATCCAGGATTACAAATAATCGAAGATAGTCTGGTTCAATCAACAGGAGTTCAAGCCAATAAAGAATAGAAACTCGAATTGAAGAACAATGATTGTTATTAGGAATGATGAATTGTACAGTTAGAGAAAGTAGTTTTTACAATTTGATAAGCTAACTACGAATGAACACTAATTATGTATTTATACAAAGAGTGGGTAAAGTGGGTTGTTTGACTTTTCTTGTTGACTTCCGTTGACTTCTTTATTTTGACCCATAACACACTTTTAAGCTGCAGTTAGTTGTTTCCTGCGAACCCGAAAGAGTTGGGATTAAAACACAATATCTAAAGCTCTTTTTTTCCCGGCTTCACAAAAACATTTACGCAGAAGACTAGTCTCAAGGTTGGCGTTTGTAAAGTTTAAACCTAATAACTCAATGATTTTATTTGTACTTGATTCATGTAAAATGTTTTACGTGCGACACACTTCAACTATTCAAAGGTCATGTATATTTGTCAGAATGAAAAATACATATGAAATGGTTTTTATATGAACTTCAAACATATTATAACTTGATGCAAATCATGCAAAATCATATTCTATTATTCTTATAATGATTTTTAAGGCATGATAAACGTGGTAGTTAGATGTGTTAGCATTTTTTTATCATTATATTCTCATTGTCATGAACAAAAAAAAATTATGATTTATATTAGATAGAGTATAATAAAGAGATATCAAGATGCATTTATCAGCGTCATTTTAATTATCTTTCTTTACAACCAATTTTATTATCAACTTAGTGTAATAAAACAAACAACTTAACCAAAAAAACATATTTCACTTAAGCACAAATATACCCCATAAAAATCAAAATATCACACACACATGTACAATCATACACACACAAAATTAACAAACACTCAAGAACTCGGTCTTCCCCTAAACCGAGTTCTCTAATTTTTTGCCATCAACGCATTCTGTGTGGGTAAATGTAGTAAGCAAAGACGCATCCTTGGTTGCCAGCAAGACCGAATATGCGTCTATTACAGCCTTAATTACTATTCATTTTTAGTTTCAATGGCCCCAAGTACAAATAAACAAAGGTCACATATATCATGTCAAGCTGTTATACACAATATGAGTTAAGTTGGACAATTACTAGCCATTGATCAAAATTTAATGGCTAATAATTTATACACAAATTTTGATTTAGGCCATTAGATTTTAATCTGTGGTTAGTGATTGTTCAACTTGACTCATTGAGAGGATCTTCATCTGTAGTAAACAAGTCTAGCTAGCATTTAATGGTGGTATATATTGATATAGCCTTTTATTTTGTTTTTATTAGCATCACATTTTTTGTTATATTTTCATGTATATTATGAAAAAATAAGTCGTTTTCTACAATGAAAACGAAATATAGACACTTATATAATCCAAAGAACTGTAATTTGTAATGTACCGCAACAAATATCTCGACGCGGTATCTCACCGACATGCATGACGAAAACAAAATGATCATGTGTAAAATATAAAAGATTAATTGTCATCTCGATCATAGTTTTTCAGCTCCGCCTACATGTAATGCAAAATACGCTTTCACTCACGTATATCTTATAAGCAATATTTTTGTTGAAGTGTCATAAGGTGTATATAGAGGGACGGACCAGGGGAGTTCTCGGAGAATCACGAGAACTCGATAGATGTTTGTCGTGCAGTATAAATTTTCGTTAAAAATCTTGATTTTTTCAGAAGGAATACATAAATACATATTATGTTTATTTAGTCAACTAACATATATCAAAATAAATACATGTTTTGTTTATTTTTATTTTCTTTAAATTCGTAAAAAAAAATAAAAAGTTACGCACTCGATAGCTTAAACTTAAAGTCTTGGATCCGGCTCTGATCCGGAATCAACCCCACATCAAAACATCATATGACTAAGATAAGTACATATATCTATGGTTTAATTCTGTTCACATTACAACTAGCATGATCATGACTTGGGATACAAGAAAAAACATTACTAAAGAATGAAATATAAATATTCAATTTGTAAATAAGATAACTCAAATCGTCATGACTTACGATTACATTAATTTTATATTAAACCATTTAACGGGTAATATTGACTCGCTTTTTAAAAAATTGCAAGCAAAGAAATGGTGTTTTGATACCACCATTCCATGTATTTGTGACCACAATGACAATCAAATAGTTGGCAAAATATCAAATTTAAAAAACTTTGATTTAGTCTTTGGTATATGTAAAGAGTGGGATGCATCGTTGTGGGACCCACTACCCCACCTTCAAGATTCAATTAAAGTGAAAATATTAGGCCATTTTTAACTTTTTTATAAAAAAATGTCAAAAAAGTTACAACAATAAAAGTTGTTTAAGTTTAAATTTATGTAATGACATACATGATTAACTTTATCTCACACTTATTGATACTAATTTAATACCAAAAATTAGATTGGGTATTAAAAAGCTAACATATTTTTGTATAAGTAATCACACTTTTTTAACGGCAATTTTTTCAAATCTCATATCATATATCTCACAATATATTTCATAAATATTTTTAGCGAGTCTTAAACTTGCAACTTTTAGTTTGGTAAACAATTCACATACCACAAGACCTAAGGCCTTAGATTATAGGTGATCACTTGTTATCAGTGACAATCTAAAACTTAATGTTATGAGATGTATTTTTTTTTTAAAACGAAGAAAGACGTGTAATAATAGAAATTTGACATAATTATAATTTATGCGATTTATGGGCGTTTTTAAACGACATGTTTGAAATTTTGAACTACTAAAAAAATGAAAATTTTTGTGGATTACTGGCGTTTTTCAAAAACCCTCTAACTATACGATGCTTATTATTATTATTATTATTATTATTATTATTATTATTATTAACTATTATTATTATTATTATTATTATTATTATTTATTATTATTATTTTTTTTAAAAACATCACTTTATTAGAAAAACAAAATGATTTACAAGAAATTGGTGGGAAGCCAAGACACTAGTTGGGCTCCCACTCCTTTCTGGATACAAAACCTTAGTCTATGAAAAATAAATGCACCACTTGACATTATTTGAGTGGCTAACAGCAATGGTCTTGATGCGACTTTGTGGGCTCCAGGGGTAGCCTTACGTAATACGGTGGAGAAGAAGAAAAAGAAATACCTGTCTAAATGTGAAGACAACATTATTTGAGTGGCTAACAACAATGGTCTTGATGCGAGAAAGTGTATCCAATGCCTCCACGTCAAGCTCCCGAAATGCTGAAAACGCAAATGGTATGAACTTGTACCGTTGTCTTCACATTTAAACAGATATTTTCTTCTTTTCCACCGCATTACGTAAGGCTACCCCTGGAGCCCACAAAGTCACATCAATACCGACAAAGGAAGAGATTCCAGTCACATCCAAACATGCATCCTTCCCCTGAATCCAATTGAACAATAATAAGTCTGCAGGACGTAGCTCTTTCCCATTCCCTGAAAGAAACCCATTAAAACCTCCTTTCGCATGAGAAAGAATCCTTTTGAGAAAATTCAATTTGAGAAAATTCAAACTCGAAATCTATCATTCAAACTCGAAATCTCTCGCATAAGTAAGAATCCCCTGACCAAGTCTTCTAGGCAGATGTTGGCATACCATGCTTGTTATTATTACGATAAATAGTTGAATTTAGCTCTTATGTTAAAGTTGTTGAATACTATAACGGTTTAACCAATTTTTTAAAACTATTCTTACACCAAAAATTTAAATATACACATATAATCTAAAAATCTTTATTTTGAATTCTTGTCTTTAGATAAATTTGAATTTGTTATTTTTATTTTGAATGAGACGTGAATGAATGATATAATTGAACCCCAACAACACTCGCACATGGAAATGAATTTGAAACTGCCACGTTGACTTGTTAAAAGACTTTTCTCTGTATTTTTAGAAGTGCATCATACTTTAAATCCGACTTTCGAGTTAAACAATTCACATGAGCAGGCCCGAGACCTAAACTACTAAGAGAAACCTCCGAAAGGAAACACTTAAAACTTACGGCTTTGCACTAGGAGGAAAATCCGGATTTTTCATTATCTCTTGCAAGACTCGAATATGAACAGGCAGGCCTCGGGACCCGAACACTATAAGAGACCCACAAAAGAAAACCTCTAAAACTCACAGCTTCGCACTAGAAAGATAATCCGGATTTTCTATTGTCTCTTGCAAAACTCGAATCCTAAAAAAAACCCCCTCCTCTTTCTCCCAAACTTCAAAAAAAATCTAGATGAAGACGGTTAAAAACAAGTATTTTGTGATTAATTAAACCAATCCTCTCCTCACATAATTTTTTTAAGGAGTATAAATTATAAAAGAGAGGTGATTTGCACATTTTTATAATTGATTAGCATACTCAAATTTTGAGTGTTTTAACATTTAGGGGGAATTGCATATATATTTTTCTAAAGGTGAATAATTTCATATATATCCTTCTTACAAGTTTTTAATGCACATAGTACAATGATTTTTATGCATGCAAATGATATATATGCAATTTTGCATCTTTGTAGGGATATATATGCAAATGACCCCAACATTTATACCCTCACATCACTTCTATTTATTTTCACTCTGTAAAAATATAAATATCAAAACACTTAAAACTTAGATGTGTTAATCAATTATGAAAGTGTGTGAATCAACTCTCATTATAAAAAGTTGTATCTACTAACATACTTTTATATTTTGGTAACAAGGATAACTTTTTCATTTTAAAAAAAAGGAGCAATAGTTTGATTTTTCAATTTTAATGGATAGTTCGATTATCGTTTTATTGTAATCGATGAGTGTCACAAACTACTGTAAATGTATGCAAATTAAAATTTGATTGAAAATCTTGAATCTTTAAACCAACTTGTAACTGGACAAAGATCCAACAAGATTAGTTTTAGAATCGTTTAACTTTTAATTGATCTAACATATACTTAAAATATTCAATTCGGGAAAATTTATGATTTTCTTTCAATAGAAAACACTTAAATGAAACAAAGTCATTTACGTCAAAATGTACTCGAAATAGTAAACGACCATTTTGAGTCTGATTTACAACAAATTTTAAATCGACATGAATATAAATGTTACATTTGATGATTCACGTTTCGATTTTTATATCATAAGAGCATCAGTAATGTAAAAAATTTTTGATGACTTTTTGCATTTAATACATTAAATATATACCATATTTAAAATATATGATAAATGATTTGCCTACTCTTTTAAAATATACTATTTTAAAGAAAGACTTGAAGTATATCAAGTTGTTCTAAAAAGATTTTCAAAAAGCTATTAATGTAATGCACAAAAAGTTTTTCAAAAAGCTCATATCACTCCAACTTTCTTTTTACTATAGGAAAAAACACGTAGAAACAAACTCATTTTCGTAAGAATATACTCGTGTTAGAAACCGACCATTTTGTGTATGGTTTACAGGTAAAACGAGTTTAAACCAACACAATTACAAAACTTATTCTCCATTATCCAGTTCTCAAAGAAAAGAGAAAATTATCTGGTTTGGGTCTGTGATTCACTTTTCGATATCTATATAAACTTTACACACCTATAATTAAATTAGTAAAATTGAAACATTTATAATTACTTCTAACGAGACTACTTTAACATCATTTAGTACTTATTTGATCTATATCATATATCAGAAATATTCAATACAGATTTGGGTAGCCGACATCAATCCAATTTTCTTTTAGAGTAAACACTTAATGAACACATAATTATCTATGTAACAACATACTCGAATTAGAAACCGACCATTTTGAGTATGGCTTACAGCTAAACCGACTTTAAAACAACTTACAAAACTTATTATCCACTATCTAGTTCTCATTTTCCATTGTACAACCATTATCCGCATCAAGTTTCTCAAAGAAAGACAATTTAAAAAAAAAAAAAAAAAAAAAAAAGACAAATTTTATTTGGTTTGTGTCTATTTATCATTTCTCAAGTTTTTTAAGTAAAAAAAAATAAAATATAAGAAGTAAACATTTTCATATTAATTTTAGAAGAAAACGTTTACTTCAAAATTAATTAGATTACCGTTATTTTTCAGTCATTTTCTTTTTTTATTTTCCTCTTTAAGTGATATTCGAAACACAATTTTTTTTATTTCACTTTTCTTTTTTACTTTCTAACATCAAGTGATACTTAAGAAGACACTATAAGTGTCATCAAACTTAAACTTCTTAAATTAATCAAAATAAATCAGAAACACAACCATTATTACCTAAAGTAAAACTTGTTTCACTACACACCTTTAGGGCTGAGCAAACCACCCGACCGACCGATGGAACGACCGAGACCAGACAAGACCGACCACATTCGGTCCGGTCTTCGGTCTCGGCTTTTAGGCTAATTCGGTCTCGATCTTGGTCGATCCGGTCCGGACCACAAACCAACTATTTTGCTTTGTTAAACCGGATCGACCGAGGCAGGACCGGACCGACCACATACGGCTTTTGAACTAATTCAGTCTCGATCTTGATCGGTCTGGTCCGGTCCGGGACCGATGCTCACCTCTACACACCCTAATGCTAAAATTAGTATTTAAAATAAATTAATTAATTAATTAAAAATAAAAATAAAAAAATCTCATTACTTCTACTAGTATACTTTAAAAACACGTTATCGTTATTACCCAAGTACAAATATGTACAAACTTTAATACAAAAACATAAAAAGCTACTCCATATGTCACTATTAAATAAAAAAACCCAAATTGTTAAATAAATAAATAAAAAATCCCACAATTTAGCCGCTCCGTAATACACTGTCTAAATCACCATTTCTTGAAAAATTAATACCAACAAAACACAAAGAAACCCTTTCCAATTCAAGATCTCACTTCAATTTTGACTTTTTTGGTCAAATCTCGTGATTTTAAGGTACCCTTTTGGATTCTGATGATGGAATGATGGATTTTTTGATTTGGGTATGATTAAAATCATGTTTTGTGAAATGGGTATTGATTAGTTTTTGGAATTGAGGGTTCTTTGTTAAAATGTATGTGCTTTTTAGCTCACTTTTGTATGAAATTTGTTTAATTGGGTAGTTGGTATGATCTTTGAGTTAATTGTGATTGTTAATTTGTTATAAGTTTTATTAATTTGTGTTATTAGTAATGTATGTGTTTTGTTTCTTGATTTTTGGTATAATTAGTATGATCTTTGAGTATTGAATTTGTTTAAGTTGGGTTAATTTGTAGTATTAATTAAGTTGGATTGTTTTTTCCCCCAAAATTTATGGTGTTTTTAATTGGTGATTTTGTAATGTGTGTGTTGTTTTCTTGATTTTGAACTCATTTTTTTATAAATTTTTGTTTAGTATGATCTTTTAGTATTGAATTCGGTTAAGTTGCGTTAATTTGTAGTGATTATTTTAATTGATACATATGTATTTGGGGTTGTGGGGATTACATATGAGGTTTACCGGAGGAGGGAGTTTTTCCGAGCCCTTTTTCTTGGCTACCCCCAAGATGTCGTCTGTATAGTTTTGTTAGTATGATTTTTTGGTGTTTCTTAGCTCCTTTTTTATAGATTTTTTGTTTAGTATGATCTTTGAGTCAATTGGTTATGGGTAATGTATGTGTTGTGTATCTTGATTTTTGGTGTTTTTTAGCTGAGTTTTTGTTTAAGTTAGGCTAATTGGTAGTGATTATTAAGTTGGTCAAATTCGGCATGTTAGAAAGATGTACTTGTATGATGTAAATTGTTTTGTTTGATTAATTTGTAAATATCTTGGATTTTTCAGTTTGATTAATGGAATCGTATTTACACAGGAGTTTTCTGGTTTCTGATTTCTGGACTTGCTCTTCTTCTAACTTCAACACGCACAAGAGGCACGTCCTGTGACTTCTACTTGTGGAAAATTTAGCGGATGCTCTTTTACTGATTCCTGTGAAAGATTTAATACAAAATGGCTCACGGGAGGATACGAGCAAAGCTTAAAAGAAGTAGTCTTTACACATTCGGATGCATAAGACCACCTCGTGAACCAAATGACGAGCCTCAGCCTCATGAATTTCGTGGCCCCGGTTTTTCTCGTCACGTTTGTTGTAACCAACCTCAGTTGCATCAAAAGAAACCACTCAAATACTCCAAAAACTACATTTCGACCACCAAATACAACGTAATTACATTTCTACCAAAAGCCCTTTTTGAACAGTTTCGACGTGTAGCAAACGTGTACTTCCTATTAGCTGCAGTGTTGTCAATAACACCTGTTTCACCCTTTTCGGCTTATAGTATGATTGCACCATTAGCTTTCGTTATCGGGTTAAGTATGGCTAAAGAGGCAGTCGAGAATTGGCATCGGTTCATGCAGGACATGAAGGTAAATATGAGGAAAGTCAGGGTTCATAACGGTGAAGGTGTTTTCTCTTTAAAACCATGGATGAATTTACGGGTCGGAGATGTGGTTAAAGTTGAAAAAGATCAGTTTTTTCCCGCTGATTTACTGTTGTTATCATCGAGTTATGAAGACGGGATTTGCTATGTTGAAACAATGAATTTAGACGGTGAGACAAATCTAAAAGTTAAACGATCTTTGGAGTCAACTCTGACTTTAGACGATGATTCAACGTTTAAAGATTTTAGAGGAACGATAAAATGTGAAGACCCGAACCCGAATCTTTACACGTTTGTCGGGAATCTTGAATATGAGAGACAAGTCTTTCCGCTTGACCCAAGTCAGATTTTGCTTCGGGATTCAAAGCTTCGTAATACGGGACATGTTTACGGGGTTGTGATATTTTCTGGTCACGATAGTAAAGTGATGCAGAACGCTACCAAATCACCATCAAAACGGAGCACAATCGAGAAACAAATGGACAAGATCATATACGTGCTGTTTACCCTTTTGGTGTTGATATCTTTGATTAGCTCAACGGGTTTTGCTATCAAGACAAAAACGCAAATGCCGAGCTGGTGGTACTTGCAGGCCCCAGATGACGAGCATTTATACGATCCTGATAATGCTGGGCAGTCGGGGTTTTATCATTTAATTACGGCTTTGATTCTTTACGGGTATTTGATACCGATTTCGCTTTACGTTTCAATTGAGCTTGTTAAGGTGTTACAAGCAGTTTTTATCAATCAAGATATTCATATGTATGATGAAGAAACTGGTACACCAGCACAGGCCCGTACTTCGAATTTGAACGAGGAGTTAGGGATGGTTGACACGATTTTATCGGATAAAACCGGAACTTTAACGTGTAACCAAATGGATTTCTTGAAGTGTTCGATTGCGGGAACCCCATACGGGATGCGGTCAAGTGAAGTTGAGCTTGCTGCTGCTAGTCAAATGGCGATGGATCTAGAAGGACATGGTCAACACGGGTCAGAAATCGAGTTAGAAGCGGTCCCGACACCTAGAGGAGAAAATTTACGTGTACCGATAAAAGGGTTTAGTTTTGAGGATGCTCGGTTAATGAATGGGAATTGGTTACGGGAGTCGAATCCGGAGGTTCTGATGTTATTTTTTAGGATACTTGCTCTTTGTCATACAGCGATTCCCGAGTATAATGAAGAGACTGATAGTTTTAGTTATGAAGCGGAATCACCTGATGAAGGTGCGTTTCTTGTTGCTGCGAGAGAGTTCGGGTTTGAGTTCTGTAAAAGGACACAGTCGAGCATATTTGTTCGTGAGAGGCATCCTTCTTCTCAAGAATTCGTCGAACGGGAATTCAAGCTTCTAAACCTTCTCGATTTCACAAGCAAAAGAAAACGGATGTCGGTTATCGTTCAAGACGAGACTGGACAGATTCTTTTACTTTGCAAAGGCGCAGACAGGTCAGTTATATTTATCGGTCATGTTATATTGCTCACAAATGTATGATGTATACGTACACAAGGTGTATTGATATTTATTGGTTGATTTCCGCAGCATCATATTTGATCGTTTAGCGAAAAACGGAAGAGTGTATGAGGAGGCCACCACAAAGCATCTAAATGAGTACGGGGAAGCTGGTTTACGTACGCTAGCACTCGCTTACAAAAAACTTGAAGAATCAGACTACGCAGCATGGAATGATGAGTTTATGAAAGCCAAAACTTCAATCGGTGGGGACCGAGACGCTATGCTTGAAAGGGTATCTGATTTGATGGAAAAAGATCTGATTCTTGTCGGTGCAACTGCTGTTGAGGATAAGCTACAACCGGGGGTATGTCTTTATAAAGTTTTCAGATTATGATTACAAAAACATTTTTATTGTTTCGTTAGTTTGACTTTCTTTTTTCTTGTGTAGGTGCCACAATGTATTGATAAATTAGCTCAAGCTGGCCTTAAGCTATGGGTCCTAACAGGCGATAAAATGGAAACCGCAATCAACATTGGGTATGTCATTATCTTCTGGAAAAAATGTGGATCTAAACTTATAGTTAGGGGGTGTTTGGGTAAATGGGATTATGGTTACGCTTTTCTTGTTATTATAGTTTATATAGTCAGATCTTGAGAAGCATGTAATAAATACGACTTTTCTTGTTGGTGCAGGTTCGCGTGCAGTTTACTAAGGCAGGGCATGAAGCAAATTTGCATATCGACAAATATGGACATGCTAGCCGAGAATTCCAAGAAGGTAGTTCATATTAGAATTCCCCTTTTTTCCGCTATCATCATTATATTGAGTCAGTGATATTGATATCATGTCAACATGAATAGTTTCACGTTTTATGAACATAGTTTGGGTAGTTATGGTTGCAACTTCAGTGTCATTTTTTCATGTAAATCGAGTTGTTAAGTATTGTTATTGGTTACTGATCAGGCTGTAAAAGAGAACATTGTATTGCAAATCACGAATGCATCTCAAATGGTTAAGCTTGAAAAGGATCCTCATGCTGCGTTTGCATTAATTATCGACGGGAAAACTTTGACTTACGCTTTGGAGGAAGATTTGAAGCATCAGTTCCTGAATCTAGCCGTTGACTGTGCTTCCGTTATATGCTGCCGTGTCTCTCCTAAACAAAAGGCCTTGGTAACATCATTTAACCTTTTTTTTTTAAAGAAATTATAAATATTTTACACACTATGACTGAAATATTGATAATATTCATATTCATGTTGACAATAGGTTACAAGATTGGTAAAGGAAGGCACGGGGAAAACGACTTTAGCTATCGGAGACGGTGCAAATGATGTTGGAATGATTCAGGAAGCGGATATTGGTGTCGGAATTAGTGGTGTCGAAGGAATGCAGGTTTGTAGTATTTTGCCAAACAGACTTCATTCGTAATGTCGGTTTAAGCGTGGATTTGGTGTTAAAGAGAAACACGGCTTAATAAATGTTTTGCTGTATACAGGCTGTGATGGCTAGTGATTTTGCTATTGCACAGTTTCGGTTTCTTGAGAGGCTTCTGGTTGTACATGGTCACTGGTGCTATAAAAGAATCGCTCAAATGGTAACTTATATATGACTTACTTTTGTCTGTTCCAAATTGCTTCAAGTCCAAAACGTACTATTGTTAAACGTTTATATTATTAACAAACAATTTATATGCAACCACAGATTTGCTATTTCTTCTACAAGAACATTGCTTTTGGCCTTACTCTCTTCTACTTTGAGGCATTCACTGGGTTCTCGGGGCAATCAGTGTATGACGATTGGTATATGCTTTTATTCAACGTTGTTCTTACATCACTGCCCGTTATTGCACTTGGTGTCTTTGAACAAGACGTGTCTTCTGAGATCTGCTTACAGGTTAGCTTTCGTGTACTTCTTCACAATCTTTTTCAGACTGTTCCCCTTTTAGCTTAACAAAACCAATTTGACCCGTTTGAGATAAAAACACAATCTAAATCGACCCGTTCTATATGCTAAAGTTGCCAACCTTTTTCTTTTGAATTTATTTTGAATATTTACTCATCGTCAAACTCACTGCAGTTTCCAGCATTGTATCAACAAGGGCCAAGAAACCTATTTTTTGATTGGTACCGAATCTTTGGATGGATGGGAAACGGTCTCTACTGTTCCTTAATCGTATTCTTCCTCAACATCATAATCTTCTACGACCAAGCTTTTAGAATCGGCGGTCAAACAGCCGACATGACCGTAGTGGGGACAGCCATGTTCACATGTGTCATCTACGCCGTCAACTGCCAAATCGCCTTAACAATGAGCCACTTCACATGGATACAGCATTTCCTTATCGCTTTCAGTATCTTTGCCTGGTATGTCTTCCTAGTACTTTACGGGATGATGTCACCAGAACTTTCCGGAAATGCGTATAAAATCTTCGTAGAAGCACTTGCACCCGCACCTATATTCTGGTTAAGTACTTTGTTGGTAACGGTAGCATGCAATTTACCATATTTGGCTCACATTTCCTTCCAAAGATCGTTTAATCCCATGGATCATCATGTGATTCAAGAGATCAAGTATTATAAGAAAGATGTCGAAGATCGACATATGTGGACTAGAGAACGATCAAAAGCTAGGCAAGAAACGAAGATTGGGTTCTCTGCTAGAGTTGATGCTAAGATTAGACATTTGAGACAAATGTTGCAGAAGAAATCGTCGGTTTTGAGTCCTCGTATTGCTTTGGCAGCTACACGAACTTGATCTTTTTCTTTTTCTTTTTTTATTTTTTTTTGGTTTTCGAGTTCTCGGTGTTTATAATGTGTAGGGGTTTCTTTGTTATTTTTTGGAATTTCTAATGGTTTTTTGATTCATTGATGGTGATATATGGAGAGAGAGTATAGTAGCAATTGTATGTAGAAATTTACTAATGTTGTTTTGACCTTTGAAGCTATTAGTGAAAATGGTTGATATCACTATGTGTTGACTTTTTCAATTTCAAATGTCTCTTTTGCTATTCCTTGTGTTGTGCAAACCATAGTAACACATTTTGCTTTATATGTAAAGATTTATCTTTACAAGTAAGCTGTTAAATAACATTTGATACTCCCTCCGTCCTTAAATAAATGTCCACTTTGACTTTTTGCGATCTTTTTTGTTCAACTATGACTTTAAATATTTTCGTTTATGTTATATAATACTTGATGCAAAATATATGAATAGATTGGGTTTTAAATGTATTTTCATTGGTATAATTTTCATCAAGTATTATATAACACAAGCAAAATCATTTAAGGTCAAAGTTTAACAAGAAAGACTACAAAAAGTCAAAGTGGACATTTATTTAACGACGGAGGTAGTACAAGATATTAACTGGTAAGCCTGCCTTGAGCCTAGTCTATTGACTCGGGTTCGAATCATAGCATAGCCAATTTGAAGCTCTTTCATTTTTAATTACCATCTTTCTATTTACTTAATTTTACACACAGCTCCTCATTTTAAGTTTCAAAGCCCATCTATCAATACTATATATAAAGCCAATGTTTTGAAACCCGGGTCGACCCGGCCGGGTTAACCGGTTGGACCGGTTCCGGACAAAAAACCGGGTCAAAAAAACCCGGGTTTTAAAAAACGGGTCAACCGTTTAGACCCGGCGGGTTTTAAGTGACCCGGGTTTCAAAACATTGTATAAAGCACACTAGCCTATAGACCCGTTGATTCACGGGGTTTTTAAAGAAATTATACATTAAGAAATTGAGTGTGTGAATAAAGTAATAGACAACAATGAACGATATAACCTCCATTATTTTTGTAAATGAATAATAACTAATAAGTCAACGATCCTATAAACAATAGTGTTTGTAAATATTAATATAATAAACGTCCATACATTGTCGTATCCAAATTTGATGATCTTCACAAGCAAATGTATGTAGTTAGCGTTAATGAAGTGATAAGCCAATGCCAATTACGTCAGCACCTAATAAGTTTAAATAATATAAAAGTGAAAAAAAAGGAGTTTGTGATTTATAATATATGTAAATTTAAGAAACGGTACAAATGATGTCATGTGTATATTGTAGATACCTTTTGAATTTCATCAAATATCTTGAAAGCACTTCTTTGTAGACAACATTTGTAGTGGTGTTCGATAGATTACCATCTGCATAACAAACAACATTCTTTAAACCTCTTTTGCTTTTGACGCGTGAAACAACAACATATAGTTGTCCATGTGTGAATACAGGACGTGACCGGTACAAACCAACTTTGAAAGTGATTAACCTTGGCTCTTGTTAAAGAAATTATTTATTAAGTAGTTATGTGCACGAATAAAGTAAGAAACAACAACGAACGTAAACCTCTCCGTCATTTGCTTCTCCAAGCTCTCCGTCTCCTACTTTCAATATCTATTCTACAAATTCCCGTATCTCGATTACATCTTCAGGTCTTGATCCAACAGTCAGCCTCATGTTGGCAGTTAACTTTAGAACTTTGCAGTGATCCTACAAGTAAGATTGCTTTAAAGATGCACTAACAATGTATTGGCATTAACCTTTTGGAATCACGGGAATTTTTAAAGAAATTATTAATTAAGGAGTTACATGTGTGAATAAAGTAACAAACAACAACGAACGTAAATAGGTTCCATTATTTTTTAAAAGGAACAATAAGTAATATGTTAATAATACGATAAACAATTTGGTTTGTAAGTATTAAAATAATAAATGTGCATGTGTGGTAGATTGTCTTGAATAGCAAGTGTATACAATCAACGTCAAATACTTGAGTAGTCCATGTTCATTCCGTGAACACCTAAAAACAAAAGTCAAATTAAAAGAACGTTGTGGTAACCTTTCCTAATGATTCTGTTTGTATAAAATAAACAGAATACCCGGGTTGATTTGTGTGACCCATGTGAATATGCAGTCAAGAAACCATAACCTATCCATTATAAGGCAACACTAAATAAAACATGTAAATGGTTTTAACTTTTTTAATGGTATGAAATGAACAAAACGAATAACACTTTGTATAACATAAAAAAGATCTAATAGTTTATTTGTCTCTACTCATGATACCTAAACGTACAGTTGTTGCCCGAGAGAAAAAAACATGTCATTGCGAAAACACACCTTCGACACCGTTTGGCTGTGGCTTTTATTTTTCGTCATAGCAAGACACCTTCGACACAGTTTTCCCGTGGCTTTTATTTATCGTCATAGCAAGACAGACTCAAACTGAAAACTGCATTTGTTAAACTTGAACATCGTTTTCTTGTCACGTAATCTTGAAGAGATGGAGTGGTAAGGTTGATCCAAGATGGAAGCTTAGAAATACTATTCATTTTCTTTTTACTCACAAATAATCTTACAATATCATATAGATATCACAAGTGAAAGAATTATGTTTTACAAAGAGTAGTTAGAAAATATGTTAAAAATGTGTTTTTAGTGCGTAAGACCTCCTACTCGAGTTTAGCAAAAATCATAGAATATCAATGATTCAATGTGGCTTCATAATGATGCTCCATATACTTGACTGCTAAATAGATCTTGATAAAAATTGGACCAAAACTTGATGATAACATGACCCAACATGTACTAAAATTAACATGTTTTGAGTACATGCATAACATGCTTATTATTAAGTACAAAATAAGAGAAATAGCTTTCTATATATTGTTTGGATTATTAATCTCCATTATAAGGTTAACTCCAATACAATAAGCAGACCTAAAAAGGAATCATAAACACCCGCTTAGACTAAAATTTTAGCTTTCATGTAAAGACTAAAAAATGCTTATATGCTCTAAAACAACTCGTAAATAACACCATCTGATGACATAAGGAATTTGCAGGTACCAACCTCAATCCCAAACACCCTAATTGCATTTATAATATGCAAGTACCAACGTGCTTTTTTCAAGTGCTTATGTAAGGGTGTTTGGATTGGTTACTCGTATTATTTGCTTTGAGATAGTCAAGGTACCAAGATATGCTTAAGTACTTAATCATTTTTAAACAATATGGTAAATAGTTCTTGATATAGTGCTTGAAATTGATGTTCTCTTTAACAACTTTATAACAATGTAATAAGCACATACTAATCCCCCTCCCCTTGAGATACTATTACATCCAAACACTAAAAACTATGCAATAAGCACGTACTTACAAAGCAATCGCAAACACCCCTTTACATTGGATTAAACAACTTCATCTAAACACTAAAGAATGACTATCTTCTTTTTACAGCACTATAGCCCATACATGTTAGAATATATTTTTTTTATAATAACTTTTAAAATGCAATTTTGATATCACCAACATTTTTCCGCATGTTGGCAACTATTGTCACAATCTGTGTTCCTTGTATGGTATGTTTGAAGCCTTTTTTTCAATGTTTATCTATGGGAAACAAAACTCATGCAGAACAATATATAACCTTAAATGCATTTGATTAAGTTGAACGTTACCAATGTAGCGCGCCTTTTATTTAGACCTGCGTAAGCAAAGTGACATAGTCATTAGAAGAGTAGAGCAATTGAAACACATCATTGTTGAGAACTCGATAGCCTAGAGTAGGTTTAAACCAATTTCTCGAGTCAAAGCTTTTAGCACATGCAGACTGGAAGATCATAGATGATACTGACAACACGGGTAATGTACATATATCAGCCATATTCCAGATAATGTACTTATTATTCTCACCCGTCCTGTTGCTTTTTTACCCAAACTTCCATCCATGGTGAAACTTGGTTTTTTGAGTAAATAAGATTGTGTGGAAGGTTATCAAGAACCTAACATGTAAAAAACAAAAGCATTAGATACGCAGTTGTACGTTAATTTCTTTATAATATATCATGTAATGAAATTGTAATATTAGTTCAGGACCTACCTCAAGCATTATAACCCAACATGGTTGTTGCTCTGCATTCCCGATTGTAAAAGCAAAACTATTAATTTTCCAACTTGTTCATGGATACTTCGACAATAGAAAGTCCAGCTGCACAATTAACAATAAAACATAACTTTCTCATAACCAATGCATCAAAAAACCAATCAAGATACGACACTAAAAAATATTAAAAAGTTAATCTTGAAAAGCGTTTGAGCATCTATGAAAGATTACCGCAGACGAAGCAATATGGTCCAAGTGAGGATTGATGGAAACGAGTTCCTCTTGGCCAAGTTTCCATTGAATCATGTTTGAAATTCGACATGGTTGTTTGGTTCTTGTCGTATAGAAGCAGTAAAGGGGTGTTTGGTTTTGTTTACAAATGCAGAAAATAACAACAGATTGTGTAAACGTTGTATTATAAATTGAAGTATGAATTGATACAATTGTCTACACTGCCTCTCCTTTATATATGATGTGAAACGATACCATGAAGGGATATAACGTTTCACAGAAGACCTAATAGAGGCGTACATAATATCTAAAGGACACAATGGTTTACAGAAACCATATTGACCCATTTTGGCCCAAGCCCACATTGTATCCAGGCTTTGCCAAATTACCAATCTAAATACATATACGTTTCATCCTAAGTAATCTAAAGTACATATTAACGTTTAAAAGCAAATATACAAAAGTCTTTAAAACATTAAACTAACATTGTCCCCCTTAATGTGTAAGACTTCTTTAAGCGCCCATCTTTTCTTTTCCTGATGATTGTCAAAATCATCCTCTTGGTGTATCTTTCTTGTCCATCCATGTATCTTCGTTGCCATACATCTTGAGAACTTGTGCATTTCCTTCTTGTGACCACTGCCCATTCGACCCTTCTTCAATCTTTGGGGTCTTCCCATAGCCTTCTTTCTTGGCTATCACAAATTTGTCTTTGCCTCGGGCTCGTAATGTAGTCTCGAAATAACACCGTACTAAGTCAATGTTTCTCTTGTAACATTCTTTTAGTTCCTCATCTTGTTCTCATTCTAGACCGTGTATTAGTGCAACATCTCCCCATTTGTTACCAAAAGTAACTCCAAGATAGCCTCCTAGACTACCTATTATCTTATAAAGACCGAGTAAATCGATTTTTATACCTTTGATGACGGGGGGAAAGGGATCTACCATGGTTCGACCAAGATAAACTTGGTAAAACCATTTTATCATCTCTTCAAATTGTTTACTCAAAACGTTCCAATTCTTGTATACTAGATTGTCACCTTCGATCATGATTAAAAATGAAACAAATTTCTTAAATGAATTAACCTTCATAACGTAGAGAGTTCCATTCATGCTTAAGAATTCATCATCCAAATAATCATGGATCATTCCATCCTTCCATTCGAGATCTTCTAATCCTTTAATGTTCATGCAAGTGTCTTTTGGATCGATTGACTCATAGTAATCTTCCAAATACTTGTCGTGTTCCTTAGCCATCGAACTTGACTCTCCTTCGACCTTCTTTCCTTCGTGCCCCATCTCTTCATCATCAAACATGTAAGAGACTTTGCATGCGTCGTCTTCATAAGTCACTTCGAAACCTTGTGCCAAAAAGTTGCTTGGTGCTAAGCACGTTCAAACTTGCCTCCAGTGTATATGAAACACATGGAATTAGCATTTTCTTTTCATTCGTTTCAACAAAAGCCTCGCCTATACCATATGAGAAAATAATTTTTTTCTCATCTTCTTCCTTCCATTCCATTGAAAACCTTGGTTTGATTCTCCTGAACAACGATTTTGTGGGGCACATATGATTGTTATATGTGTCGCTTATGTACCAAATATGGTTCCAGTTTGCGTAATCCGTCCCCTTGATCATGTGGGTTGTCTTAAGATGGACTTGTTTAGGGTACTTAGATTCTTCATCTTGTTCCTGTTTTTCATTCGAAGGGGTGTAGGGTTTTCTGTCTTGGCACTTCCAAAAGTAATGCCCACGCTTTCTACAGGCATAACACCTCGCTCTCCTTTCCTTCCTTGTCACTGCCTCGTATCCCTTTGAAGCATTATGTGCTTCAATTTCAAACAATCTTTTCTTGAGTAATTCTTTTGTCTCCAAAGAAATCCTTCTTCTTGGTTTGTATGGTAACAAGCCACTTGTACTTGGCCTTTCCCATGGATTTGAATCCTGTCTCTTGTCTCTGATGCCACTGATGGAAACGAGTTCCTCTTGGCCAAGTTTCCATTGAATGATGTTTGAAATTCGACATGGTTGTTTGGTTCTTGTCATATAGAAGCAGTAAAGGGGTGTTTGGTTTTGTTTACAAATGCATAAAATAACAACAACAGATTGTGTAAATGTTGTATTATAAATTGAAGTATGAATTGATACAATTGTCTACACTACCACTCCTTTATATATGATGTGAAACGATACCATGAAGGGATATAACGTTTCACAGAAGACCTAATAGAGGCTTACATAATATCTAAAGGATACAGTGGTTTACAGAAACCATATTGACCCATTTTGGCCCAAGCCCACATTGTATCCAGGCTTTGCCAAATAACCAATCTAAATACATATACGTTTCATCCTAAGTAATCTAAAGTACATATTAACGTTTAAAAGCAAATATACAGAAGTCTTTAAAACATTAAACTAACAAGGATGTTATGACTTGCAGCATATAGATCTCCACTGGTGATAAGATCTCCCTCGCCTGACATCACAACAAACATTTAAAATTTAGTTGCATAATTTACAAATTTGACATGCATAATGACCCATAATTTTCTAAAGTTAAATGTGGACAGTTTACCAGTTTTCTTTGGTTGGAAAATCCAAAGTATATTCTTGTCAAGAGCTTTCGAAGGCCTCTGAATACATAGAGAAAAATCAGTATTAAAAAGCATGTATATAGAGTAGAGGTGGCAATTTGTGCCCAAAATAAAAAATGGGCTAAATGGGCAACTTTTTAAAAGATTTGGGCATTTTTAGCCTCTCTCCCCCCCCCATTTTTTTTGAAATGGGCATCAATTGCACATTTTTAGAAAGTTAAATGGGTATAATGGGCACATGTTTTTCTCGAACATGAAATTGTTTTTAATGAAAAACTTATAGATATAGTATATTTAATTACTCAAATATAAATGATGTGTTACGTTTGAGTTTTTTTTTTTTTTTTTTTTTTTTCGTTCGTTTTCGTTTTCGTTTTAGGCATTTTCTAAACCAATTCGTATAACATGAGCCCGTTTGGCCCATGCCCGTTTAAGCCCGTGTCCATTGGGCTAGTGCCCATTTAGCCCGTTTCCCCAGCCCGCCTGTTTTGCCACCTCTAATATCAAGATAACATACTATTACCCAATTAACTCACTTCGTGGCCTATTTGGGGCTCCCCAGACAACAATGTGTTGAATCCAATTGCTACCATAATTGCCCAACCAACAATATTTGTTATGCAATGATTATAGGAAGAAAACATCTTAATGATTTATATGTGGTCGCATTTATAAAAATGAAACTTATCTCAATTCATAAACTCTATTCCAAATGCGTATGGAACGTCGGGCCTACTTTTGGAGGAGTTGTGAACCAAAATTGGCGTCTCGTGTTACCTTCTTCACTCTGTGATGATGTTAAGCCTTTTAGCATGCAGCCTTAAGATGTAATTTAGTCCCCTACATTAACCATGTTGTTAATTTAAAATGAGAAAAGACGTCATTACATTCAACCCGGCTGAACCAAATTCGTTTTGACACCTTACCCAATCACAATATTTCGATGTATAAAATTATTGCCTCGAACCCCTTATGCATTATAATAGATTAATCACTTGCCACATAGTTAATTGAATGAACTTAAAGCACATTCCAACGACTAACTTAAAATGATGAAAGTGTGCATAGGACATACAATTTGATCATTACATTATGCTTTACTTAGTTTCTCCTCTAGTCATTTTAATATAATTTTCATAGCAGCAAGTTCATATATCCGTACCCATATCACAACTTAGAACTTTAACCCACAATATAAGTATCATCATTCCATGATGTGATAAGGTGTAAGCATACCTATTAGCATAATACAATTTTCAAAAATTTGTTCTAATTTCTAAAAGACGACATGGCCTAATCTATCTTGAGTCCTTAATAGTTAAATGGAGTCAGACAATAACTATTTTTGCCAATTTACACAGACAGTGGAACTTAAATAGAGCAATAACATCTTTAACTGCAGTGAAAAAAAATACAATACAGTTCAACTTAATATATAAACGAAATACTGGTGAACTTAGTGATATTTCATAGGTGCCATTTAGGAGTGTTCTTCACCAAAAATCACTTTTAGTGTGATTATAATTCTTTTAGCTATAACAATTAAACCAAAGGCATGTGAAACTGATGTGACGATTGGAGCAAAGAAATACTTACCAATTTTAGTAACCTCAGATTTGAAACCTTAAATATTATAAATTCAAATTTGAAACCCTAAATATGAAATAATTACCAATTTTTCATGTTGACAGTATAGAAATGACTTCCACATGGATTTGAAACGTTATGGCTGGTGTTTTTGAATCGGTAACTGTTATTGTGTGGTAATAGAGATAGAACGAAAGTATCTTGAATCGATGTTTTACATGGGCGTTTTGAATTGGAGATTAAGGAATCTGTTACAATAGATTTAATTCTTACAAAAAACATTGAAGAAAATGACATTAATGAAGGACCGTATACATGATTATGGGTTAGGAATTGAAAGTGTTGTACATTCCAAACTCTAGTACCAATAAGAATTGAGACACATCATTGAATTGATTGAAATTTGTGGCACAAAGTACTTACTAACTCTAGATAAGTTGAGCTCCTATCTAGAGAAGCAAGATAGAATCAAGAAACAGGCTGAGGAAGAAAAGGAAAGCAGAGCTGCCTTGGTTAAGGTGGTTCATGAAGAGGCTGAGAAGTTAGGGATTGATCCTAAGAAGCTGGAAAAAGGTCAAGCCGGCCTAAAGTTCAAAGCAGCTCAGGATGCTGAAATGGCAACCATAAGAAAAAGAAGGGATGAAAAGAATAGGAAGGCTGCTGAGCTAAGAAAAGAAATGATCAATCACTACAACTGGACAATGTCTAGCAGGAGAGCCCCTGAGCCTATCACTGATGTTAAGATCATTCCCAACTCCAAGCCAGTTGAAATGAATGTCTACAGGGGAATGGACAAGAGGGACTTTGAGGTTCATGATCCTCTAAGATTCACTGAATTTGAGATCACTGAACTAGATGAACTTGGTTCTATCATAGAGAAGAAGAGAAATGTGGTTGTCAAAGACCTGATGAAATCTCTGAGCAAAAGATATGAAAGACTCACTGAGCTTGGAATACAATCTGCTCTCCCTGAAGCTCAAGGCACACAACCCCAATCATCCCACGGAAAAAGAAAGAGATTTGAATCTGAGCTTGAAGCCAAGGTCCCTGGATTTGATAGCAACCGAGATCTGCTTGAAGGAGTAAGGTTTGTGAACAACATGGTTATTGAAGAGCCTGAAAGAGGACTCTTCTTCATTGATGTCTATGGAAAGCCTGCATTCCAAAGATGGAGCGATATTGATCAGGCTGGAGTTGCTACAATGGTAAGTTACTTGACGGTGGCATCTCAAATCAAGTCTCCTGAAAACAACAAGTTCTACACTGACCTGAATGCAAAGATAAGAGACCATCCTGACAAACAAACACTCCTTGCAAAGAAGCTAAAGCTAGAGGCATTGGGTATCCATTTTGAATGACATCACTGCAACATCTATTCGTCTATCTTTTGTACTAGTTGTTAGAAACTTATAATAACTATGAATAAACGATGTATGTTTTGTTAAAATCAGTGTTCCTTATTATGCTTGCTAGTACATTCAGTGTAAGAAGAAGCCCCTTGCTCACTTACACTGATAAAAACACTTAGGCAATTTGTATATCCGAATAGGGGGAGACTGTTGGGTTCAGTGAATACCCAAACCCCTTAATTCTAGGATTTGAATAGAAAATACCCTAAGTCTTTACAACATTAAACACTAACAAGTCACTAAGCGCATAGCCACTCAGTGAGTCATCTTCAGGATGCTCAGTATGAGACGAAGAAGAAAAGTCTCTCCACTCAGTGAGGCAGAACTCAAGGGGTGAAGACTGAGCCAAGAAGAAGATGGTGGATTCAGTGAGTGATGACAATAACTCACTGAATCCCAAAAATCCTCACCAACTATAATCACTGAAGACAAGACTGAAGATCAAGACTGAAGGTTAAGAAGACTAAAGAATGGGCGGGACAAGGCGGGATAAGTTTGAACAGATAAGACGAAGTCCTTATCAACCTAAAGTCAAACTCTCCCTGAAACGCTAACAACCAGGATCAATGTCATCTGTTGAGATCAGTCCCAGATAGATCTTATGAGCCTTAGAGAGAGTATAGTTAACCTGTGTAATCACAAGAGAACTATGGAGAACCTTTACTAGAATTGTATTCACGCGAAAAATAAATACAATACTCAAGAAGACAATAAACACCAATTACTTGATCCTCTATGGATCTATATTAAATTACTAACAATGTTATTGAAAAACGTCCATCAAACCCTAGCCGCTAGTTTCTTTTGTAGTACAAGAAACCCTAATGTTTCAGCTTGCTAATCACGTAAAAGATATGCACTATCTATTCCTAATTTATCTCATGCATATCGTAACTAAATAACTAATAACGCGGAAACTACATATCCGCAGAAACAAAATAACTATCCGTGGCAACTGCACTATCCGCAGAAACCATGCTATCAGCAGAAACTATAATACTATTAGCAGGATCCTTTATCAGCAGGAACCCACTATTACATAATTCCTAACAATTCTCCCCTAAACTTGAATTTGACTCTGTTAACTTCAAGTTTCCAGATAGATCTTTACCAAGCAAGAGGATTGAGTAAAACCAGCAACTGAAACCAGAGAAATCACGAGCAGAACACCTAGAACCACCAGAGACAACCATGAAGTCCATAATCCCATCAGCAACTCCTAGATTAGCAGCATCAGGAACCAGCAGCATCAGTAACCAGAGTAGATTTGAGAAGCCTTTACCAAGTAGCTGCTCACTCTTGGGCTAGCTGGTTCTTGAGTGGAATCATGACATCACCCTGGTGAACCAGTTACCAGTCCAACACTTAGAACATGAATCAATGGTGTGTTGGAATACCCTAATGGTTTTTGGCAAACCATCACAGCCATCAACGGATTTGATTTATCTTTACCTGAAGCCGTTAACTCAGGACTAGTCATGGTGTTCCACTGCCTTTACCACAAGCCATGAACTTGTGGGCTAGCCAACTCTTCATCTATAAGGACATGGTGAGTTGAGCACCATACAACTTATTGGAAAGTTGTCAACCTTCCAACGGATTTGAGGTCTCTTTACCAGAGCTGTTTGCTCATGGAGTAGCCAATGTTTGGTGTGTTACACCAGGGTACATTGATAACCCTCTGATTTTTAGTAAATCAGCAACTATCAACGGATTTGAGAATACTTACTAGAGCCGTACCCCCATAGCAAGTTAACCCTTTGTCCCTCAAGACATGGTGAGTTAAAACCATATAGGAAACCCAAATGTACAACAAGATCCTAAAAGAAGAAAGTTAGGAAACATGCAATATATACAAGTTTTTTTTGTTTTTTTTAACACCAAATAAAATAAGAAATAAAGAATAAGAAATAAGAAATAAATATAACAACAAACCAGACGTCAAGTGGAAGTATCAGCAGAAGCAACAATGAATTTATCCTTAACACTTTTTACCAACTGCTCTGCAGTCACCATATCATTGCCAACTGGAGCAGTAGAGAAAGCCAATTTCTTTTTCAGCATTTGCTCCATCAAAGATACAGACAAAGGATAGTCTTGATCTGAAAACATATACACATAAAATCCATACCAGGTCTGCACCACATGCACACTAGACAAAGGATAAAATGTCCAACCATAGACCTTCCACTGATTATGACCTTCCCAAATCCTAAACCCTGCACCATCTTGATATTTGGAATCAAACAACACTTGAAGATCACCCAACAAAATTAAACCAACACCAGTTGCAGAATGAGATTCATAATGTTTCGACACCATGCCATAAAGTGCAATAAGATCTTGTCTGTCTAGAAAATTAAGGATCTCAGTAAGGAAAGTAAAATGTCTGACAGACCCATCATGACGACACACAGAGTTGCATTCACCCAAACCACCAAGACCAGTAGGTGTGACCTCCCATCTCACAAATTTAGACCAAACTACTAATTCCTCATCAAAATCATCCTCCCCAAAGTCATTTATAAAAGAATTCTCAGAAGCATGAAGATCAAAGGAACCCCCCCTTCTTTCTTGCTATACTCTTTTGTCTGCGCCCAGAAGTAGAAGAAGGAGAAGAAGTAGTAGATGCATCAACAGTATGGACCATAGGAGTATCAACCTCCTTTTGTTCAAGTGAGACCACTGATGGAATTTGTGGAAAGATATGAGTGGACACATGCTCTGTCTCATCAGTAGAAAGACCCTTGTCTTCATCAGTAGTATTAGGTGGCACATAATCAGGAGAAACTGATGCAAGAATCTCAGTAGAAACCTTTGGAGTACTGTCAGAAGGAATAGATTGAGGTATATCAACTGGTGTCTCCTCAGTAGAAACTGGAGCATCATCAGAAGCATCACTAGTCTTTAATCTCTTAGGATTAGGACCCTCCAGAAAAGATTGAGTGCGTTTCACCTTGGTATAAGGATTGAGACCATCCTTCTCCAACCTTGCGAGAATGGTGTTATACTCTTTAACCAGCCGATCATCAGGCAGGGATTTCACAAAGGCCATAGTCCAACCTGTGTTGTAAACAGCAAAACTTGTATTCTTCACAAATTCTCTCATATGTTTCCTCTGTTCAGCTTGAGAGAGAGGTTTGTCCCTTTTTGCTTACGTTCTGCATCTGCCTTCTTTCTCTGATTTACCAAGGCCATAATATCATCAGCATATTTCTCAGAGTCAAAGGCACCACCCAATATAGATTGGGCAAGAGTTGGATTGTTAGAAACATCACCCGCCAGTTGATTCCAGGTGTCATCAACAAATTTGAGAGCAAGATCATCCAGTTCTTTCCTTCTCTGTGGTGTGACATCAGGAACTGTGTAAGACTGACTTTGAAACTCTGCATCATAAGTAGCCTGAGTTTTTGCAGTAATTTCCTTATCACGTTGTGAAATCTCATGAAGATTCAATAGCCTAGCTTGTTCAGCCTTGAATGCATCAGAGTCCATATCCTCATCTAGAACTTTACCTTTGCCCTTATCAACCTGAGAAACAGGCATAGGCCCAACCTCAACCGTATATTCCTTTGGATCAGAGGGAATAGACTTATGCATCTCAGAAGCAACAGATGAAGGATCAGGCTTATCTGCAGCAACAGACATGCCAGTAGGATCTGATGCCTCTGATTCCTTAGCCTCACCCACCTTGTCAGAAGGAATGTGAACATGATCAGCAGCAACAGAAGGTTCAGAAGAATCCAACATACTAGCTTTGAGGGCCATTTGACTTAGATAATTCCTCTTCGTAACCTGCCTCCTTTGAAACACCTGAACTTCTGGATCCTTTGGAGCTAGAGTCTCTCCTAATGAAACAGATGCCAAGACATGAAGTGTCTCAAGATCAATATGTGTCCTCTCATTACCCTGTTCCTCCTCAGAATCAGACACTACAACTCTGCTCCTCCTATTATTAAGCCTAACCTCCAAATCTGTCATCCTCTTCAACAACTTAACCACATCACCACCAAGTGTCTGCTTGGTCTCTTTAAGCTCATCCCTGGATTCTTGAAGCTTAAGCTCCAAATCATCAACCTTCTTGATATAACTATTGAGTAAACTAGACATATGCATTAGTACATTAGGATCCTCAGCTCCACCAGCAGGATTACCTGTGGTATTTGGAACTTCATTGGACCTTGGAGGATACACATGAAAATCATCACCAAAAGTGGTGTCATCCTCAAAATAATGTCTAGGAGGACTAGAAGGTGGAACAAAAGGTTGGGCAGGATTTACCTCAGTCTCAACAGGAATTTGTTCCTGTGACTCAGAGGCAACCACTGGCTCCTCAGGAGCAACAATGACTGATGATGGTGGGGCAGCAGGTTGAGGTGAAGGTGGTTATGGGTCATCAGTGGCAACTGATGCAGAGGCACCAGCACCAACATTGACCCCAGACAACATAGTGGGTAGCAGGGGTCTATGTTCTCCAACAAAATTTATTTTCATAGTTGCAAATAATTTAGCAGTTAATTTAGTAATGACCCTTGGACTTTGATCAGAGGTTTCAATGCCTAATATCATTTGTAGAAATCTAGGATACATCAGAAATATATGTTTTGTATCCTGTATATTCTTAAGCATTTCCTCAAAAATATATCTTGAAAAATTATAGTTTCTACCATGGGCCAAACAGATTATAGCATTTGCAATAGAACTGGAAAACTGATCCCAACCCCCAGATTTTAGACTTAGACATTGAAGCAGGGTATGGACTAAAAACCTCCACTTAGGGCAAAACTTATTTTTACCAAATGATTTTCCCATCAAAGGGATACCCTAAGCTGGTTAGACCAGCAATAATCTCATCTCTATTGTTCTCAAAGAGACCACCTTCATCATCAAATTGTAACTGAGTCCTAATGAGGGACTCAGTTATCACATACTCTTCTCCATCAATGGTAGCCACAATCTCCTTGGTAGAACCAGTAGGAGATCGTTCATGAGCAGTGGACCAAAATTGCTTGACAATAGAGTCATAAACAATTAATGGAGAGAAAGTGAGAGCATACCTGATCTTGGAGCGCAGGAGAAAATCAATCATTGAGTCATACAAATCACTCCCTTTGGTATGTTCCAGAAATGCAACTTTATTGTGGTCTACTTTGTAATCGAGTGTCGCCATTGATGAGAAGATTGAAGATGAGTAGGATTCAAATTAAGAGGGAATTGTGGTGTGGGATATGTCTAATTGACTATTTAAATGAGTTACCCAAAATAGTCGTTTAAATTGACAGCAGATTCGGAACAAATCTTTGACCAATTTTGACTTTAAATAAATCCCGAATTAAATTCCCAAATTTTATCAAAACCAGCAGCAATAAAAAGTCAACCAGCGGAAACCAAACAGTCAAACAACAGAAACCAATTAACTTTTGTCCGTAGTTATCAATCCAAAGCTATCAACAGAATCCACAGCTCATCCGCAGAATCAGTTACAAAATCAGCAGCAATGAAGAAGGAATCAAATCAAATCTTTGACCCATAAAAGTGCCTTAACAGTCTCCAATCAGAACTTTTAGCGATACAAATTCCAACCATCAATATTTACCATAACTTCTACCGACCTAAGATTCCATAAAGCCTATAAAACCAACCCCTTGCATCAGCAGCCATACAAACAAAACGCATAACCCTAATCAGCAAAAACAACTATCAACCAAATAACCATGAACAACTCCCCAAACCATCCTATTGAGTTATCATCATCTGACAGTGAACCGAAATGGCTTAACTACTTTCCTCCTGGTGCATCCAACAGTGTGACTTACATCTCTAGAGAGCCTCCTAGCAAGTCACCATTTGCATACACTTCTTCAGATGAAGATGTTCCCAGTCCTCCTCCTCATGTGGAGTTTGAAGTATCTAGTGCTGAGCTCAATGCCATGAATGAAGACACTGATGATGAGGTTAATGATCCAACCTAAAAGCCACGCAACTTCTGGCCACTCAATGTTGCTCCTCTTGCTATTCTACCACCAGGTGCTTCAGTTCCAAACCCCCAACCCTCCACATCAAACCCCACTAAGAGAAACACTGTGATGGGTCTGGCTACAACGCCAGTGTGGGAATGGATGGACATGCGGGGAAAAGAGCATCATAGGATGCCGGAGTGGGGAAACAGGAGGCCAGAGAGGAGGCCTTGAAGATTGAAGCTGGAGTCTGGAGAAGTGTTGAGTCTGGAGGAGTGTTAAGTCAAGCTTGTTATGTTTTGAGTCTTGTACTGTTCCCACTGCAGCTTAGAATGCAGTGTTTTATCAATGAATAAAAGACTTTTATGCTTGCTCTTTTGTTATCTGATCCCACTGATTGTTTGTTTGATACTTGATCTGCAAGATGGTTAGTAGAACACAAAACATACAACACAAATATATACACAGATATACATAATGAATGCAAACATATATACAAATTTACAACATAAGTCCTCCCCTTAGGCCAGAAACCTCCTCTTAGGCCATAATCCTCCCCTTAGGCCATAATCCTCCCCTCAAACACAATAATCAGGGGTTGATCATGCCTATATGAACAATCAAATATTGAAACCTTGGACCATCAAAATATTTAGTTAATAAATCAACTACATTTTCATCAGTATGTATTTTAACCACTTGAATAAGGTGTTTTTCATTAGCATCTCTGATAAAGTGGTGTCTAATTTCAATGTGCTTAGTTCTTTGATGAAAAACAGGGTTTTTAACAATGCAGATGGTACTTTGATTGTCAATAAAGATCTTAGTGTTCATAAAATTGAACCCATAGTCTAATAACTGATTTTGAATCCAAAGTACCTGACCACAACAACTAGCAGCAGCAACATATTCAGCCTCAGTAGAAGATGTAGCCAAAATGGTCTGCTTCTTGCATTGCCAGGAGATTAACCTCCTTCCCAAGAACTGACAACCCCCAGTAGTAGATTTTTTATCAAAGTTTGCACCAGCATAGTCACTATCACTATAAGCTTCCAAGTCAAATGGAGATTCTCTAGGATACCAAAGACCCAACCTAGGTTGACCCTTGAGATACTTGAAAATCTTCTTGACTGCAGTCAAATGGGAAGCCAAAAGAGTGACTTGATGCCTGGAACAAGCACTGACTGCAAACATTATGTCAGGCCTAGAAGCAGTCAAATACATGAGTGAACCAGTCATTGATCTGTAGAGATGAACATTAATAGTAGGATCTGGTTCATGATTTGACTTAGGCTTTGGTGCTTCATAAGGAGTAGTTGCAGTCCTAACTAGTTCCATATCAAACTTCTTAAGGATATCATGTACATATTTCTCCTGATGAATGAAAATACCATCTGATTTCTGCTGCACTTGAAGGCCCAAAAAGAAAGTAAGCTCACCCATTGCACTCATCTCAAACTCACTTTTCATCAACTCCTCAAATTCCCTGCACCAAGCTTCTTTGGTAGAACCAAAGATAATGTCATCCACATATACTTGCACAAGAATGATATCCCTGGAGCTCTTCTTGATGAAGAGAGTCTTATCAATAGCACATCTCCTGTATCCATGTTTCAGCAGGAATGACGAGAGCCTAGCATACCAAGCTCTAGGTGCCTGATGAAGTCCATAGAGTGCTTTAACCACTTTGTAGACCATATCTGGATTGTGAGGGTCTACAAATCCCTTGGGCTGAGTGACATACACTTCATCCTCAATTTCACCATATAAAAAGGCACTTTTGACATCCATCTGATAGACCATGAAGCCCATGTAAGAAGAAAATGCCAAGAAGAGTCTGATGGCTTCAACTCTTACAACAGGAGCAAAAACCTCATCATAATCAATACCCTCTTCTTGTCTGTGACCTTGAGCAACCAACCTATCCTTATTTCTAACCACAATCCCCCTTGCATCCCTTTTACATTTCAGAATCCACTTTGTTCCAATAGCATACTTACCAGGAGGCAACTGAACAAGCTCCCACACATTTTGATTCAAATTTTTTTTGCATCTCCTCTTGCATAGCATTTACCCAATCATCATCTGCCAATGCCTGTGCAACACTGGAAGGTTCAACTTGAGATAGGAAACAAGCAAACAGACAGTGATGATAGTTTATGTGATTGTTCCTATGTTGATCCTGAATGTAGCTGAGAAATGCATATTCACCAAATCTTGTCTTCTTTACCCTGCTTCTAGTTTGCACAGAGGAAGTAGGATCACCAATGATTAGAGATTATGGATGAACTGTGTTAATCCTCTTTGTGACATTTGGACTAACATCAACAGATGTGGCCAGATTAGTAATAGTGGGACCAAAGTCATCATCATAAGAAGAAGAATAAAAAAGGCTTGTTCTTGACAAATGATGAATGCCATCCACTTTAGAGCTGGAATGTTGTGAATTGGCTAAATCAGATAGAGTTGGAAATCTGGTGGGAGAATCATCTAAACCCAAATTATCAACAGATGGAGTATTTGAGGGAACTGCAGAAGCAACATCACTAGCAGAAGGAACATGAACACGAACAGTAGCATCAATATCAGTAGCAACTGCCCCATTACTAGAAGAATCAGCCACATTACCAGTGGGAACATGTATACTACCAGCAGCATCAATGTTCTTGCGGGCTTCAATAGTTGCCTGCCTTAGGAGTTCCTCTGTGTCTTTGGAGAATTCATAACCAAACTTTTCAGCATCATCCTTTGCTGCATGCTCTTGACGTTGAAGCTTCACAAGTTCTTCTGCATATCCCTGATCACCTGAAGTTACATGAGAAGCAGCTGTGTTCTTTGGACCTGAAAAGTGGTTAGTAGGAAAGAAAGGAACAACTATACGTTGTTCATCAGACTCGGAATCTGACTCATCATATGAGGAACCTGCAATGTTAGTTTGGGCATCTTGTGGTTCTGCAGGAAGATCAGATTTATAACGAGTATAACCTAAGTGATCAGTTAAGTAGTCAGGATCAAAGTACCATTCTTGACCTGCTCCCTGAACATTTGGCTTGTCCTTCATAAATCTCAGATTCAGTGTCTCTTCAATCCTTTTTGTAGAGATGTTATACACCTTGTAAGCTTTACTATGAACTGAATAGCCTACTACAAATCCCTCATAAGATTTTCCTTCAAATTTGCCCAAGTGATCACTGGTGTTAAGGATGGTGACATGACAACCAAAAGGCTTAAGGTGGCTAATGGTAGGAGTCTTGCCAGACAAGAGTTCATAAGGTGTCCTGTTGTGAGGAGTAGTTATCAACACCCTGTTCAATACATAACAAGCAGTGCTAACTGATTCAGTCCAGAACATGGTAGGTAACTTAGAATCAACAAGCATAGATCTTGCTGCTTCAATCAGGGTTCTATTTTTCCTTTCAGCAACTCCAATTTGTTATGGAGTCATGGCAGTGCTATAAGTTCTTTTTATCCCCTTAGTAGCACAGAGCTCAATTAATTTGGCATTCTTGAACTCTGTCCCATTGTCACACCTAATGGCTTTAACCTTTTTATTCAACTGATTCTCCACCAGGGCAATAAAGTCTCGAAGAATCTGAAATGTTTCATCTTTTGTCCCCAAGAAGAATGCCCAACAATACCTACTATAGTCATCAGTGACCACCAAACTAAGTACTTGTGATCAATGCTTATGATGGATGTAGGACCAAAAAGATCCATATGAAGAAGCTGCAAGGGCTTAGTGATGGTGCGGAGAGCAGCAATAGACTTATAGGAAGCCTTGTGTTGCTTTCCCTTGTTACAAGCCACACAGTTATGTTCATTAGTAAAGACCTTGGAAGGAAGTCCATGAACTAACCCAAGTTTTGCCAGCTTGTTGATTGTTTTGAAATTAACATGAGCCATCCTTCTATGCCATTTATTAGATTCATCCAAGGATGCTTTTGCCACCAAACAAGCTAAGTCACCTGCAGGCTGAACTTCATTGAGATTGAATGTATACAAGTTTTGATTCCTTGGCACCTTCAGAACAACATGACTGTCATCAGGTATCTGGAAATCTTTGGAGAGAACAAGACATTCAGTATCAGTGAACAACACAAAGTTTTTCTTGTCACAGATTTGGGACACAGAAAATAGGTTGAAGTTTCTCAATTCTTCCACATAATATACATTCTCAAAGTCCAGCTTGGAAGTTCGAATAGTTCCCTTCCCTGTAATTTTACCATCTCCTCCTCCAAAAGTAACAGTAACTCCTTGAAGAGATACAAAATTATGAAGTCTGTCTTTGTTCCCTGTCATACTCCTAGAACAACCACTATTAACAATGCCTAAATCTTTATTAGAATGAGGATCATCCTACAGGTTAAAAGATATACAACAACGTTAGTATACATGGAGACCCAAGCCATCACTGACCTGGGCCTGCCTTGTGGATCACATTAGAAAAACCTGCAGATTGATGAGATCCACTATCGTTCTTGGAACCCTTGAATGATGGTCTATTGTGTGTCCAAGAGCAACCTGCTGAGGGCTTAACATCAGTATCCCACCTTGCCCCCCTTTTATGCAATGGGTCATTAGTAACAGGCCTGTATCCATTTTGAAAATAAGTACTAGTAGGTCTGTATGATGGCCTATAAACATTTCTTCTCCAACATGATGAAGATGGCCTGTCAGCCGAAACTGGGTTACCAGAAGGAACTGGTCTGCCAGCAGCAACTGGTCTACCAGCAGAATTAGTTCTGCTGGTCCTCACATGTGTTCCAGAGGGAACAAACGGAGGAATGTTGGTCACATCATTCCACATATGTCTATATCTCTGTTGATTAGTACAAACACCCATCTGTTTCTCATAATAATCACAATCTTTGATAAAATGAAATGTACTCCCACAAACAAAATATGATTTCTTTTTAAAATGCTTGTGCAAAACAGGAATAGTCTTATCACAAACAAAATTATTCAAACTACAATCAAAATCATAATTGTTTTCAACAGAATCAAAAGAACATGAAATGTTTTTAAAATAAGCTGTCTTTGAAGAAGATTCATTAACAGCAACTCTTGGGGCTTGGTGAATAGGTAAAGGCTTGGTAAAGGCAGACTTAGGTGTAGTAGACTCTTCACTTGAACCACAACTGGCATAGTCTTTAGACTGGGTCTCTAAGGTCCTATCATTGGAAGAACAAGAGACAAAATCATTAGTTTCACTGCCAGTGTTAGATAAGTCATCAGACTTAGGGCTATTTGTCATAGGTGGTTCATCCAAGTCTGAGTCTGGGTTAGGTGGTCTAAGAATACCATTAATGGAAGAAGGAACTGAATGCATTTCACCATGTTTAACAAAGTTAACAGGTTTTCTATATTTATCTTCCTCTTCATCAGTGACAGGATTAAAAACACTATATTCATTAGGGTTATAAATCTCATCTTGTCTAATATAATCCTTGAATCCTAACCCCATCTTAGGTTTAATAGACATAGAGTTGTTCCATAGTTTATTTAGGTTTTTAGCCTGTTCTTGCCACTGATTATGGCTAGCCACCTCTGCATCTAAATTAGCTTGAAGACCCTCTTTTTCAGCAATGACCTTTACATATTCTTTCTTATTAAAATTTAGCTTGTTTGTGGTGTTCTCCAAATATCTTTCTAACACTTTAACTTTTTCTTCAAGAGCCAATTGATTTTGTTGGTATCAGGCATTTTGTTTTTCTAAAGCTTTAACAATTTTCTTATAGGCCTGGACCTGAATAAAATATTTTTTATATTGGCCATTAACATCATCGAATTCACTTTTAAGAGCATCATATTTAGCATTACAATAAAATATACAATTTTGTACCTGAGAAGTGATGCCCATTAGTGCAATCTCATTAGCAATATCAGCAACAAATCCAACCTGAGGATTTTCATCCTCAGCTTCATTCACATGCTCATCCCAGTCAACCCTTGACTCCAAAGACAACAAGGCTGTAGGTTTCATCTCCTCAACTTCCTTGAGCTTGTATGCATTATACCTTCTTCTGTCACCTCCTTTCTTGTCTGGACATTCTCTAGCAAAGTGACCAAGTTGGTTGCATTCAAAGCACCTGATCTTCTTTCTGTCAAACCTGGCTGATTCTCTTCCCTTGTAGCCACACTTCCTCCCAGAGCCCTTCTCAAACCTGTTGACTTTCACAGCAAGCATGGCCATCTGCCATTTGAGATCCATCTCCTCCAAATCCCATTTATCCACTTGTTTAAAATCTTCATATACCAACTGCTGTTGGTCTTCAGTTTTAGCAACAAAGGAGTGAAGCACATCTTCTATCATAGAATTGGACTTTGATTTTCTTGTAGAAGAAGTGTGTGTTCTGGTTGCTGTTGATGAAGAAGTAGGAATTTCAGCATAAGAAACCATTTTGTTAGCACTGGTAGTACTAACAAAAGCTGAGTGTGTTGGAGTTGGAGAGTAAGATGAATGACCCTTGATATCAATTTCAAGAGATCTAAGCTTATTGTATAAGTCATCAAAGCTTAAGTAGTCAAGGTCTCCCTTTGCCTTGAGTGTGAGAGAAACCTGCCTCTAGGAAGAAGGTAGAGCATGAAGGAACTTGAGATTGCATTCCTCATTGTCAGGTTTGGACTTCATCTGATTTAGTTGACTGAGGATTTTCTGGAACCTGTCATATCCCTTGTGTATGCCTTCCTCTTCAGAAATTGAAAACTCCTGAAAGTTCTGCTTGAGCATTGAATTCCTCATCTTTTTAGACTCTTCGTTACCTCCAAACCTTGCTTTTATTGCTCTCCAGATTTCTCTAGCATCATCAAGATAATAAAAGTCAGTCATATGCTCATCTGGAAGAGCTTGAAGCAAGGTAGTCCTTGCCTTTGTTTCCCTCTGAAGTGCAAGCTGTTCTGCATTACCTGTTGCTGGAAGAATTATCACATTCCTATCAGAATCTCTTCCAGTAGCCTTCTTACTGTTGCCTTCTAGAACAATGTTCCAGAGATTGATGTCTATGTTGGAGATATAATTTTCCATCTTCATAGCCCATATGTCATATTCGTCCTTCTTCAGGTAGGGAAATTTTGCATTGGTGTTGGACATGGTGGTAACGACCTGCTGAATAGTGGATTGGGTGTTTGATGGCTCAGGTTGTTCTTCATTTTCTGAATCTAAATGTTTTGATGATGTCATTGTTATGGTTTTGAGAAAGAGAGTAAGACTGTCTTCTAAGAAAGATTCTCACCAGGCTCTGATACCACTTGTTGAGATCAGTCCCAGATAGATCTTATGAGCCTTAGAGAGAGTATAGTTAACCTGTGTAATCACAAGAGAACTATGGAGAACCTTTACTAGAATTGTATTCACGCGGAAAGTAAATACAATACTCAAGAAGACAATAAACACCAATTACTTGATCCTCTATGGATCTATATTAAATTACTAACAAAGTTATTGAAAAACGTCCATCAAACCCTAGCCGCTAGTTTCTTTTATAGTACAAGAAACCCTAATATTGTAGCTTGCTAATCACGTAAAAGATATGCACTATCTATTCCTAATTTATCTCATGCATATCGTAACTAAATAACTAATAACGCGGAAACTACATATTTGCAGAAACAAAATAACTATCCGTGGCAACTGCACTATCCGCAGAAACCACGCTATCAGCAGAAACTATAATACTATCAGCATGATCCTTTATCAGCAGGAACCCACTGTTACATAATTCCTAACATCATCACTAACAAGAAGAAAGAATCCTTGTATCTTATCCAATATAGCCTTTGTAAACAGAGACAAAATACATCAGTATTTTGTCTTCTGTAACCATGTCAGTTTGTCCTCTAGGATATAGTCAAAAACCATACTTATATAAATAGCCATAAGGTAGGAGCGAAAGATTAAGCTTGTGCATTAATTGTGAAAAACACACACAAGCAACTTTCACTCCTCCAAATACGACTATGTCCCTGAGATAGCTCAGTGGTTCCTGATAGTTGTGCTTAGACTTAGCCTAAGCTTAGAGAGGAGTGCACACCCAAACTTGTCATTCAATCCCAAGTGCTATTCCGCAAGCACTTGGGTAATATATTCTTTTTGATTCATTATTAATAAAGGATATAAAATTTGAAAAATCTCAGTGTGTTTAAATTTACTTATCTTGTTTAAACTTGATTTTTCAATTGCTTTACTTCAGTCATGGATCACACTTAGTGTTAAATTGTATTTTTGCTATTTGTGATACGGGAACAACACCATTAAAGTTTAGTACTTTTTAAACCAATAAGCTTTTCCATAGCTTATTTGATTCATATTATTGCTTATTATCCTAACTTCTGATAAAGTTGTGATCTTTCTTAGTTTCTCATCATTTTCATCCTAAGACGAGGAGCTTAAAGGTTTTATAAGCTTGCTTATTAACTAATGTTTATAGCTTTTCTAGTTTTTATACAACTAATTAGTAAGTAAAGTCACAAACTTTATTAACAATTTGGTAATATAAAAACTAATAAAGAACTAAACTTTGGGGGTTTGATAAGTTTATAAAATCGAGTGGTTTATTAGTCTCATATTTTAGATCGATTTTCTATTTTCTTTACTTTCTCTTTAGCTTATATTTTTAGTAGAAAAAAATGGTCATTGTTATTGAGATTATAATTGTTGGTTTAGTAGTTATGTGTTGTGAGTAGATTTTTATATGTTTGTTAAGTGAGTAACGATATGGGATTTGAGTGTGAAAAGCTTAAAAATTGTTGATTGATAATCTTCGGTTACTTGGGTTGAATTTTGGTTATATCAAACGGGCAAAAGCCGTTTTGAAAATTAATTTTCTAAATCAAGTAATTTTTACTAAGATAAAGAATTGTTTTCAAAATAAATTAACGTTGTGAGAAAATAGTTTTGTAAACGGGTATCGAAGATTATTGATTAATAAGTTCCGGATTATTTTTAGATATATTTGGTTGATTTTTTTAACGGGTAAAAGCCGTTTGAATAATTAATTATCTAGATCTTGTGATTATTACCAATTAGAAAAAGGATTGTTTTTAATGTAAGCCAACGTTGTGAGAAAATAATTTTATTCCAATGGGTATTAATTAAAAAGGGCTTAGTAGATTATTCACACTTAATTCCATTTTTACCTTACTTGACAAATATAACTTTTAATATCATATTTTAGCTTAATCCTTACTTCGGTCATTAGTTTAATTTTAATATAGTCTAAATAGCTGCTTTTAATTAGTTAAAATATTTTTTTAATAGCTAAAATAGTTTTTAAAATCTTTTATAAAATCCAAAACCAAAATATTTGACAATCAAGCATCAAACGAAAAAACATAAACGTAAATCTCAATTCAAATCTCGCCGTGGAATACGACTCCGAAAGATTGATTATCATTTGTCCTCAAGTGATTATTAAATTTAACGGGAAAACTTTTACAAATATTAAAACCGCTTCGCTACACCTGAACCATTGACCGATTAGTGATATGAACTAGTCAGGTACAATTATTGTTCATTACACTAATTTTCCTTCTTAAGTTATGTTAGGATTTAGAAAATCCATGTTGAAGTATCGGTCACCCCAACTCAAGTCTAGCATATGTTAGCTCGTAGACATTACGTTATTTATTAGATAGTTAGTTAGTTAGAGCAACACCGTGGAGGACGAACGGGTCTTTACTCTTTACCCACTGTATGCCTGATCCACAGCCCGACAGAGGGCGTATTATGTAAAACTATAAATACCCTCTACCTCCCAAGGTAGAGGGTTGGACCTTTCATTTCTTAATCTAACATTCTCTTTGTTTTCTCTCACTTTCTGTCTCTAGAAAGGATCCCATCTTCCACTTTCTCTCTCTAAAATCAATCTCATTCGATCCATACTAGTGCTTGATTATGTGTTTGTGAAAACCAATATGTAACAATTGGTATCAAGAGCCATGGTTTGATCATCTACCTTACATGTTCATAGATTTCTAGTGGTTTTCATAGGTTGTTGGGTTTGAATGAGTTTTGAGTAGTTTTCATCAATTGGATCATTTTTTGGTGTTAAAGTTTGAATTTTGATAGTACTTTTGTGTTTAGAATCATCATAAATGTTTAGGTTTTGGATTGGAAGGCCTCAATTATCTTGGTTTTAGTGTTTTGGATTGAAAAAGTTTAGTTTTTGAAGTTTTTCAAAGAAGCGGTTTGTCTCTCGGAGTTAATTTCTTTGAAGCGGTTTGATCAGTCATTTAAGCGGTTTGATACGTATTTTATGCGGTTTGTCCTGTTTTGTGGAAGCGGTTTGTCACCTAAGCGATTTGTGTGTTGAGACAAAGAGACAAGAAAGGACAAAGTAGTGGAAGTACTTTTGTTCCCCTGCGGTTTGTCACTTAAGTGGTTTGTCACTCAAGTGGTTTGACACTTAAGCGGTTTGACACTTAAGCGGTTTTTCACAAAGCGTTTTAACATAAGTGGTTTGTATTGACAGAGGTTTGACACTTAAGCGGTTTGATACCTAAGAGATTTGTCCTAAGCGATTTACCGTAAGCGGTTTGTCGTTGTGCGTTTTGATAAGAAGCGGTATAAATTTAAGCGGTTTGATAAGAAGCGGTTTGATCTAAGAGGTTTGATAAGAAGCGGTTTGACCAAAGTTGACTTTTTACGTCAAAACTTCAAACGGCCATAACTTTTGAACCGTAACTCCGTTTTTAGCGAAATACCTGTCAAAACGACCGAAACAGCCTGAATATTGTGATGTTTAACCACAAAGACGTGAAATGAGTTTTTAGAGGCCCAAATCCCCTCTGAAAGGAAGTTATTGAGGTTTTAAGTTTTTAGACCTAAATTTCAACGTAAAAACGTGCATCAACCAATCCAAATCTCAACCAAACAACATCTTAGCTAACCCTACAAACAATTAAAAGTCCTATCACACAATCATCTATCATTGTATCGATCCATCAGTCATCTTAACACGCTCTATTGGTCATTGCTTAACGGTTTCTTCATGATTTTGTAAAATCCCGCGAAAGATTCTATTTCTCGGTTTAAATCATAGATTTGTAAAATACCGTGCACGTCAACATCATGCCTAATGATTCAGATTCAGTTGTATCTAAGATACTCGGTTTATACGACGTGATCAATGAACAGAAGATACCCAACAATGTACAACAAACTATCGTGTTTGAGTTGGATAATGAGGATGTGAGATCTTCATGTTCAAAGTCTGAAGAGAGAGAAGTGCACCATTCTAGGTTACAGAATGCTAAGGAAAAGGAAAGTTGCATAGAACCTTATCGACAACTTCATTCACACCTCACGTTACTTCTACCTAAGAGAATGGAACGAACATTTATTGCACTTTTCTGTCAAGAATTATCAACGTTCACTGGAACATTACTATTAAACTTAGAACAATTGGAACAACAACTTGAAAGAGAAAAGGTTCAAGAAGATTGTTGGATCTAAGACACTCTCCTTGTGTCAATGATATTTTGTATAATATTATCAAGCAAGCGGAATATACTTAATTAATACTTAGAAGACGAATTATATGATATATGAGAGTAAACACAAGTTAACACAAAACTCAAGCTTCAATATTATTAATGAAATAATACGAGTGATCTTGGTATCACTAGGGTTACACCTTGAAGCTTTCGTAGGTAATATTGTAAAGTAATACGTACCTAAGACAATGACCTAGGATCTCCTTTTATACTACAAGGAGTCCTTTACAAGATAAGTATATAGCTAACATAATAGAATATACACGAAATCTATTCTACACTTATCAATACGCGTTTAACCTTATCATTAACTGATAGCAGTGGTAATGAAGAACTTGCAGTGGGAATATGTTGCCACTGCTAGTGTTAAACCAAGCAGTGTAAACCACTACTATCCGTGGTAACGGATTATTCCCAACAATCCTCCCCTAAACTTATGATTTCTCTGCAAATCAATAAGTTTCTTCAATATGTATTAACTTCAAGGATTTGGGGAATTCAATCAAACACTTCACTTCTTTTCTCTTAACTTTTGTATAGCTCTTGAACACTGATCTTGAAGCCTTTGTAATAATGCTCTGACCTTCTCACTGTCTTCATTAACTCGGATGTGTAAGCTTAACATTACTGTAAGAGCTCCAGCTCTAAGTGGATATTCTTTCTCAGCAAGCATGAAAAAGTCTTCTCCATTAGCTGTAGAGACATGATGAACATCACATGAATCATAATAAAACCATTTTGTACCAAGACATGTGAATAAGGTTTTCCAGTAGTCATCATCAACATTTGGTTCAAAAAACCTTCTAAGATTTACCCATAACTGCATCTCCTTTGTATCTTTGAGATCTTGACCATTAAACCTCTCTTGAACTAATTTCCATAATGTATTAAGGTCATCTCTGTCAAAAGCTTTAATAAGATCTTCAAATGTTATGAAAGATGAAGTTTCTCCTCCCAGCCTTGTAATCTTCCATGTTGAAGCAAGATTGCTAGCAGTGTAAACTTCCCAATAAATGATAGGATGTCGAATTTGCAGTGGTTCTGGATAAAAATCTCTGTCTTCAATCACAATCATTTCAGTCATTTGATCTTTAGTGAACTTCTCAGTAGGAATCTCCTTCTCAGTAGACTTTGTATGATCTTCATCAACCTTAGTCTTCTTAAAAGTTTGAGAATCACTGACTTTGGCCTTTCTCTTCAATCTAGGAAATATTCTTTCTTCTTCTTCAGAACCCATTGGAATAAAAGATTTATCTTGTTTCACAGTTCTGTAGTAAGCCCTTTCAACTTGATTATCAGACATTCCTATGAATTGATGCCTTTTCCAGTTACCAACATGACAACAATAAGTCTTCATATATGCAAGTATTTGTGCCTTGGTTGGTTATCTTTGTTTCTTCTGATTCTTCTTGACTGAACTGATTACATTATCAAGTGCTTGATTGTTCTTCATCATAATGAAATCTTTCAACTAAGCAGTTCTTTGTTCCTCAGTTAAAGATGCATCAGCAACAAGGTCAATTGCCTTTTTCTTGATTTCTGGATTATTATCTACCAGAAAATGAATATCTTCTTCAGTAGGAACATAACTAAACTCTGGAGCTTTCTCTTTCATAACAGTAGGTTGGACAGTGGAAATTGAATCAGCATCTTCCATTCTATCCAATCTTTGAGCTTCCAAAAAGCTAGCAACTTCTATTTCTTTCAACCTTTTCTTTTCAGCAACTCTTTCAGCAATTTGATCTTCTGAAATCTTCTTAGCAAGTTCTCCATCATGATCAATATGAACTTGTCTTTTCTTTGAAACCTTCCCTTTAAGTTGATGTACATCTTCCATAACTGCTTTACCCTTATTATCCTTCAAAGTATCAAATTCTTCACTTGCAGTGGCAAGAATTGGCTTTGCAGTGGAAATATCATCAGTGGTAAAATCAGTTGCAGTTTGGAAAATGTCTTGATCTTCAAGTTGCTCTCCATGAGTTTCAGCTTCTTTTGCTCCTTCACTTGTATCACCTTCATCTTCAAAATCAATTTTCCTCCCCTTAGTGTCAGAACCTGTTTTCCTCCCCTGTTTGGAGGAATTTCCCAAATCTTGATCAGCTGAATCACCATTAGAAGGTGAGGATGAAGATGAAATCACCAGCTTTGCAGTCTTCTTGTGCTTTTTCAACCTCTGCACCTCTTCTTTTAAGGTCTGAATCTCTGTCTTTAACAGTTGAACATCCTTGGCATGTTGCTTCTTGAAAGTAGCCAATGTCTTTTGTAGAGAATCAACATGTTGTGCTAATTTGGTACACATAACCATCAATTCCAATTGGTTTCCACTGCCATCAACACTTCCAACTATGTTACCTGTTGGGAGAGGTGAATCATGGGGCATTGGTCCTGACGCCTCCATAGTAGGACTAGGTGGAAGTCTAGAACCACCACTGCTTGTTCCTAGACCAAAAGGTGCAGAAACTTGCTGTGTTGTCATAAGAGGAGTTGACTGTTTTGACCTTCTCTCATAGGTTCTTGAAACTGGTGGTGTATAATCAATGTTGGGTACATTAATTATAGGTGTAGTTTGTGCAGTTGAAATTTTAGCAAGCATTTGGGGTAGGAGAGGTGTAAAAATCATATTGCCATATTTATTCAAATTTTGAAAAACTTTAGGCTTTAGGCAACTGATTTGATAAACAGTAGTGTAAGATTGCAGTTGAAATTCATTAAGCACAGCTTGCACAAACCTTGGATACATTAAAAATTTTGTTTTAATTTGTACATTGCCTTTCATACTGGTAAAAATATAGTTGGACCAGTTGAAAATCTTATCAGTGACTAGACAAACCAAAGGATAAGCCATGGTTGAACTAAATTGCTCATAAGATGTTTTCTTAGGAGTTAGGACTAAGGCAATGTAACAAGGTATGAATCAAAAACCTCCAGTGGGGACAAAAACCACTCTTTTTGAAAGTAGCCTTTTTATCAGTGGTATCATACCCCATGGATGATAAAGTATCATGAATGTCAGACATAGGTAATGTGATGTGACCATTGAGATCATCCAAGTGAAGTACACTCCTTAGGGATGCCTCAGTAACATCAATAGTTACCCCATCTACAGTGGCTTTGAGAGCATCCACTGTTTCATGTGTATCTCTATTCTCAAGTGTTATGGACTGAGCAGAAGTCCAAAACTGTTTGATTTGAGAGATATAGATTGTGGGTTTGTAAAGCAAAGCATACCTTATATGAGTGGTATGAAGAAAATACACAATCTGATGAAAAACAGGGCCACTCTTCTCGGTATTCTTTTGTAAGTAGACCACGAGGTTGTGCTCATCTACAAATTTCAAAGAAGCCATAGAAACGTTTGATGAAAAATATGATTATGTCAGTAAGAATTGAAGTAATGACTAGCCAATTGAGAGAACAAGATATATAGAGTTAGGGTTTATAATTGAAGCGCAAGTAAAATTATCTTTAGAAAGTAGTTATAAGATGGAAAGAAGATATTTTACTTAAAATATTAACCCTATATATATAACTATCAGTGGTTACTTTCAACGGCTAGTGAAAAATAAATTACTGACATAATCAGTTGTAACGGCTAGAACAATAGTGGTAAAATAACACTGTCAGTGGAAACTGTGAACTAGCAGTGGTAATTTTTCACAAAAATTTCAAAGAGCAGTGGAAGATAAAATCATTAGAAAACAATACTGCTCCCATTATAGTTTTTAGTAAACTATCAACTATCAACGGATTTGATATGTCTTTACCATGAGCCGTTTGCTATGGACTAGCCAACTCTTAATCATAAAGAATATGGTGAGTTGATAACCATATAGTTTTTGGTAAACTATCAACCATAAATGGATTTGTCAAGTCTTTACCAGTAGCCGTTTGCTATGGACTAGTTGATTCTTATGTGTATAAGACATGGTGAATCAATAACCATTTGATGTGTATCTCAGATATACACCTTTTAACTCCAACTTCTCATCAAAACATGATATATAAACTCATACAACAATGTCATTACCCTACAGCCTCCCCTCAACACCAAAAAAATTTTTTATGGATTAAGCATTCCAAGACTTGTTACCAAGTACTGAAATCTTCCCACATCAAGACCTTTTGTTAACAAATCAGCATAGTTGTCATCAGTAGGAATTTTGACAACTTGAATTAGTCCCTTTTCATAGCAATCTCGAATGAAATGGTGTCTAATTTCAATATGTTTGGTCTTTGTGTGTTGAACAGGATTCTTGATTATGCAAATGGTACTGCTATTGTCAATATGTATGATGGTATTCATGAAATTGTACCCATAGTCCAAGAGTTGATTTTGAAGCCATAATACTTGAGCACAACAACTTGCAGCAGCAATATACTCTGCTTCAGTTGAAGAATTAGCCACAATTGTTTGTTTCTTGCACTGCCATGACACTAACCTGTTACCAAGAAATTGACATCCACCAGTTGTAGATTTTCTATCCAAGCTAGCTCCAGCATAGTCACTATCTGAGTAAGTAACCAGATCTAAAGGAGAATCTCTGGAGTACCACAATCCCAGAGTAGGATATGCTTTAAGATATCTGAAAATCTTCTTCACAGCAGTCAAGTGAGAGAACTTGGGAGTAACTTGAAACCTTGCACAAGCACACAAAGCAAACATAATATCAGGTCTAGATGATGTAAGATACATCAAAGAGCCAATCATAGACCTATACATGTGCACATCAACAGCTTCACCACTATTTTCCTTAAGAAGTAGATGTGTAGTCTTGTCTGCAGGAGTGCTAGATGACTTTGCATCAGTAAACTTGAACTTCCTTAGTATCTCAGCCACATATTTATCTTGATTAATGAAAATACCATCTGGCTTTTATAATACCTAAAGTCCCAAAAAGAATGTAAGTTCTCCCATAGAACTCATCTGAAATTCTTCTTTCATCAGTTTCTCAAAATCTTTGCACATCTCTGTCTTTGTAGACCCAAAAATGATATCATCAACATATACTTGAACAAGCAAGATATCATTCTTGTCTTTCTTGATGAACAAAGTTTGATCCACTCTGCCTCTATGAAACCCATTTGCAAGAAGATAAGTAGTTAAGGTTTCATACCATTTCCTTGGTGCTTGATGCAAGCCATACAAAACTTTAACAACCCTGTAGACTTTGTTAGGATATGCAGGGTCTTCAAAGCCTGGAGGTTGTGAGACATAAACTTCTTCATCTATCTGCCCATATAGAAAAGCACTTTTTACATCCATTTGATAGACTTTAAAGCCCATAAAAGATGCATAGGCTAAGAACAGCCTAATTGCTTCAATCCTTGCAACAGGGGCAAACACTTCTTCATAGTCAATACCCTCCTCTTGAGTATATCCCTGAGCCACAAGTCTAGCTTTGTTTCTGATAACAATTCCCCTTTCATCTTTCTTGTTTCTGAACACCCATTTAGTACCTATTACCTTCTTGCCAGAAGGCAAATCACAAAGCACCCATACCTTTTGAAGCTTAAATTGAAGCAACTCTTCTTGCATTGCTTCCACCCAACTGTTATCTTCAAGTGCCTTGTAAACATTCTTTGGCTCCATTTGTGACAGAAAACACATAAATAGACATTCATTCTTGCCTTCATGTATTTTAGATTCATATATTTTACTTATGAATCCATGAACATCAGGCAACTTTGTTTGTCTTCTAGTCTTCACAGGTGAATAGACATCCCCAATCACATTTTCAAGAGGATGTGATTTATGAATAGAAGTGTGGGGAGTCTGAGGAACTGCAATCTCTCTTGGCATATTAGAAATTTTAACATCATTGGCTTGGGCTTCCATAGTAACTGGAGTGGTGATTCCCACATCTGGTGTTGCAGTGGAAACACTTTGTCGAACAGTGGAATCTGAGTTGTCACTGCTTTCAAAATTATCATCATTCAAATTACTATTTCCTTCTTTTTCCAAAACACTAGAAGGATGAACAACTCCAGTTTTTGATATATCATCATTATCTGCATAGTCCCAAAGAGGTAGACTGAATTCATCTTGATCATCTGCATCCTCTTTGCTTGGTTCATCATCATCAAGAAACTCTTCTGATCCTGCAGCTTCAAAAGAAGATGTGCTTGTAGAAACAGGCACATAATTCATAGTATTTGTTAGAGTATCAAGATCAAACAGTCTTTCTGGACCAGTTCCTTTGACATTGACTTTATTTTCCAGGAACACAACATGCATATTTTCTTCAATCTTTTGGGTTCTTAAGTTGAATACTCTGAAAGCTTTACTAACCATGGAATACCCAACAAAATACCCTTCATCAGCCTTTTCATCAAACTTGCCCAGATAATCTAAGGTATTGAGAATGGATACATGACACCCAAATGGTCTCATGAAGTCGAGGGTAGGTGGTCTTCCCCTAAACAATTCATAAGGTGTCTTGTTCTTTGTCATTACTACTAAAACCCTGTTTTGCACATAACATGCAGTGTTAACTGCTTTAGCCCAAAAAGTAATTGGTAATTTAGAATCGGCCAACATAGTTCTAGCAGCTTCTATCAGTGTCCTGTTTCTCCTCTCAGCAACACCATTTTGTTGAGGAGTTCTAGCCACACTAAATTCTCTTTTAATACCTTTATCTTTGCAAAACTCATCCATAACTCTATTCTTGAATTCAGTTCTATTATCACACCTAATGATTTTAACTTTCATATCATATTGGTTTTCAACTTCAGTGATAAATATTTTTAGAATGCCTGTTGTTTCATCCTTAGTTCCAAGAAAGAAAACCCATGTAAATCTGCTAAAATCATCAGTCACCACAAGACAATATTTCTTAAGATTCAAGCTGCTCACAGATGTAGGACCAAATAAGTCCATATGTAACATCTGAAGTGGGTGAGCAATAGAGTTAACAAACTTTGACCTGCAAGAAGCTCTGTGTTGTTTGCCTTTAAGACAAGCCACACAGGTTCTGATATTTTGTTTTAGAAGATCCAAAGAATTAGCTTGACTCACTCTCTCAAGACAATGGAGATGGAAAACAATCAATCAAACTCTTCTTCTACACCCAGACTCCCTAAGCTTAAGCTTAATGAGTTTGAGATGTAGAGGATACTGATTGAGCAATACTTCCTCATACAGGACTATGCTCTATGGGAGATCATTCAACTTGGTGATTCTTTTAAATCTGTGACCACTACTTCAAAAGTTGGTGACACAGATGTTGTGAAAGTTTTTGTGCCTGAATTAAATTCTGAAAAAGCTCAAAAGAAGAATGATCTTAAAGCTAGAAGTCTATTGCTGATGACTCTTCCTAGAGACCAAATTATTGCATTCAGCAAATACAAGAATCTGACTTTCATCAGGCATCTTAAAATCCTTAGAGAGAACAAAGCACATATCTTTGGTAAAAAGAACATTGTTCATCTTGTCACACATTTGTGACACACTAAAGAGATTGTACTTAAGCTCCTTTACATAATACACAGGTTCAAAGTCCAAGTTACCAGTTTTAATAACACCTTTACCAGCAACTTTTCCATTTACTCCACCTCCAAAGCTGACATACTGTCCATCATAATGCTCAAAATCAGAAAGATAGGACTTGTTGCCAGTCATGTGCCTTGAACACCCACTATTTGTATATCCTTGATCTGACCTTTTCGTCCTTGGATGTTCCTGTACAAATAAGTAAGGAGTTAGTTTCTTTTGGGGACCCAAGCCATGATTGACTTGGATCTGCCTCGTGTATCAATATAGTTAAATCTATCAAAGGTCATTGATAAACCATTGGGATTGGTTGTAGAGGTATTTCCTTTAGGTTTCCATTCCCAACGTGCTGAGGCCTTCACAGCATTGCCCATGCCCCCCCTTTTTTTATTCAAAATCCTTGCAGTGGTAACTTTTGAATGAGCAGTGGAAACTGCTGGTTTCTTTTTAGGTACCCACTGTTGGTTATTGTTAACCTTTTTAGCTTGAAAGGTCCTTTTTCCTGTTTGTGCAGATTTTACAAAGCTTGTTTTAGTATTTGCACTTGTAACAGGTGACTTAGGGTGAGCAGTGTTAACAGATTTTGCAGTGGCAAGTGTTTTGAGGCCACTTCTAAGTTGAACTGCTCTTGGGACCATTTTGCAATGGGAATTAGGGTGTACATTATGTTGATACTTGTTAGTCTCCACCCTTTTATACCCATAGACTTCCCTTCTCCCAACATGATAGTCACAATAAGCATGTAAATGATCAAAACTACCACAGATATAGCATGCCTTATTGTTCATAACAAAATCACTACCTAGTTGTTGAGATTTAACATGATTCCAACTCCTCTGGTTACCCCTAGGAGCTGTAGGCTTGTTCCTATACATCTCAGCATACCTTACAGTTGGTCTAGGTTTATTAACTGGTTTCCTAGGTTCCTCTGTAACAGTATTAACAACTTTTGGGATAGTAGTCTCTACATTCTTTTTAACATCCTCATCAACAACTGATGAGTCACTAGCACTCTCAAAAACATCATTATCAAGCTTACTCACTTCATCACTCTTCACCACTGTGTCCTTTAAAGGACCATATTCCCTAACAAGTTCCTTAAAGTCTTCTAAACCTGTATGAGCTAAATCTACACCTGGAGGTGATGGAACACCTCTTAGTGGTGGTGGCACTGTATTATAACCCATACCAGACTTAGCTTTATTAATTACTTGAGCATTCCAAATTTTATCAATTGACTTAGACTGATGATAACATGTGTCTACAGTTAAATTGACATTTTCAAGTTTCTTTTGGAGTTTTTCAAGCTCCTTTTGGTATGCTTCATTCACATCAGTTGTATGTTCTACCTCTCTCCTAAGAAGAATCATATCATCATTATAATTTGACTCATTTGTCTGATAGTGCTCTATTTGATTTTCTAATACTGCCATAGCTCTCCTAAGATTAGCCACAGTATAATTAGCAGTATATAATTCTTGCCTTTCATTAGAGTACAAATCATTAAGTCTTTCAACTTCTTTAGCAGCCCTACATGTTTTAGAACAACTATCAAAGTTTTGTACCTCAGAATCAGAGAAAGCCATGAGAGCAAATTCAGTAGCAACAAGAGCAGCATCTGAATGTTCTTCTTCTTGTTCATCATCCATGAAACTCCAATCATAGCTCACACCATCAATTGCCAACATTGCCTTTGGTTCTTCCACAGTTGGTCCTTTCTTTTGCTTGTACCATGTAGACCTGTTGTCCTTGGTCTTTGGTCTTCTACATTCTCTAGCAAAATGTCCAAACTTGTGGCAGTTAAAGCACTCCACTTTCTTCTTATCAAAACCTGCAGTATCATCACCATTAATGTGAATAGGCTTGCCAGTCTTCTTGTAGAATTTCTTAGCCCTCATGCTAAGAAGAGCTATCTGCCATTTTATATCCATCTCCTCCAAGTCATCTTCATCAATTTGCTCTATGTCTTCATGAGTTAAGACAGAGCCATCAACTTGTGTGGAGATAAAAGCATAAAAGGTATGATCTCCAATACTAGCAACCTTCTTTTTGGAACCTGCAGTGGTAACATTAACATTACCAGTGGAAACTTTAGAACCTACAGTGGCAATATCATCATCACTTTCATCTTCAGAATCATCACTGTCAACAGAATTTGACACCAATGCCAAGCTACTAGAGCTTGTACCAAGTTTCCCTGCCTTCTTCAACCTTTGCTCAATAAGTTTGAAGTTGTTGTAAAGATCATTGAGCTTCATTATTTCAATGTCTGTTTTGTTTTCCCATATAGTAACATTGGTTTGAAACTCTGAAGGCAAACTTCTTAGAAACTTCAAATTGAGGTCTTCCTTTTCTACCTCAATGCCAAACACAGTTAGTTATGTAACAATCTTTTGAAGTTTGGTAAAAATGCTATCAACTGAGTCATTGCTTGAAGCAGAGAAGTTTTCATAACTTTGCTTTAACAATGTCTCCTGAGTCTTCTGTGTTGCATCATTACCACCAAACACTAAGCAAATCTCTTCAAACAGTTCTTTAGCAGTCTTGTATTTGCTGAATGCAATAATCTGGTCTCTAGGAAGAGTCATCAGCAATAGACTTCTAGCTTTAAGATCATTCTTCTTTTGAGCTTTTTCAGAATTTGATTCAGGCACAGAAACTTTCACAACATCTGTGTCAAAATTTGAAGTAGTGGTCCCAGATTTGAAAGAATCACCAAGTTGAATGATCTCCCATAGAGCATAGTCCTGTATGAGGAAGTATTGCTCAATCAGTATCCTCCACATCTCAAACTCATTAAGCTTAAGCTTAGGGAGTCTGGGTGTAGAAGAAGAGTTTGATTCAGGTGATCTATAAACAATTTCAGCCATTCATCAATAGGGAATACACATCAGATTATGATTATCACATGACTGAAATGTCGTTCAAAAGGCACACTGGAATGGAAATTAATGTGTTCATTGAGACATTTATCCAACTCAAGGATAATGTGGAGAAGTACATTGAGGAAGCTACACAAAAAGATGAAAACGTGAATGAGTATCGGGTGCAGTCGTGAGATAGCTGTGATGAGTCGGGTAATGTATCAGTTGATGGATCAGGTGATGTTGAAGTCAGAATATCAGAAACAACAAAGATTGATGTAACCATCAGTTCAGTACCTCCGATCACACAAGAAGTGGATGCAGATCACAGAATGGTGAATGAACATGCATCAGGTGCTGAATTCTTGGTAACTGTCATAAATGATGCATCTGAAAATACTCTTGTGCAAACTGATTACATCATTGTACATGATCTTGATAAATGTTCTGTAACTGAAGCTGAGTCTGACATAACGTGTTTCAAAACTAATGATATGGTTGATAAGAAATTTTTTGATGAACTTTCAAACAAATTCTCAAAACTTGAAAAGCATTACATTTCACTTGAAATTGCAATAATTGATGAACTCAAAGCTCAACTTCAAGAAAAGGGTTTCACTATAGTTGCATTAAATAATGAGCTCAGAAAAGAAACAGGGAATAGTGTGAACACTAAGTTTTCAAAACCATAAATCTTGGGGAAACCAACTTTACATCCCAATAGAAATCGGTCAGTTGTTAGACAACCGATGCTTGCCTATGTTGAAGGACTAGGAATCTAGGATATGATTGTTAGGTTTAGATGATTAGAGTTTGATGAACACATTATTCCCATGCCTTTTATGATCTGATTGATATGTTGGATTGACTTTTATTAGTCGATTGCTGTTTGGGTGTTGTCGACCACCAAATATTTGTTTGTATGTCCACTAACGTATGCAGATATCATGGTTCATAAGAATGTTCCCGATCCGGATCCTACAAAAGAAGATGATTGGATACCGAAAGAAAAGGGCAACTATTTTTTGGGTCGACAAAAGAAGAAACGGAACTTAATTGGATCTCTATGGATAGTTGGCACAATAGATGCAACTTCAGAGGTCTCACTGCTTTAGCAAACGGTTTTCTGTCATCCTTTCAGCAACAACATAAGCAACTTGTGGTCTACTCCACCTAACATATCTTTGTGCAGAATGTAGTGGATAATACCATTTTTAAACAAAGTTTGAAAACATTGTTTTGAAAATGGAAAATTATTGTTTTGAAAATAAATTGATCTCAAAGTTTTGAAATCAACCGGACTTTATTTTGTCAAATCTTAAGTGATTTCAAATTAAATATTTTCAAACGATATTTCATCTATCAAGTCCGTTTGTACGTTATAAAATGGTGATCTAAATATTTAATGTTATGTCATGGTATGATTCTCTTTAAAACTCAAGGATCTTTCAAAATAATTTTTTTTTCTGTTCTTGTTTGATTGTGAAATTGTTTTATTTTACTTAAAGATATCTTAAAACAATCATACCTGACACTAACAATCTTTAATGTCTAAAATTGATCCTTATCTGTCATTTTTCAAAATTAAATCAGGCCACGTCTTTCCCCAAACTTTTCTAAATGATTTAAATCAGTTGAGATCACAAATATCAAAAGATTTGAAATTTTTGATCGGGGGAGAGATCGTGATTTAAATCTCAAATCTGTTTAAATGGAATTGGTTTTAGTCCTTCAAAGGCACTCCTGCCTCCATGTGCCAAACGATTTCAATATATGATGCACACTATTGAGGATGAGCATTTATCCAAAAACAAGATGAGAATTTAAACCAGGCCATATTTTCTCCCATGTTTTCTAAACCTATTTAAATCACTTGAGATCCAAAATCTCAAAGGGTTTGATATTTTTGATCGGGGGAGAAAATGTGATTTAAATATGAAATTTAATAAAAGGTGATTGTTTTGATTCAATTGTGCAGCCTGCTCTCCCATATGTGCTAAACGCTTTCGAATCTAGAAGCACATATTGAGGGGGAGCATTTCAAAAGAAAATAAACTATCAAGGTACAAAAGCTTCTATGTTTTAACATAAGTACCTTGATTGATTTTCTAATGGTTTTCCTTATGGCTAGTGTGATCGTGAAAGTACTTCAAAGAACTCTTTCCTCTATGTGCTAAATGATTTTAAACAACCAACGCACATTTTGAGGGGGAGAATTTACCAAGAAAATCAAAAGGCTTTTCCTATGGAAATTGTGATTAAGAAATTATTTCAAAGAACTCTTGCCTCTATGTGCTAAACAATTTCAAAATCATATGCACATGTTGAGGGGGAGCATTTCTAAATGATAACAAACAATTAAGGTACAAAATGCTTTGATTTTATATCACAAGTACCTTGATTGACTTTCCGAATGATTTTTCAATTGGTTTCGAGAAGGAATGAACTGTACCAAAAGACCGACCATCTTACTTTATGTATTGGAGTTATAAGGATGATAAGGTTATGTATTAGTTCCCACGATCCAGCCAGAGCCGGAGGGATCTACCCATGGACTATCCACTAGATAGGGTAGAAGTCCGTATATTGTAAAAAAAGGAGAAAAATGAGAATATGGGAAGAGTGCGGACCGAGATAGAGCTAGAACTGGAATAAACCCAACAATGTTCTAGTAATGAAGTCTCGGTAAACACTGAAGGGGTTGAAGAATGAAAAAGAAATAAAATGTGAAAAGGGTGAAAAGAAATAGCCCTCAAATAATTCAACCTTAGGGCAGAAACCGGGTTCAATACATATGCTACTAGTGGTTACTAAGGTAACACTGGTATTGAAGACAAGACGTCATGGACCCAGTGATGCACTACACTAAACTTCCAAAGCTACTCAAGTTCCTCTTAAAAGGACTTGTTTCATTCTCACGGGGAACCTACATAATCTATCGACTTTCTCTTAGAGATGGTTGATATTGAAGAAGAAAACCCTCTCCCTAGTCTCCGACATATGAAACCAACTGTGCACAATTGAGTCTAAATCCAAGAGATCATCCACAAGAAATCTCATTAGGACACTAAATTAATGAAGACTTGTTGTTTCACACAATGTGGAAAGTAAGAATATATTTTGAGAGTCCTATGCCTTATCTTGTGGTATTGCCAGAACATCCGAGTGATATGTAAAATATTCACGATGAAGATGGAAATCCTTCTAGAGCCAATATCAAACAAGCTCTTGGTGGGTGACATGTGAGATCTTTCCAAAAGATCAAGCTTGTGACAACTGGATTGAAACAATGGGGCAATTCATTCTTGAATCAACCTTGGTCCAGGAAATGGATTGACGGATACCTTTGAAAAACCGATCGGTGTGCTCAACAACTCTTTTCTATTGCACATCGACTGTGTATTAATCTTTCAAAATTAAAAGGGTGTTTATGATTGAAAATTGATTTTTCTTATAAAACCTTCGTCGTATTGCAAAACTCTTTCTTCAAGCAATACACGATTGTTTTCAAATCATTTTTATCAATCAGTAAATCTCAATTTGTTGATTCACTCACTCCGTGTTGTCTGCTTTGAGACGCTCCGGTTTGAGAACGGCTAGAACAGCTGCGAAACCCTGTCAAGGAGATTCTTCGGAACTCTACCTGATCACAGGCAGTATTTATTCTGATCAACGAGGAACCGTGGTTCTTGAAACTATATTCATCGAAAGTGAACAAAGACACTTTCGTGTGTTTTATTGCTAACTGTTGTTTGCAAGAACTATTGACGGTTGCAGCTTATCAGAATTGAGAAGTCAATCCATAACCGCATGCTCACAGCATTCACACTTAATTGAAGAAAATCATGACCATCAAAGACATTCAACAAAGATGCTTCCGCTACTCTGATGAAAAGATGTCATGATCCAGAAAGTGTGAGCATGTCAGTCCAAAAGTCACAACTTCACATAATGGTAATTCAACAATGGATAAGTAAGAGATTTATTGTGGCTGATGATCTCTAACCTGGCTCAAAGAATCACCTACTCGTGGATTAGCTCAAAGACCTCCACTGAAAATATAAAGTATGTCGTACGTTGAAGAATCACTGCTAAAGCACAAAGATTGCAGAAATTGAAGAATTAAAGTCTACGAGCTCGAGCATGAAGTTAAAGATAGAATGCTAGGATACAAAATGTAATTCATGGGGTGACCTCCCTTAGGGGGAGATTTTTAGGATTTAGAAAATCCATGTTGAAGTATCGGTCACCCCAACTCTAGTCTAGCATATGTTAGCTTGTAGGATTTAGATAGTTAGTTAGAGCAACACCGTGGATGACGGACGGGTCTTTACCCACTGTATGCCTGATCCACAGCCCGACAAAGGGCGTATTATGTAAAACTATAAATACCCTCTACCTCCCAAGGTAGAGGGTTGGACCTTTCATTTCTTAATCTAACATTCTCTTTGTTTTCTCTCACTTTCTCTCTCTAGAAAGGATCCCATTTTCCACATTCTCTCTCTAAAATCTATCTCATTCGATCCATACTAGTGCTTGATTATGTGTTTGTGAAAACCAATATGTAACAAGTTATTGCTTTGGGAGTGACTCATTTTTAAATTGCTAATGACAGATACATGCCGGTCTTTCTACTCCAAAAGACGACATGTAATCAGTATTTGAAGAATTCGAGGCACTTATGAACTTTCAATTCTGACCCTGATCTAGAGAACCAATTGAAGCAGGTAATAAGGTTCGTGTGCTTGGAATCATGACCCGCGCTTTTGTTCCAAAATTTAGTGCTACTAGCCTACTATGTATATGTTCTGAAAGAGTATTTATTGGCTACTAATGACATATTGTTTGATCAATTTTGTTAAGGAGTATGAGATGGATACCCCCGTATGCAACGATAGTTCCCAATTTCCACCTACCGATGCCCAGTTATGAAGTTAAGAACACGTATTCTTTGGTACCTTTAACTATGTCTCCCATGTACTGAATGAGGCACCGCAACATAAACATGTACAATAATAACTTAGGAATTGCAATATAATTGAGCATTGCATACAATAATCTGAATTTTGGGAAATTCCCCACTTTGAAAAAAAAAATGCTTCTTGCTCAAAATTATGACCCTTATATTTATATATCAGACCTGGGCGATTAGCAGCTACATCATGCAAAGTTGTTTAAGCTTACACAGGTTATATTCCAGTCATTCTTGCGTAAAATAGGCCTTACCAAAAAATAGCCCCAAACACCCACTCAGCTTGATGATATTCTAATCCCAATATTATCATCAGTTTTGTTAAAACTTAATGATCATGAAATACTATTTCTTCATGATCATAATGGTGGTCAACTTATCAACTAACAGTACAAAGGTGGTCATGTAGGTTGCTGATATTGGACTGCCCAAATTTGTTGACCGTGCAAATGAAGATGATTTCACAGGCACAAGAGTTGTGGGTACACCAGCCTATCTAGATCTTGAATATGTTTGACACCATTACTTGATAATACTACATGTGTACACTTAAAGGTCGAAAAAGGTGGTTTTTTCAACGGGTTAAAATGTGTTCAAGTGTAAAAAATCGTCATTTTTTCTTGGCCGGCTTGGATTGGCAAAAAACACATTTTTGTTTGCGTTGAATTTGACCCATTTCTTTTTCAGAGAACTTTCCTGATTTTAACCTGTAACGATAAAACAGAACTTGTGTTGACCCATTGATAAATAAATGGGTCAAAACCGTTACCTCTATGTATATCGGTTGAATAATAGACTTAGTAAAAATCACTGATATTATGTTCAATTTGATTTTGCAGGGTCGAGAAATGAAATGCAAACTACATCAGTGGTATGTCTTAATGTTTTAGCTTACTACAAGCATTTCAATAATCTAATTAATTTCTATAAACTCCTTTTCAAATGATTGTTTACTTTACTGAGTCAATCTATCTATAAAGTAAACAATTTCTCTTCCAAACATAGCATGTAATTTTTGTAATCTTTATAAATATAAGGCGTGGGCCCCATTTGAGTTAGTAAACGATCGATTCCAGTCACGAAGTTTACGCCATTGTGTCCGGAATAATTTTTCCAGCAAAAACGAGTATTCACACGACTAGTGTTTCACAAAAATGTAACGATCACATAAAAATGTTTATTGAGTTGCGGTTGTGCCGATATGCGTTGTGTGTCAGTTTTCATGTTTCAAGAGATAACCTCTCGTTTTCAAATCAAGTGGGTTCCAAAATGCTCGAAATTGTATAATAGGTAATAATAAATGAAATTTATTATTAATTTGGAAGATCATCGTCTGTCACAAATGGTTTTAAGTTTTATAAATAAGTATTGCCTCAAAATGCTAGTTGCTACACAGAGTTTCCGGTCCTATTCTTACTGACTTTCTCTTCGCCCGAAGGTCAAAACTCAAAACGCAGAGTTTCGCCATACTTAGAGATTTTTTAAATTCGGATATCCAAAATTTCAGATAACGGTTTTATATATCCGAATATACAAATATCTATAATTTTTGGAGAACTTTTATATGAGTTCCAATGGACACTCTCCCCCGCAAATGGAGCTCTGAATCAACATTCTCGCACATCTTCCGGCAGCACCACCGGCATTTCAAACATAAAAGATTAGTGATGTAATTAGTTGACTAGTTTCAATTATAATGTAGTAGCTTGTTTTATAAAAGCATATCAATAATTGGATGCAATGAAATTCCTATAAGGCATTATATTCTCCTCATTGTCATTGTCATCAACATTACCTAATTAAGGTAAAACCAGCTTACTTGACGCACAGAGCAACATAAATTTAGGGAAAAACAATCCAACTTAATACAATTTGCGAGTACTACTTAAAGTGGTCAAATTCATCCAAAAGTGGCAACACAATAGTAACTAATAGTGGTGGCAAACCAAGATTGAACTCATCAACTTTGCTTTTTATCAATTACAGTAATTTTTTGCAAATAATGGTTGTTGCTTCTATATACAACTTTGCTTTGCATATGCATCAAAGTTATAAATCGAGAAAACCATCCCAACAAATTGTACGCAAATGCTATGTTTACTTACATTATATATGCATCATTGTCATCTACTTATATAATCCAAAGAATGCATCATTGTCATCTACTTATATAATCTTTCATCTTGATCCGTTTTTTAGGATTCATTATTCTGAACTAAATAGAATTTGCGAGTACCTAAAAACCAGTTTACTTATACAAATCAAAACCCTAAACTTATTAGTTACGACTTCAAGATTATGGATATATATATTATTCCCCTGGGTGGATATATGTTCATCTTTCATCTTTCCTGATCACTTTATCTTTCATATTTCCGTGTATGATCCTAATCTCAAATATATATATCCATAACCTCAGTTGCATCAAAAGATCAATTTATCTTTCATCTTTCATCTTGCTAATTTGAAGAAATTCCTATAATGGCTCACGGTTTTTCTCGTCACGTTTGTTGTAAGTTGTAACCAACCTCAGTTGCATCAAAAGAAACCACTCAAATACTCCAAAAACTACATTTACATTTCTACCAAAAGCCCTTTTTGAACAGTTTCGACGTGTAGCAAACATATACTTCCTCTTAGCTGCAGTGTTGTCTCTAACACTTTTTCACCCTTTTCGGCTTATAGTGTGATTGGACCATTAACTTTTGTTATCGGGTTAAGTATGGCTAAAGAGGTAGCCGGGGACTGGCATCGGTTCATGCAGGACATGAAGGTAAATATGAGAAAAGTCAGGGTTCATAACGGTGAAGGTGTTTTCTCTTTAAAACCATGGATGAATTTACGGGTAGGAGATGTGGTTAAAGTTGAAAAAGATCAGTTTTTTCCCGCTGATTTACTCTTGTTATCATCGAGTTATGAAGACGGGATTTGCTATGTTGAAACAATGAATTTAGACGGTGAGACGAATCTTAAAGTTAAACGATCTTTGGAGTCAACTCTGACTTTAGACGATGATTCAACGTTTAAAGATTTTAGAGGAACGATAAAGTGTGAAGACCCGAACCCGAATCTTTACATGTTTGTCGGGAATCTTGAATATGAGAGACAAGTCTTTCCGCTTGACCCGAGTCAGATTTTGCTTCGGGATTCAAAGCTTCGAAATATGACATTATCATGTTTAAGTTGGGTACTATTTTGAGTGTAAAAAGACACATTCTCTAAACAGACAAAAAAACAAAAAAGAAAATATCTTTCTTCTTCGTCTCCACCACCAAAAAAACAGAGGCGGCGCGTGCAATGGACGGTCTCCCCCGCAAATGGAGCTCTGAATCAGCATTCTTCCGGCAGCACCACCAGCATTTCAAACATAAAAGATTGGTGATATAAGTAGTAGCTTGTTTTATAAAAGCATATCAATGAAATTCCTATAATGATTTTTTTAAGGCATTATATTCTCCTCATTACCTAATTAAGGTAAAACCAGTTTACTTGACGCACAGAGCAACATAAATTTAGGGAAAAACAATCCAACTTAATACAATTTGCGAGTACTACTTAAAGTGGTCAAATTCATCCAAAAGTGGCAACACAATAGTAACTAATAGTGGCGGCAAACCAAGATTGAACTCATCAACTTTGCTTTTTATCAATTACAATAATTTTTTACAAATAATGGTTGTTGCTTCTATATACAACTTTGCTTTGCATATGCATCAAAGTTATAAATCGAGAAAACCATCTCAACAAATTGTACGCAAATGCTATGTTAACTTACATTATATACTGAAAACCAGTTTACTTCACGCCATCAACATTATACTGAAAACATCCAACAAATCATCTCAATTTAGAAGAAACTTGTATAACTCCTCATTGTCTTTATGCATGTCTTTAACAAAAACCCCTATTGTGAAAAGAAAACTTGTACTTATAGTCTTATACAAATCAAAACCCTAAACTTCGATTCCAAAACCTGATCAATTTAGCTTAATCTTTTATCTTTCCTCTGATTGGTGTATGATCCTACTCTCGAGGTAATCATATACCATTACTCGATCACTTGTATGTTAAGTTTCATTCGTTTGATCAGTTTAGCTTAATCTAGCTTAATCTTTCATTTTCCTCTGATTGGTGTATGATCAATTTAGCTTAATCATTCATCTTGATCTGTTTTTTAGGATTCATTATTCTGAAATTGGTTTTTTAGCGGATGTTCTTTTACTGATTGTTGAGATTAAAAGAACTAGTCTTTACACATTCGGATGCATAAGACCACCTCGTGAGCCGTTCAAAAAATAATAATAAGACCACCTCGTAAACCAAATGACGAGCCTCAGATTAAAAGAAGTAATCTTTCACAACAAATATCTCGACGCGGGTATGTTGTTTTTAGCTCATTTTTTTTTAAATAAATGTGTTAGATAAATAGGGGTGAGCAAGGGGCGGTTTTTGGCTAAAACTAAACCCCAAAGCAAAATTTCGGTTTTAGGTTTTTTAAAACCAAACCCCGCACCAAAAGTTCAATTTGGTTTTTGGTTTTTTGCAGTTCGGTTTTCGGATATCCGAAATTTAAGTTGATGGTTATATGTTAGACCAATTATTTTAGCTAAGTTTTTTATATTCGGATATCTGAAATTTCGGAGAACAGTTTTATATATCTGAATATTCAATTATATAGAATTTTCGGAAAACTTTTATATGAGTTCCAAAACTCACATTTCATAAAACCCAACATTTTAATAAATTCTGATCAATTTTTCGGATATCCGAATATGGATGTTTTTTGAAAATCCAAAACCTAAATAAAAAAATCCTAGGATGTAAGTTGAATAATTTATCGTAAACTAATAATATTACATAACATGTATATAGAAATTAGATGTGCGAACATACGTGAAAAAAAAATCTGTACGAATTTATTATAGTGTTAGCTAAATGAAGATATGTTATGAATAACTAATCTCTTAGTTTTGGACTTTGGTGATTACTTGTATCAAAACTACTACGTATAAATTTTATTATTTCTATGAGTATTAGTATGGGATGGTTGACACGATTTTATCGGATAAAACCAGGACTTTAACGTGCAACCAAATGGATTTCTTGAAGTGTTCGATTGCGGGAACCCCATACGGGATGCGGTCAAGTGAAGTTGAGCTTGCTGCTGCTAGTCAAATGGCGACGGATCTAGAAGGACATGGTCAAAACAGGTCAGAAATCGAGCTAGAAGCGGTCCCGACACCTAGAGGAGAAAATTTACGTGTACCGATAAAAGGGTTTAGTTTTCAGGATACTCGATTAATGAACAAGAATAGGTTACGAGAGTCCAATCCGGAGATTCTCATGTTGTTTTTTAGGATACTGGCTCTTTGTCATACAACGATTCCTGAGTATAATGAAGAGACTGATAGTTTTAGCTATGAAGCGGAATCACCTGATGAAGGTGCGTTTCTTGTTGCTGCGAGAGAATTCAGATTTGAATTCTCTAAAAGGACACGATCGAACATCTTTGTTCGTGTGAGGCATCCTTCGCAAGAATTTGTCGAACAAGAATTCAAGCTTCTGATTTCACAAGCAGAAGAAAGCGGATGTCGGTTATTGTTCAAGACGAGACTAGACAAATGCTTTTACTTTTCAAAGGCGCAGACATGTCGGTTATATTTATCGGTCATGTTATATTACTCACAAATGTATACACAATTTAAACAAACTTAAATCAACAATAAGCTAAAAACAGCTTATTGCTATTAGCTTATTCATAAGCATTTTTCTTGAATCAAATTCTGTTTTCTATAGCCTAATCTTAGTAGTAGTATATTTGTCTTTCAAGTTTTTAGCTTATTTGGGCCTTAATCTTTTAAAAAAGTCCAAACAGCCCTGATAAGGGAGTGTTTGGATTAAGCTCTATTTTATTGTCAAAAGCAGTTTTTGTCTATTGTACTTTTGGTATTGAGTAGTATCAGTATTTGAAGTACATTTAGAGTCTATTAGATCAAAGTTTTTTCAGTTTTAAAATCATGTGCCTCATTGTTGAATGATCTAAGTCAATAGTATCTTTGGCTTCTAACAGCCTTTATTGCAGCCCAATTTCCAGCTTATTTTATGTTTCTTTTTATTTTGAAAACTGTTTTCCTAGTTCTCTATATATTAGTTTTAATCTGTTTTCAGTTTGCATAGCTTAGTTCAGTCTTAAACTTGCTTAACTTTGTCTGCAAATGTGCTATTTCTACACTGTTTTCAAATATGGTCAGAATAGGTGATAGCTCAACCCAGAGAATTTGCAAGCTTCCCACAAGCTCATTGTAGCTCCCATTTAGCTTCTTTTTAGCTTTTTGAGTTCTTTGACATGCGAGCTTTAATTGTTTGAACATTTCCAGATCTGTAGCTTTCATTTGTTTGCTTATTTTTAAGCTAGAATAGCTCCATTTGAGCACTTCTGCTGCTGTTGCAGCAGCAGAATAGTATTGCTTGGCCTTTTAGCTTATTTTCCCTTTAGCATATTTCAGTTTCCCCTTATAGCTTATTCATCAATTAGGACTAGATTATTGCTCTTTTCCTAGCTTATTCCCCTTAGAATTTTAATCAGCTTATTCCCTTTATTTCTCTTAGCATTCTGCCATAGCTTATATCTTTAGTTATTCAACTTATTTTTGTTCCTATTAGCTTCCCATTCTTAATTGGTGCCTCAGTTGCTTATTCCCCATGGTTTAGCTTAAGTTAGCTTATTTTAGCTTATCTTGGTTTACTTTACACTTTAGCTTTTCGTTTAAGCTTTAAATATCACTTCTGTCTTCTTTTGAGTGCTTTTTCCCAGCTTATTTAACATTTTCAAAAAGTTTGTTTTTTCAAAAATTGTTTATGTTCAACTTATTAATAAGTTTGTTTAGAAAATTTGCAAAATAAAAATAATTTTCAAAAAAAGCAAAACCAGGGTCGAACCTTTGTCTCTACAACATAACACCTCACACACACATAACATCTTCAAATGCGCCCTAGGGTCTTTGAGGGTTAATGCTATATCACTAATTTCTTATAGATAAAGTATTTTTTTAGCTTATTAACTGTTTTGCTTTTTATCTTTTTTCAGATTTCTTATTTTTCTTAAGTTTAAATATGTTTAAAGTAACTTCCTGAAAAAATTCATAATTTTCCATGTTCATTTATTTTTAAACATTTAATTTCTTTGTTTTAGTTTTTAATTCAAAAAAATTAAAATAAAAGTCAAAAAAATATCCGGCTTTTTCCTATTTTTTTTGTCATTAGCACGTAGGAAAAATAGTTTTGAGTTTGTAGGGTTAATATTTCTCATTTCTCACTTTTAAAGCCCGGGATTAGCTCGGGTTTGGCCCTTTTTAGGTTTTCTTTGCGTTTTAGACCCTAATTGCTTCGTATAATTGTCTTAGACGCTTTTCAGTTGTTTTTAGCTTATGTTTATCAAATCTAATGTAAAAACCCAAATTTCCCACTATTTCACTATTCAAATTCACCTAAACGCGACTCGAATTTAAAACTCCATTCATCCTTCGTTGGGAAACGATCCGGGGATACAAACTTCACCGTTTGTATTTCTTGAGAATAAAATATACGGTAATTGAGAATAAATCAATTTTAATACACGAGGTGTATTGATACTTATTGGTTGATTTCCGCAGCATCATATTTGATCGTTTAGTAGAAAACGGAAGAATGTATGATGAGGCCACCACAAAACATCTAAATGATTATGGGGAAATCTGGTTCACGTACAATAGCTCTTGCATACAAAAAAATTGAAGAATCAAACTACGCAGCATGGAATGATGAGTTCATGAGAGTCAAAACTTCAATAGGTGGGCACCGAGACGCGATGCTGGAACGGGTATTTGATATGATGGAAAAGGATATGATTCTTTTCGGTGCAACTGATGTTGAGGATAAGCCACAACCGGTATATATTTATTAAGGGGTGAGAATGGGGCGGTTTGGGGCGGTTTTTGGCTAAAACCAAACCCCAAAGCAAAATTTTGGTTTTAAGTTTTTAAAACCAAACCCCGCACCAAAAGTTCGATTTGGTTTTTGGTTTTTTGCAGTTCGGTTTTTGGATATCCGAAATTTAAGTTGATGGTTTTATGTTAGACCAATTATTTTAGCTAAGTTTTTTATATTCGGATATCTGAAGTTTCAGAGACAGTTTTATATATCTGAATATCCAATTATGTAGAATTTTCGGAAAACTTTTATATGAGTTCCAAAACTCACATTTCATAAAACCCAACATTTTAATAAATTTTGATCAATTTTTCGGATATCCGAATATGGATGTTTTTTGAACATCCAAAACCTAAATCAAGAAATCCTAGAATGTAAGTTGAATATTTTATCGTAAACTTATAAGATTACATAACATGTATATTGAGATTAGATGTGCGAACATACGTGAAAAAAAAATCTCTTTACGAATTTATTATAGTGTTAGCTAAATGAAGATATGTTACGAATAACTAATCTCTTAGTTTTGGACTTTGGTGATTACTTGTATCAAAACTAATACGTATAAATTTTATTAGTTCTATGAGTATTAGTATGGGATGGTTGACACGATTTTATCGGACAAAACCGGGACTTTAACGTGCAACCAAATGGATTTCTTGAAGTGTTCGATTGCGGGAACCCCATACGGGTCAGAAATCGAGCTAGAAGCGGTCCTGACACCTAGAGGAGAAAATTTACGTGTACCTATAAAAGGGTTTAGTTTTCAGGATGCCAGATTAATGAACGGGAATTGGTTACGGGAGTCCAATCCGGAGGTTCTCATCTTGTTTATTAGGATATTGGCTCTTTGTCATACAGCGATTCGTGAATATAATGAAGAGACTGATAGTTTTAGTTATGAAGCGGAATCACCTGATGAAGGTGCGTTTCTTGTTGCTGCGAGAGAGTTCCGATTTGGATTATGTAAAAGGACACAATCGAACATTTTTATTCGTGAGAGGCGTCCTTCTTCGCAAGAATTCGTTGAACGGGAATTCAAGCTTCTAAACCTTCTCGATTTCACAAGCAGAAGAAAGCGGATGTCAGTTATTTTTCAAGACGAGACTGGACAGATTCTTTTACTTTGCAAAGGCGCAGACAAGTCAGTTTTATTTAACGGTCATGTTATATTAATCACAAATGTATACACAATTTAAACAAACTTAAATCAACAATAATCTAAAAACAGCTTATTGCTATTAGCTTATTCATAAGCATTTTTCTTGAATCAAATTCTGTTTTTTATAGCCTAATATTAGTAGTAGTATATCCGTCTTTCAAGTTTTTAGCTTATTTGGGCCTTAATGTTTAAAAAAAATCCAAACAGCTCTGATAAGGGAGTGTTTGGATTAAGCTCTATTTTATTGTCAAAAGCAGTTTTTGTCTATTGTTCTTTTGGTATTGAGTAGTATGAGTATTTGAAGTACATTTAGAGTCTATTAGATCAAAGTTTTTTCATTTTTAAAATCATGTGCCTCATTGTTGAATGATCTGAGTCAATAGTATCTTTTGGCTTCTAACAACCTTTATTGCAGCCCAATTTCCAGTTTATTTTATGTTTCTTTTTATTTTGAAAATTGTTTTTCTAGTTCTCTATATATTAGTTTTAATCTGTTTTCAGTTTGCATAGCTTAGTTCAGTCTTAAACTTGCTTAACTTTGTCTGCAAATGTGCTATTTCTGCACTATTTTCAAATATGGTCAGAATAGGTGATAGCTCAACCCATAGAATTTGCAAGCTTTCCACAAGCTCATTGTAGCTCCCATTTAGCTTATTTTTAGCTTTTTGAGTTCTTTGACATACCAGCTTTAATTGTTTGAACTTTTCAAGATCTCTAGCTTTCATTTGTTTAAGCTAGAACAGCTCCATTTGAGCACTTTTGCTGCTGTTGCAGCAGCAGAATAGTATTGCTTGGTCTTTTACCTTATTTTCCCTTTAGCATATTTCAGTTTCCCCGTATAGCTTATTCATCCATTAGGACTAGATTATTGCTCTTTTCCTAGCTTATTCCCCTTAGAATTTTAATCAGCTTATTCCCTTTATTTCCCTTAGCATTCTGCCATAGCTTATATCTTTAGTTATTCAACTTATTTATGTTCCTATTAGTTTACCTTGCTTAATTGGTGCCTCAGTTGCTTATTCCCCATGGTTTAGCTTAATTTAGCTTATATTGGTTTACTTTACACTTTAGCTTTTTGTTTAAGCTTTAAATTTCACTTTTGTCTTCTTTTGAGTGCTTTTTCACAGCTTATTTAACATTTTCAAAAAATTTGTTTTTTCAAAAATTGTTTAAGTTCAACTTATTAATAAGTTTGTTTAGAAAATTTGCAAAATAAAAATAATTTTCAAAAAAAGCAAAACCAGGGTCGAACCCTGGTCTCTACAGGACCACACCTCTCATACACATAACATCACCAAATGCGCCCTAGGGTCTTTCATGTTTAATGCTATATCACTAATTTCTTATAGATAAAGTATTTTTTTAGCTTATTAACTATTTTGCTTTTTATCCAGCTTATTGTTAAAGTTTTTTCAGACTTCTGATTTTTCTTAAGTTTAAATCAGTTTAAAGTAATTTCCTGAAAATTCATAATTTTCCATGTTCATTTACTATTTTTAAACATTTAATTTCTTTGTTTTAGTTTTTAATTCAAAAAAATTAAAATAAAAGTCAAAAAAATATTTGGCTTTTTCCTAATTTTTTTTGTCATTTAGCACGTTGGAAAAACAGTTTTGAGTTTGTAGGGTTAATATTTCTCATTTCTCACTTTTAAAGCCCGAGATTAGCTCGGGTTTTGCGCGTTTTAGGTTTTCTTTGCGTTTTAGACCCTAATTGCTTCGTATAATTGTCTTAGATGCTTTTAAGTTGTTTTTAGCTTATGTTTATCAAATCTAGTAGAGAAACCCAAATTTCCCACTATTTCACTATTCAAATTCACGTAAACGCGACTCGAATTTAAAACTCCATTCATCCTTCGTTTGGAAACGACCGGGGATACAAACTTCACCGTTTGTATTTCTTGAGAATAAAATATACTATAATTGAGAATAAATCAATTTTTAGTACATGAGGTGTATTGATATTTATTGGTTGATTTCCGCAGCATCATATTTGATCGTTTAGCAAAAAACGGAAGAATGTATGAGGAGGCCACCACAAAACATCTAAATGATTATGGGGAATCTGGTTTACGTACGATGGCTCTTGTATACAAAAAATTGAAGAATCAGACTACATAGCATGGAATGATGAGTTCATGATAGCCAAAACTTCAATAGGTGGGCACTGAGATGCGATGCTGGAACGGGTATCTGATATGATGGAAAAGGATATGATTCTTGTCGGTGCAACTGCTGTTGACGATAAGCCACAACCGGGAGTATATATTTTTTAACTTTTTAAAATCTTCATGTCCTTATTTTTATTGTTTTGTTAGTTTGACTTTCTTTTTTCTTGTGTAGGTGCCACAGTGTATCGATAAATTAGCTCAAGTTGGCCTTAAGCTATGGGTCCTTACAGGCGATAGAATGGAAACCGAAGTCAACATTGGGTATGTCTATCATCCTCTGGAAAAAAGGCTGGATCTAAACTAAAAGTTGGGGGGTGTTTTGGTAAATGGGATTATGATTACGCTTTTCTTGTTATTATAGTTTATATATTCAGATCTTTAGAAGCACGTAATAAATACGACTTTTCTTGGTTGGTGCAGGTTCGCGTGCAGTTTACTTAGGCAGGGCATGAAGCAAATTTGCATATTGACAAATGTGGACATGTTAGCTGATGCGCATATAAGGCGCGTTCGGGGTAAAAGAAAACTTCCTTTTCGTCGAGCAAGTTTTTCAACACCCTAGGCAGTGAACCTAATCGCTGTAGTGTAGTATTGGGTAAGCCTCGGGAATTGATATCGTTCTCTAGGGGAATAGGAATGCTAGTAAGAAATTACTACGCTAAGGTTGAGGTTGAGGAAGATTATTTTTTATCTTTTTTATAATTTTTTAGAAAGCTAAGGGTAAAATCTCGGGGTTTAGATTTGGGGGGTGGTACTTCTACCGATTACTCTAATATCTAATTATCTAATTATCTAAACTAATGGGTAGTCTATGTCTATTGATGTGTGCTCGTATGATGATTAAAGATGTGTCTACCTAGATATTATTACTCCCTAGTTATCTTTTATTGGTGGTTGAATTGTCACGTCCTTATTCTTAACGCGTTGTGTTTTCTAAGGTCGTAGGGTGTGCTTTTATCCCTAACTCTTTGAGACTACCTTAAGGTTAATGACTACGAAATCTTTAGGATTCATAAACTTAACACTAAGGTTATCTTTGGATGTTTAGCCTACAATTTCGCTAGTAACTATAAACTAAGATTCACAGAGATTACTCAAGCATTAAAAACACAACGATGGCCTAATGCACTCCTAAGCCAATTACAATTAAGATAAGAGACAACCAATCAATAATTAATAACTAGGTTTCATAGATCTAATCAAACACACAAGTAAATTAGCCGGACATGTTAAACATGCAAGCATACACACATTCTATCGAAGACATAATGAAATCAAGGGAATAAATAACTTATCTCGATGTAAAATAGGGTATGAGAACCCTAAAATACTGTCCAAACCGGACTACATTCGTTTTAGGTTTTTACTCCACAAGTCTACCTCTCTAAATTCTGAAAATTCGATTTCTATATATAGTTTTACAACTGCGACGGCGTCACCTTATAGTTGGGACGCCATCAGATCTCCGTCATTAGGGTTTCGTCTTGGCCAAGTCATCTTTGGGGCGGCGTCACGTTGTGGTTGTGACGCCGTCAGTCTTCAGCAATGACGTCGTCAGAATCTGGATCTAGGCCGTCTGGGAAAAGTCTTCGTGACGCCCTTACTCTTCAAAGCCTGACACTGTCAGGTGTAAAATAGCAAATTCGCTACTGAGTCGTCACAAATGGAGGGATGGCGTCGCCCTCTGTTGGGACGCCGTCAGGTGTAATTCCAGCAGCTTGAGTGTCTTGATCTTGACTTAGCCATTTTCTTCACATATTCACTCCTTTTCGTCCAAATAAGCATCATTCCAGCATTTTGCCTCCAAGAGACCCTAAAACGAGAAAAGGAACGAAATTAAGCAGTAACGGATATAGAAGTAGGCGATTAAGGGCTTAAATGACCCCTTAAAAGTGTACGTTTTAAATCCTTATCAAATATCCCTACACTTGGTATTTGCTTGTCCTCAGCAAATGTGCTTTTGGCTAATCAATTTATAAGTTAGAGGGCATGAAGCATTGGTTTAACATAATTCATAACAAGTATAAGTCCCGCAATAGTCATAACAAGCACGAAAATTATATACTAGCACCTCACAAGTGGTGTTTGGATACTCTCATCTCTCGGGTGTATATGAAATATATCAAATGGAAATGGAAGATAAACACTCATTAACCGGTCATAGTACATAGATTACCATAGGCTTGAGACTAGATCAAACCTCCACCGCTTTGGCGTAAGCACCTAGGAACAAGTATCTAAGAGGTCTTTTAAAAGGTTGTAACGTTAGGCTTACGGTAGGGAAACAAAGGGTTTGGTTGGATAGGCGATTTAGTGGTGGCAAGTCAAAAATCTTTTGTTACAAGCATGAAAAGAATGGCGTTGCTAAGCCAAGACTCGACTCACTAAACTATAGATACTTGAAACAAACAAACATAAATTGAAAAATATAAACATAAAGATAGATGTAGGATGGTAGCCTGTATTTTTTTTCAACAATTATCTATTTTTTCCACTTTTTTTTTTTTTTTTTTTTTTTTTTTTTTTTTTTTTTTTTTTTTTTTTGCATACACTTTTTACTCTACCATCCTCTACGATAACATCAAATTATAAGGGATTTATAGGAGAATCCCTACACTTGAGTTTTTATTACTCTAACACTAATTTGAACCGAATTGAAAAGATAAAAACACTTGGAGTATTTAATTACGTAAATAAAGGGAATTTGAATTTAACGTTCTTTCCGGTCACTCCATAAAAATTTACTTTACCCATGAGTCCCAATCGTCCCAAAACTGTGTACAAAGGATATGACTCGACTTGGCAACCATGCAAGTAACTAGATAATTGAACTAAGGGTTTAGTATGATAACAATAATGCACTAAAGGTGAGTGCATACAAGGTAGGCTAAGGCGATTTGGGTGTACATTTGAGGGTGGATTGTAAACAATGCTCTTTATTGATATTCTGGAAAATCGAAACATCACGAGAACCATGAAAATGATAGGCTCTGAGGGGTTAACTAGGGGTATCGTGTACTAAAGATGAGTACATCGCAAGGGTGTGGGGTAATTACTCAACCGATGTGGAAGAAGTAATTATAATACGGGTATCGAACAAGGGTTATCCTAATGCCTCTTATCATTTAGTTATTACTAACTACACAAGTGTAGTCTCACTAGCGATCTCGGAATGCATCACAAAACGAGTTCTAGAATCTATTATACTACCGGTACACTCTCGAAGCATTAAAGGTGAATGCTTTAATTCCTATAGATCTAGGGGCGAACCTCACATTTTAGAGGTGGAATTTGAGTGGTAAAGGGTTTTTGTGCTAGTCATATAACTCCTATCCATGAGATGCTTTATTAAGACTAAAGACCCACGCGTACATGTCATGAAAAATTTTAAATTTGGTGCTAAAATTGCCCTAACCAATAATTCTCATAGCTTATTACACAAATGAAATAGGACAAGACAAATAATCAAGGATAAACATAGTTTCAAAGTCCCCGTTTTATTCTCCCTCCCTACACTTAAACTGAACATTGTCCCCAATGTTCCTGAAAGTATCAAAGTTATGATAACAGAAGGTAATTAAAAGAGAAAGAAACTAGTACTCCCCTGATTAGCTCGGTAGGATCCGTGTGAAGTAGTGGTTAAATTCTTTTCCAAGAAGAATGTATGCGTGATAAGCTCCATCCAATCATTATGTTTCTTCTTCTTGCCAAATAAAACCTGCACACTATAAGAAAATAGACGAAACCTTCGCGTAAAATCGGCGGTAAAACTACATATGACTCTACTAAACTAGGATATAATGCTTGTGGAATGGATGTTTGCAGGTTTTCTGAAAAATTAAGACCTGAGAATTTCCTAAAATTTATAATTAGCACAGAAATCAAGAGAAATTTATAAGCTGATTCTGCTCCTCCTGACGCCGTCAGGTTATAATCCTGACGCTGTCAGGTTATCCTGACAGAAACTGGTCTGCTGCGTTTTTCTGGAAAAATTCTGGAAAAATTACATCTTTAGAATCTGAAAAAATTCCTGCAAAACATCCATTATGACTCGATACAAGTATTTGACTCTAACAAAAACACATATATATCAATTCAATAATCGTAATTCTCATGTTCACGTTCTTTTAAAAACGTGTGTAATCCTCCCTACACTTATCCTTTTTGTAAAATATCTTTATATGTAATTAAGACGAGGTTAAAGACAAAATAAAGCATTTTCACAAATTCGAACATGAGAATAAACAATCAATGAAAAGATATATGACACACAAACAAGCAAATAATTAAGCATGGGTTGCCTCCCACGAAGCACTTTTCTTTATTTATGAGTCTTGTAGCTAGACTTGAAGTCGTGCCCCTACGTACCAGCTTGTAGGACCGTTCAAACATATAGATTTATGTGGTTTGGAGGTCGTGGTTGGTGAAAGTAGATGAAGAATATCATCTTTCTAGAGAGAGAAACTAGAGAGAGGGAGGAGAAAACAATGGAAACTTTATTAATAAAACACACAATATAAATGACCAAATGATTCACCTCACCCCTCATGGAGAGTCATGAGGGTATATATAGGCCATATCTTTGCCACTTAAATGATACTAGTCCCTAAGGGCAAAGTATACTACGCGTCTAGTCCAATTCACGTAAGTGACGTTATCTTTATAAAAAGCGAGGATAACAATCTCCCTCCAAGATACCGTCACACGTGAATGGTTACAATGAGACCTATAAATACAAAACAGAGTAAATTACGATAGTAATGAACAATGTTGACTTTCTTGAAGCGTAGAGTCTCTGTAGTCTAGATACTAAGGCAAACTTGAAGTTCTCCCTTCCGATGACCTTGGCATTTGATCTTTGGCACTGACGGCACAAATTCTTGTAGCTCTAAACTTCAACTGTAATGGTCTAGTTAGGTTATTACTCCCTCCTAACTAGTGAGCCTTTTTTCTTTTTCTGCTCCTTCCTGAACCGACAACACTCTTCCAACACGCAGCGGAGAAAGTAAACTCTTGATCGTACAATGGTTGTCATTCTGGGAACATCATAACAACATAACTCACTTAGTATTGCATCCAAGTTGGTAAAAAACCCCGATGTACACACACTACTTCTCCTTCTTCGGTCTTAAGCACAAATCCCTTCGTAATCCAATCACGGAAGATGAAATACCAACTTCTCCCTCCTGATGGTTGTGAGCTATCGGAATCATCATAATGTTGCGTACATGCCGTATTACCTTTTTCTTGATGCAGTATTAACATCATAGCTTGATCAAAATTCTGTGAGAATATGTCGCAAAAATACTCTCAATAAATTTCTCTAACCAACCTTTAATCGAACCTCCTTTGAATTCACCGGCTAATAGTAATGACCACATAGGGAGATAACCCGATGCGACTGACTTGAAAAGGAAGTAAACATCCCAACTTTGTGACTTACTGCTTGTTCTAAATTTTTGACCAATCCACAACGCCGTGTGACACTGAGCACTACAACGTAACTCCTTAAAGTGATGGTTACACACTGTGAGCACTACAACGTAACTCCTTACCAGTTATAACCAGATTGTCAAATTTCATAATGTGCTCCAACAAGTTATCTTGAGACATTCATCCAACCAACCATCGTCTCAAAGATAAAGAAGTCCACCCGTGAAATATCACGTCAATTTCTCATCAATAATACCGTACAAAAACCCCGTAGTCATTTTTTCAATTATCGCTCAAGCCGTGAATAATGTATCCCTCCGTGAAAAATTTTATCTATACCAACAATATACCAAAATACCATTCATTTTCTAAATATGAATTGTCATCCAAATTTTTAGCAAAAGATAGCTAAAAAATTCGAGTGCCATTTTTCTATTAACGCATCCTGCTGTCCACCTCTTGTAGCCTAACCATATCAAACATATGTGAGGGCCCAAGTCATCAATTGTCCATTTCCGGTTATTGTACTGAAGCCCAAAGCACGAAGCCAAAGCCCACGAAGCCATGACCCAATCAATCTTTAGTATAACCGGTTAAGACTAAAACGTTTCACAACATTTCATATCACTTGACCTAAACCTAAAAGTCATATGCTAAATATTACGCCCCCATCCTCCATTATTCTTTCACCAATCTGCTTCACAACTCAAACTCTCTTCAAGAAAATCAAATCCCAAATCAAACCGACTAATGTTAGAGCCACACAAACATAAACCATACTTAATTTCTTCATTGTCTTTGCTCCATTAGAACCAAGAACGCGTGAAGGCTGTTGAGGCTTCAAGATCCTTTAAGAAGGGTCTCGGGCAGGTTATATGTTTGTCATAAAAACGAACCAAAGAAAGAATGAAACTTTCGTTTTTGTGCTTTCTTAAAGTTTCGGATATGAAGCAAACTGAGTTTCCAATATAGGGTCGATGATGAATTAGATTTAATTGAAACAATCTATAAAAAGATTTCAAAAAAGAATTAAGTCGAATCTGAGATCGTTTTTAATATTTTTCATTTATGTTTTTGTCTTGGTGAGATGAATTTGTTGAAGATATATGGGATTAGGATAGGTATGGATGGTGTAGACGTTGATATTGTGGACTGATGAAGATGTAACAATCTGAGGTCGATGAAGTTGTTATGGTATACGGTATAAGTTGAGTCTAGCTGTGGTCGATGTGGTCTTGGTCTTTTTTACGCATAACTCTTTTCTCTTTTCAGTTATTACGCGTAAGGTTCTTAGCTTATGCTTAAACATACGCGTAACATTGCTTATGCGTAACCTTACGCGTAACCTTGCTTAGGCGTAAAGCCAGAAGCTTAGGCGTAAAAGCATATGCGTAAACCATTTCTTACGCGTAACTTCACAGCTACGCGTAACACCTCTGTAGATCCTCCTTATGCGTAGAAAAAGGGTTTTGACCCTTTGGCTTTGTTCTCGGCGAGTTTTTCCGACCAATATATCTGTCCAGCTTCATGAAAAACCCAGAAAAGCATAAAAAAATGCTTCTTGATGCCCAGTTGACCATGTTTGACCACAAAAGAATCTGACTTTGACCACAACTATTATCACGTTTGGTACAAAAAATTATCCAAAGATGAGTAACCTGTTTGGACCATTGATAAACCAAGACAGATTTAAACATGAAAGACGAGGACTTTTTGTTTAGACCAAATGAAGGACACATAAAAATATGTTAAAGACTGTTTACGCATAAAATAGACGGAAAAAAAAATTTTCGACCCCCAAAAAGTACAAAACAGTCTAAAACAAGTACCAAAAACCACACAAATCGATAAAAATACACAACCTGGCTCTGATACCAATTGTAGGACCGTTCAAACATATAGATTTATGTGGTTTGGAGGTCGTGGTTGGTGAAAGTAGATGAAGAACATCATCTTTCTAGAGAGAGAAACTAGAGAGAGAGAGGAGAAAATAATGGAAACTTTATTAATAAAACACACAATACAAATGACCAAATGATTCACCTCACCCCTCATGGAGAGTCATGAGGGGTATATATAGGCCCTATCTTTGCCACTTAAACGATACTAGTCCCTAAGGGCAAAGTATACTACGCGTCTAGTCCAATTCACGTAAGTGACGTTATCTTTATAAAAAGCGAGGCTAACACAGCTTATCCTCAAGAATGTCATAGGGATCAAACTTATCTTTTAAGTTCCTAGTGGTACGCTTAGTTCGGTATGCCTTTTCAAACTTTTCTCCATTGGAGTCATAGATCGTCATCCTAATGTGCCATTCTCCATTACCATCACTAGGTGGTCTATCCCAATTCCACTTATGCTTAGGCTTCTTACTTTCAACTTTCCACTTATTCTTGACAAGATTGACGGGTAAGCTTCCTAGGAACTCGGTCATCTTCCTAAACACTAACGCATCCTCGAACGGGTTCACTTCCATGTCCCTAGCCAATTCTTGTTCATGGAAAGTTGCGTTACTAAAAAAGGCCTCTTCTAGTTAGAAAGGTCGTTGGGGACCAATAAAATCTTTATTAATCCAAGGACCATATCTAATGGCGTTCTATCTAACATGATCTCATGGGGGATTTCTTCCTCCTTGTAGTAGATATGCTTTTTGACATCGTAAATTGACCTAGAACTCACTTCTCCTACCACTATCTTAGACATCTTGCAATCAATTATGGCACTAGCGGTAGCTAAAAATCCTCTTCCTACTAACAATGGGCATGTCGGGTCTTTATTTATGTCTAGCACATGGAAATCCCCCAAAAGAGTCAATTCTCCTACGTGCACTACCATGTCTTTTATTATCCCTACCGGATATGCAATACTACCATCCGCTTGACCTAAGATGGTTTACGTTGGTTCTATCTTACCTAGGTTAAGGCTTCTATGGAGGGACAATGGAAGAAGATTAATGCATGATCCTAAGTCGGCTAAAGCGTCGAAAGGTTTGGAGTTTCCAAGCCTACACGGAAGAGTGAATAGCCCGGGATTATCTAACTTCTTAGGTAACTTATTTTGCACAAATGCGGACCCACGTTCTCCTAGCTTTAGTTCTTTCTCATATTTTTCTTTTAAAGCATTGTAATAAGGCGCATGAGCCAAGACTTCATGAACCGGTTTTTCTTGGTGGAGTTCCTTGTACTCCTCTTCTAGATTAGGTTTGGGTTCTTGGTTGATTGGTTTCTCAAGGGTCGGTTGCACCAATGGTGCGGGTCCTTGGTACCTCTGATAACGCTACACGCGTCGTTCGGGGTCAAAGGAACTTCCTTTTCTTCGAGCAAGTTTTATAACACCCTAGGCAGTGAACCTAATTATTGTAGTGTAGTATTAGGGTAAGCCACGGGTGTTGATATCGTTCTCTAGGGGAATAGGAATGCTAGTGAGAAGTTACTACGCTAAGGTTGGGGTTGAGGAGGATTATTTTTTATCTTTTTTATGTTTTTTTAGGAAATGGAAAAGTATGAATCTCGGGGTTTGGATTTAGGGGTTGGTATTGCTACCGATTACTCTATTTATCTAATTATCTAATCTAAGGTGTATGTAGTCTATGTCTAATTATTGTGTGCTCGTATGATAGTTTAAAGATGTGTTCATTTAGGTTTTACTACTCCTTAATTATCTCCTATTGATGGTTGAATTGTCACGTCCTTATTCTTAATTGCGTTGTGTGTCTAAAGTTGTAGGGTATGCGTTTATCCCTAACTTTTTGAAGTTACCAAAGGGTCTCGTCTACAAAAAACCACTAGGGATCATAAACTCTAACTCTAAGGCCTCTTAGGAAGGTTTAGCTTACAACCACTCTAAGTGCTATAACCTAAGGTTCACAAAGATTAATCAAGCATTAAGTACACAACGAATGACCTATCGCATTACTAAATCATTAACAATTAAGATAAGAGACAACCAATCAATATTCAATAATTAAGTTTCATATTCCTTAAGCAAACACACAAGTAAATTAGCCGGACATGGAGAACATGCAAGCATACACACAAATAATCAAAGACATAATTGAATTAATGAAGTAAAACACTTATCTTGATGTAAGATAGGGTTTGGAACCCTAAATTACTGTACAAGACAACCTTGGTTCGGTTTAGGTTTTTACTCCAAAAGACTACACACTAATACTGAAAAATTTGGATTCTATATATAAGATTACATATGCGACGGCGTCACCTTATGTTTTGTGACGCCGTCGGATCGCCGTCATTAGGGTTTCGTCTTGGCCACGTTAGTCTTGCGATGGCGTCACCTTGTGCTTGTGACGCCGTCCTCTTCAGCTTCTGACGCCGTCTGGATCGAATCTAGGTCGTCTGAGTAGCGACGACCTATTCTTTTAAAGCCTGACACCGTCACTTGAAAATAAGAGATTTGGCTTCTGTCCCGTCACAAAATCCTCCGACGGCGTCGCAGTTAAGCATTGACGCTGTCACCTTGTCTTTTCAGCAGCTGGAGTGTCTCGATTCTTGACTTTGGCCATTTTCTTCGTATATCTGTGCCTTTTCGTCCAAATAAGTGCCATTACAGCAATTTGCCTTCAAGAGACCTAAAAAGTGAAAAGGAACGATATTAAGTAATAACGGATACAAAAGTGATCAAATAAGGGCTTAAACGACCCCTCAAAAAGGTACATTTTAAAACCTTATCAAATATCCCTACACTTGGTATTTGCTTGTCCTCAAGCAAATGTGCTTTTAGCCAATTAATTTATAAGTTAGGGGTCATGAAGCATTGGTTTAAAACAGTCCACAACACATATAAGCCCCGCAAAAGTCATAACAAGCACGGAAATTACATACTAGCACCTCACATGGGGTGTTTGGATACTCACATCTCTCTCGGGTGTATATGTAATATAACAAGTTGGAAATGGAAGATAAACACTTATTAACCGGTCCTAGTACATAGATTACCATGGGATTGAGAATAGATCAAACCTCCATCGCTTTGGCGTAAGCACCTAGGAAAGACTATCAAAGAGGTCTTTAAAGGGTTGTAATGTTAAGCTTACGGTAGGGAAACAAAGGGTTTGGTGGGATAGGCTATTTAGTGGTGGCAAGTCAAAAATCTTTATGTTACAAGCATACGAAGAATGGCGTTGCTAAGCCAAGACTCGACACTCTAAACTCTAGATAACTGAAACAAACAAACATAAATTTAAAGAATAGATGTAGGATGGTAGCCCGTATGTTTTTTTTTGAACACTTGATCGGCTCCCAAACGGTCAGTTTTATTACACAAGTCAACCACTTGTGAATGGTCAACCGTAATAAAAGCCAGACAGCTTGAGAACGCAATGCAATTAAGTCCAGGAGAGTTATAGTGTATCCCCGGGTCGTTAAGTCCCAACGAGGTGTGAACACTGTAGTACAACGAATCTGTGATCGGGTGATATTGAACAGGAAAGGGGTTATGATTGATTACACTAAGGAAATTAAATCTAATAAAGACTTTGAAGTCATTTTAATTCTATATTTAAAATCGTTAGATAAAAAATGCAATTTACATCCTACGAGTGCAAAAACAATTTTCCTACATTCTACATGACAAAAAATAATTTTGGGAAAAAGCCGGGTATTTTTTTGATTTTTATTTTATTTTCTACAAATAAAAAACTATTTTCAACTAATTAATTAATTAAAAATACAAAATATTTTTAGAAAATTCTAAGAAAATTACAATAAATACTTTAAACACCAATGGTTTCAAGAAAAATATATAAGATATGTACTGCTTTAGAAATAAGTAGTTAAAAAGTCCTAATAAGCTAAAAGGCTTAAACTACCAAATGTAGTTAAGTAATTAATAAAGGGAATGCTAACACAAGAGCAAGTGTAGAGCAGATGGTTTTCTGATGGGCATGTGGGAGTGCTTGCAGCAGGTGCCTAGTTCGAATCCCACTTCCTGCAGCCTTAACTCACTAATTTTATTTTCTGACTTTCCTTTTTGCAAACTAAATCTAGGATTAAAATAAGACTTTTCATAAAAAAAACTTAACTCAGAAAAGCTAAAATTAGGCTGGAACTAGCTGAAATTCACAGCAGAAGCTGTTAAAGGACTAAGGGGACTATTTGGTTAAAGGTTACTAAGGGGGCTGTTTGGTTGGTGCACAGTTGTTGTTGTGATGAAGCTGTAACAGAACCAAGACAGTCCCAAGGGGTGACACTTTTTTTTTTCTTTTCTCATTAAAACTTCTTTCCTAAAATGTTAGTGATAAGCTGTATAAACAGCTTTTGAGCTGCTGTTATGGACAGCATACAACCAAACAACCCATATGAGATTTTGAGCACAAATCAAACATGGAAAGCAGTTAAATGATGGGAAAAAAAAACAAATAAGCTGAGTCTAACAATAATAAGCAAGTTGAAAGTAAAATAAGCTGTAAAACTCAGGGGATAAGTAGTTGGAAAAGCTAGCTTTACTAGGGGAGTCTTAAGCTAAAGAAGATGGATAAATAAACACTCTAAAAATTACAAATAAGCACTAACGAGCAAAGAAGTGGTCTATCCTAAACTAAGTTCACTAAAAGACACCTAGAGAATCTGAATAAGCTAATAAAAGTCTAATAAGGACTTAAAAAAAAATGATGAATGCTGCTGTGGTGAGACAGCAACCTTGGGAGCAAAAAAGCACTTTTAATCAAGGGAAGCAAACTGAAATCTTAACTCATTAACTGAAATAAGCCAAATAATTAAAAAAAAAAAAACTAACTGAAGTGTAGATAAGCAGTTCAATAGTGCGAAAGGAATCCTAAACTAACTAGGGGACAAGTAAGCGTATTAGGGGAATAAGCACTAAAGAAGATGAACTAGGCTGAATCCTATACTACCTAAAAACACTTCTATCTTTATTAACTAAGCTGAATTACCTACTGATAAGCTAGAAAATGAGTACTGACCTGTGCATTGCAGGATCACAACAGCCTGCAATGGCAATTTGGAGCTTATTTTAGACGAGCTAGAAGGAGAAACAGGTCATGAGCTTCTGGAAACCTTGAGTCCACCAACCCATCTAACTTTTTCCCCCAGTAAATCGCCTTAATAAGATGTTTACAGCTTATAAATAAGCTGCAAAAAATGGTGCAGGGGTTGCTGTTGAAGGTTGTTGAAACAGCCTTGGGGGCTCATTTGGAGCTTATTTTTAAGCCACCAATAATCTTCCCAAGCAAGTACAAGCTACAAAAAATCAGGGTTAACATGGTAAATGTCCTAAAAATACTAATTGGTGGGTAATAATGACACTGTACAGCTTATAAACAAGTTGTACAATGTAGCTTCTCGGCTGAGACAGAACATAAATTTGGCCAAACCAGCACTCTTTTTTTCTTTTCTTTTTTTTTCAAAACTTTTTCAAAACACTTATCAACTAGTCAAAACACTTTGAATTTAACTTGCAAAACTGAAATTCACCAACTTTAACAACCTTAAGACTTGAAATGCAAATTGAGTACGTGACTAAAGGTAACAGCATAAAAATGATTAAAAGTAAACTGAAAAGTTCATTAACTGGAAATTAAAGAGTACAAGTAAAATGACAATAAAACTTAAGATGGGACTAGAACAGAATTTCTAGACTAAAACTAAAAAAAACTAACTTAAAACTAAAAAAACTAAAAACTAACTGACTTCTCACTGGGTACAAACTTTTTATACTAATAAGCTTTGGGGTCTTCTCTCTTCTCTTTCTTGTGCCTTTTCGTGTAAGATAATCATACCAAAAAGACTGGCAAGCGTGCTTCTGCAGTCTCCTTGTCTCTTTGTCTTCTTTCTCTGTCGCAGGGGGTAGGGAGGTGATGGGTAAATGGGTAGGTGGAGTGTTGCAGGTGGTTGAGTGTTTCAGTTTTAGAGAAAGCAGGAAAAGAGGAGGAAAAAGGGTAGAGGGTAAGCAGGAAAGCAGGTGGGAAAAAGGGGTGAAGGGATTTTTTTATTTGTGTTTGGTTTGGATTATTAATAAAAAAGGATCCTTTTGGCTTAGTAGTTATCACAAGGACAAATTGTGTAATTTCTGAATTCTCAAGGACCGAACCTGCCAATTTTTCAAAGTTATTCCAAGGGTCAATCTTGCCAAGTTTCATTAGTACAAGGATCATAAAAGATAATTTTCCATTTTTAAAAATCCCAGGGACTTGTTTTGCCATTTTTTGAAGGTTGGGGGACTGAAACTGCCAATTATGCAAACTTTGTTCGTTTTTTAGCTGTTTTTACTCAGTTTGCATTTAAAACATATAAAACACAATTTTGGGGTATTTTCAGTATTTTGATGCATTTCTGAGTGTTTTTAAATGTTTTGCAGTTCAGATTTGACCAAAAATGATGAGTATTTACACACTCATCAACACTCTATTTTTTTTTCTCTTTTTCTATTTTTTTCGATTTTTTTTTCATACACTTTTACTCTACCATCCTCTACGGTAACATCAAAATGATAGGGATTTATAGGCACATCCCTACACTTGAGTTTTTATTACTCTAACACTAATTTGACCCGAATTGAAAAGATCAAAACACTTGGGGTATGTTATTACGCAAATTAGGGAATTTAACGTTCCCTTCCAATCATTTTATAAACTTTAACTTTTCCCATGAGTCCCAATCGTCCCAAAACTGTGTGCAAAAGATATGACTTGACTTAGCAACTCATGCAAGCAACTAGATAATTGAACTAAGAGTTTAGGGTGATAACAATAATGCACTAAAAGTGAGTGCATACAGGGTAGGCTAAGGCGATTTGGGTGTATATTTGGGGGTGGGGTGTAAACAATGCTCTTCATTGATATTCCGGAAAAACCGAATCATCACGAGAACCGCGGAAAGGATAGGCTCTGAGGGGTTAACTAGGGGTATCGTGTACTAAAGATGAGTACAACGCAAAGGGTGTGGGGGAATTACTCAACCGATGTGGAAGAAGTAATTATATTACGGGTATCAAACAAGGGTTATCCTAATGCCTCTTATCATTTAGTTATTCCTAACTACACAAGTGTAGTCTTACTAGCGATCTCGGAATGCATCACAAAACAAGTTCTAGAATCTAATATACTACCGGTTCACACTCTAAGCATTAAAGATGAATGCTTTTAATTCCTACTAATCTAAGGGCGATCCTCACATTTTGGGTGGAATTTAGGTGGTAAAGGGTTTTTGTGCTAGACATGCAACTTCCTATCCGTGAGACGCTTTTGTTAAGACTAATGGCCCACTCTTATATATCATGAAAAATTTTAAATTTGGTGCCAAAATTACCCTAATCGACATTTTCTCATGGTTTATTACACAAATGAAATTGGACAAAGCAAATAATCAAGGATAAGCATAGTTTCAAAGTTCCCGTTTTATTTTCCCTCCCTACACTTAAACTGAACATTGTCCCCAATGTTCCCCGAAAGTATCAAAGTTATGATAATGGAAGGTAATTAAAAATGAAAGAAACTAGTACTCCCCTGATTAGCTCGGTAGGATCCGTGTGTGAAGTAGTGGTTAAATCCTTTCCAAGAAAAATGTATGCGTGAAAAGCTCCTTCCAATCTTTTGTTTCTTCTTCTTGATAAATAAAACCTGCACATTCGAAGAAAACAAACGAAACCTTCGTGTAAAATCGGCGGTAATAATATATATAAGACTCGATTAAACTAGGATATAATGCTTGTGGAATGGATGTTTACAGAATTTCTGGAAAATTAAGACCTGGAAAATTCCGAAAATTTATAAGTAGCTCAGAAAACGAGAAAAAGTAATCTGTTGTTTTTACTCCTTCCTGACGCCGTCAGGTTGCAATCCTGACGCCGTCAGGTTATCCTGACAAAAACTGGTCTGCGATTTTCTGGAAAATTTACATCTTTAGAATCTGGAAAAATTTCTGCAAAACATCCATTATGACTCGATACAAGCATTTGACTCGAACAAACACACATATATATCTTTTAATGAATTGCTATTATCATGTTTACGTTTATTTTGAAAACGTGTGTAATCCTCCCTACACTTATCCTTTATGTAAAATACCTTTATATGCAATTAAGACGAGGTTAAAAAAACAAAATAAAGTATTTTTACAAATTCAAACATGAGAATAAATAGTCAATAAAAGATATACGACACACAAATAAAAATGAAAAACAAATACACATGGGTTGCCTCCCAAAAAGCGCTTGTTTTTGTTCGAGTCACGAGCTTGACTCTACCCTTATTTAACGGATAAAAGGGAGGTTTTCCCTACACTTAAGTTTAAGTGCGGGTGATAGTAGCGATACACATCCTTAGGGTGGAAATTTGCTACGTGAGGAGAGGGGGATGGGTGATTTATATGCTCAAAGGAGTGTGCTCCATTCATTATAACCTTACCTAATTCTATTGGTCTAGCGGGTTAATCAAATCTCTCTTTTAAAAATGGATCATCTTCTATCAACTTCAAAATATTCTTAGTTAGGAATCCATCTTGACCTAATAAACCCGGTTTAAAACCATAATGTTTGTTGTTATCAACCATGAATGGGTGATATAAGTGTGTAAGGTCATGGGTTACTCCTATATTAGCTTCCACTCTACATGGCCTAGAGTCTACCACCTTTATCAAGCAACTACCCGGATTATTTATTTTGATGGGTGGATTGGGGCCTAATTCAATTCCAAGATTCACATCTAAAGACGGAAAATTGGGTAAGGTTTTTGGTTGAGGCTCCGTTTTATCAAAATTAGGAACTTCCCTAGGACAAAGAGAGAGGTCATGACAACAAGCATCTAAACCTACATTCTCTAGTGGCATTTGGTCCAAAGGTTCTATACCAATCGGGGTTCCTATAGTCTCTTCTACTTCTCCCGGGTAAGTTATAGGCGATGTGTGTTCCTCAAGTGATGGTAGGGTTTGTGGGCTTGGAGTTTCCACCTCATTCTCCATTATATATAGATCTCCTAAAAGTTCATGTGTTTTAGTATGATCTAACCCAAATACACTCCTAAGTATCTCAAATCCTTCTTTAGCCATTTCAAATTCTTGGTCCGATTCATAAGAATTATTCTCAAAAATTTGATTACTATGTTTTATTTGCCTAAAGGATTCCTCACGTGTGTCATATGTTTTGGTGAAATCTATCCCACGCATGCAACTAGGTAGTTCAACTATAACCATCTCACAATCTTGTTCGGGTTTAGGTTCCATGTTCTTAAAAACTAGGTCTTTTTTATCATGATGCCTAAGGTTGGATAAATCCTCCTTATCTATTTCCTCAAGTTGTGAGAATTGATGGTTTATGCTTAGAAGGCTTTTCTTAAAATTTTTCCAGAGGGTTTCACTAAAAGGAGTTGATTCTAACAATGATCGTTGAATAGAAGCCACACAAGCACAAAATTTATCAAATCCATCCAACCTTACACCCGTCTCCTTTTGGATATCTCTAAGATCACTCAAAAAATCATTAGAACACCAATCTGCTAAATTCAATTGTTCCTCATTTATTAATGATTCAAATGCAACTTCACTTGCCATAGCGACAAATGAAAAGGGTTTTACGAACACAAACACAAAGAAGGGGGATAGACTACAAGGAAGCTAAAAATGAGAAAAAAACTTACTTGATAGGAATCAAGCAAGGGGACCTAAACGAGGTGGACTCCAAACTAGCAATTCAATTCCCCGGCAGCGGCGCCAAAAACTTGATAACGCTACACGCGTCGTTCAGGGTCAAAGGAACTTCCTTTTCTTCGAGCAAGTTTTATAACACCCTAGGCAGTGAACCTAATCGTTGTAGTGTAGTATTAGGGTAAGCCACGGGTGTTGATATCGTTCTCTAGGGTAATAGGAATGCTAGAGAGAAGTTACTATGCTAAGGTTGGGGTTGAGGAGGATTATTTTTTATCTTTTTTATGTTTTTTTAGGAAATGGAAAAGTACGAATCTCGGGGTTTGGATTTGGGGGTTGGTATTGCTACCGATTACTCTATTTATCTAATTATCTAATCTAAGGTGTATGTAGTCTATGTCTAATTATTGTGTGCTCGTATGATAGTTTAAAGATGTGTTCACTTAGGTTTTACTACTCCTTAATTATCTCCTATTGATGGTTGAATTGTCACATCCTTATTCTTAATCGCGTTGTGTGTCTAAAGTTGTAGGGTATGCGTTTATCCCTAACTCTTTGAAGTTACCAAAGGGTCTCGTCTACAAAAAACCACTAGGGATCATAAACTCTAACTCTAAGGCCTCTTAGGAAGGTTTAGCTTACAACCACTCTAAGTGCTATAACCTAAGGTTCACAAAGATTAATCAAGCATTAAGTACACAACGAATGACCTATCGCATTACTAGATCATTAACAATTAAGATAAGAGACAACCAATCAATATTCAATAATTAAGTTTCATATTCCCTAAGCAAACACATAAGTAAATTAGCCGGACATGGAGAACATGCAAGCATACACACAAATAATCAAAGACATAATTGAATTAATGAAGTAAAACACTTATCTTGATGTAAGATAGGGTTTGGAACCCTAAATTACTGTACAAGACAGCCTTGGTTCGGTTTAGGTTTTTACTCCAAAAGACTACACACTAATACTGAAAAATTTGGATTCTATATATAAGATTACATATGCGACGGCGTCACCTTATGTTTTGTGACGTCGTCGGATCGCCGTCATTAGGGTTTCGTCTTGGCCACGTTAGTCTTGCGACGGCGTCACCTTGTGCTTGTGACGCCGTCCTCTTCAGCTTCTGATGCCGTCTGGATCGAATCTAGGCCGTCTGAGTAGCGATGGCCTATTCTTTTAAAGCCTGACACCGTCACTTGAAAATAAGAGATTTGGCTTCTGTCCCGTCACAAAATCCTGCGACGGCGTCGCAGTTAAGCATTGATGCCGTCACCTTGTCTTTTTAGCAGCTGGAGTGTCTCGATTCTTGACTTTGGCCATTTTCTTCGTATATCCGCGCCTTTTCGTCCAAATAAGTGCCATTACAGCAATTTACCTTCAAGAGACCTAAAAAGTGAAAAGGAACGATATTAAGTAATAACGGATACAAAAGTGATCAAATAAGGGCTTAAACGACCCCTCAAAAAGGTACATTTTAAAACCTTATCAACCTCATTTGGGGTCGCTTGGAACCCGTGTTGATAGCATTGACCGAGTGGATTTTTGGGTGTGAAGGGCATGGATATGCACTCTCCCATGGTGAACAAGAACATGAAGTCGATGAAATCGAATTCACTTTTGGTTTATAGTCTCACTTGGGAGTGTTCCAATTTCCCGGTCATTGAAGGCTTTTAAGAGGGCGTCGAGTTTGGTTGTCATCTCACTTTTTCTTTGCTTGAAATCGGCTTCAAGCTTAGTTAATTGAGTCTCTTGAGATGACATGAATCTTGACACCATTGCCTCAAGACTAGTGGAATTCCCGGTATTTGGAGGGTTGGACCTATTGGGTGGACTAGATGAGCTTTGAGGTGAATTTGAGTTTTGGCTCCATCTAAGGTTAGGGTGATTTGTCCATGGAGGGTTGTAGGAATTTCCTAAGTTGTTTTGCTCCGGATTGAAAGTGTACCACTTCTCTCCCGCTCTGTCGGTACGCATGGAGGCATAGTCCAGAAAATCTTGGTCGGGGAGTCTTGTGCAATCACGAGTGTCATGGGGACCACTACATAACTCACAAGGTAGAGTGATTTTGTTCACTTGGTGTGAAGACTTAGGATTCTCGTAGGAGCTCATTAGGAATTTGACTTGATCTTCAAGTTCAAGCATCCTACGATCGGAAGTTTGTGAGTAAATGGGAGGCAAGGAGATTGCCTTTACGGTTTTGGGTAACTCACGGGGTTCATTCCAACTTTCGTTGTCATAGAGGGCAAGGTCCTCTATCGTACCCCACGATTCTTCCGCGGTGAGATCACTAAGTTTTCCACCGGCCGCTTGGTCGATGGATTGCTTAGTTGGGAAGTTGACATGATCGTAATAGATTTGGACTTGAAGCCAAAGATCGATGTCGTGATGAGGGACTTTATGGAGCAAGTCTTTGAATTGAGTCCATGCCTCGTAGAGAGATTCGCCTTGACGTTGTTAGAACATCAAGATGTCATTCCTAAGCTTAGTAGTTCTCCCCGGTGGGAAAAATTGGGCAACGAAACAAGTAGTAAGATCATCCCAACTTGAGATGGAGCCGGCATGAAGTCGCTTAAGCCAATTACTAGCTTGGTCCCGTAGAGAGAATTGGAAGAGACGCAAGCGTGTGGTATTCCGTGTGGTAGCATCAAGGTCGATGGAATCGACGATTTTAAAGAAATCCTTAAGATGCTGATTAGGATATTCGGAACGAAGTCCATGGAATGCACATCCGTTTTGCACCAACCGGATGGTGTCGGATCGCAGGGCCGTAGTTTGAGCTTGATCGGGGAGCTCAATGGTGTTCCTATAGCCTTGGTGGCTTGGTCTAGAGTATTCACCAAAAGAGTGCGGCCTCTTGGCGGGTCATTAGGTGGTGGGTTGATGAGTGGTGGTTGATTATCGCCTTCCATGATGAAAAGTGATGGGATTACGAACAAATTCACGAAAAAGGAGGATAAACTACAAGGAAGCTAAAATAGGAAAAAAGCTTACTTGATAGGAATCAAGCAAGGGAACCTAAACGAGATAGAAATCTAACTAGCTATTCTATTCCCCGGCAGCGGCGCCAAAAACTTGATGCGCGTACAAGGCGCGTTCGGGGTCAAAGGAAACTTCCTTTTCGTCGAGCAAGTTTTTCAACACCCTAGGCAGTGAACCTAATCGTTGTAGTGTAGTATTGGATAAGCCTCGGGAATTGAATCATTTTCTAGGGGAATAGGAATGCTAGTAAGAAATTACTACGCTAAGGTTGAGGTTGAGGAAGATTATTTTTTATCTTTTTTATAATTTTTTAGAAAGCTAAGGGTAAAATCTTGGGGTTTAGATTTGGGGGGTGGTACTTCTACCGATTACTCTAATATCTAATTATCTAATTATCTAAACTAAGGGGTAGTCTATGTCTATTGATGTGTGCTCGTATGATGATTAAAGATGTGTCTACCTAGATACTATTACTCCCTAGTTATATTTTATTGGTGGTTGAATTGTCACGTCCTTATTCTTAACGCGTTGTGTTTTCTAAGGTCGTAGGGTGTGCTTTTATCCCTAACTCTTTGAGACTACCTTAATGTTAATGACTACGAAATCTCTAGGATTCATAAACTTAACACTAAGGTTATCTTTGGATGTTTAGCCTACAATTCTGCTAGTAACTATAAACTAAGATTCACAAAGATTACTCAAGCATTAAAAACACAACGATGGCCTAATGCACTCCTAAGCCAATTACAATTAAGATAAGAGACAACCAATCAATAATTAATAACTAGGTTTCATAGATCTAAGCAAACACATAAGTAAATTAGCCGGACATGTTAAACATGCAAGCATACACACATTCAATCGAAGACATAATGAAATCAAGGGAATAAATAACTTATCTCGATGTAAAATAGGGCATGAGAACCCTAAAATACTGTCCAAACCTGACTAAAATCATTTTAGGTTTTTACTCCACAAGTCTACCTCTCTAAATTCTGAAAATTCGATTTCTATATATAGTTTTACAACTGCGACGGCGTCACCTTATAGTTGGGACGCCGTCAGATCGCCGTCATTAGGGTTTCGCCTTGGCCAAGTCATCTTTGGGATGGCGTCACGTTGTGGTTGTGACGCCGTCAGTCTTCAGCAGTGACGTCGTCAGAATCTGGATCTAGGCCGTCTGGGATGAAAAGTCTTCGTGACGCCCTTACTCTTCAAAGCATGACGCCGTCAGGTGTAAAATAGCAAATTCGCTACTGAGTCGTCACAAATGGAGAGACGGCGTTGCCCTCTGTTTGGGACGCCGTCATGTGTAATTCCAGCAGCTTGAGTGTCTTGATCTTGACTTACCATTTTCTTTACATATTCACTCCTTTTTGTCCAAATAAGCATCATTCCAGCATTTTGCCTCCAAGAGACCTAAAAAGTGAAAAGGAACGAAATTAAGCAGTAACAGATATAAAAGTGGGCGATTAAGGGCTTTAATGACCCCTTAAAAGTGTACATTTTAAATCCTTATCATTAGCCAAGAATTCTAACCCAAAAAGGTATTTCATGTTAGAATTCCACTTTTTTCCGCTATCATCATTATATTGAGTTAGTGATATTGATAATGATATGTGCATGAAGACCACCAGCGACCATGCTCTCTATATTTTCCACGTGATAAAATTGAACTAGTTTGTTTCATGCAAAATTTTAGGAACCACAAGTCTTGCACTTTAGCACAACGTGCGTAACTTCCCATGTTTTCCACTTCTTATGCCTTAAGGCTAGGATACAACTACTAGTTGTATTTCCTATTTAAATGTAACTTGCTTTGTTAATCAGGGAGGAGAAGAAAAGAATGAGAAGTTAGTTCAGTAAAGTAGTTCTAGATTAGTTGGTAATAGTTGTTAGTTTAATTATATATTAGGAGAGTGATCATCTTAAATCGATCTTCTATTAATGCTGCTTTCATTCCTTCATACTATGCCTCCATCAATCGAAGAGTCCATGGGTTTCATGGCCAAGAACCTCGAGAAACTTATCGTTGTCAACACCTTTCACAATGAACAACTAGTTGCATCAAATGCCAAAATCAAACTTATTAATGAGGAACTTACAACCTGTAATGAACGGCTATCCACTCTCGCTAGGAATACCGTAAACCCCGTCGAAACTGTGACTCCTTTTTTCACAGCCTGATAACGCTACACGCGTCGTTTGGGGTCAAAGGAACTTCCTTTTCGTCGAGCAAGTTTTTCAACACCCTAGGCAGTGAACCTAATCGTGGTAGTGTAGTATTAGGGTAAGCCACGGGAATTGATATCGTTCTCTAGGGGAATAGGAATGCTAGTGAGAAGTTACTACGCTAAGGTTGGGGTTGAGGAAGATTATTTTTTATCTTTTTTATATATTTTTTTAGGAAATGGAAAGGTACGAATCTCGGGGTTTGGATTTGGGAGTTGGTATTTCTACCGTTTACTTCTACTTATCTAATTATCTAAACTAAGCTGATGGTAGTCTATGTCTATTGTTGTGTGCTCGTATGATAGTTAAAAATGTATTTGCTTAGGCTTTATTAATCCCTAGTTATCTCCTATTGGTGGTTGAATTGTTACGTCCTTATTCTTAATTGCGTTGTGTCTCTAAGGTCGTAGGGTATGTGTTTATCCCTAACTCTTTGAAGCTACCCAAGGTTAATGACTACAAAATCTCTAGGATCTATAAACTTTAACTCTAAGGTATTCTTTGGATGACTAGCATACAATTACTCTAGGCGATTATAAACTAAGGTTCATCAAAGATTAATCAAGCATTACAAACACAACGAATGACCTATCGCAATACTAGGTCAATCACAATTAAGATAGGAGACAACCAATCAATATTCTATAACTAAGTTTTATATTACCTAAGCAAACACACAAGTAAATTAGCCGGACATGGGGACATGCAAGCATAAACACAATCAAAGGAAGACATAATTAAATTAATGAAGTAAAACACTTATCTTGATGTAAGATAGGGTATGAAACCCTAAAATACTGTACAAGACAGCCTTGGTTCGGTTTAGGTTTTTACTCCAAAAGACTACACACTGAAAACTGAAAAATTCGGATTCTATATATAAGATTACAAATGCGACGACGTTACCCTTTAATTTGTGACCCCGTCGGGTCGCCTTTATTAGGGTTTCGTCTTGGCCACGTTATCATTGTGACGGCGTCACCTTATGTCCGTGACGCCGTCGCCTTGAGTCTCTGACGCCGTCCGAATCAAATCTAGGCCGTCTGGGCTGCGACGCCCTACTCTTTTAAAACCTGATGCCGTCACATGAAAATAAGCAATTTGGCTACTGTATCGTCACAAAACATCTTCTGACGGCGTCACAGGTATAACCTGACGCTGTCCCCTTCAGTTTCAGCAGCTTGAGTGTCTCGATTCTTGACTTTGGCCATTTTCTTCGTATATTCATGCCTTTTCATCCGAATAAGTGTCATTCAGCAATTTGCCTTCAAGATACCTAAAAAGTGAAAAGGAACGATATTAAGTAATAACGGATACAAAAGTGATCAAATAAGGGCTTAAACGACCCCTCAAAAAGGTACATTTTAAAACCTTATCAAATATCCCTACACTTGGTATTTGCTTGTCCTCAAGGAAATGTGCTTTTAGCCAATCAATTTATAAGTTAGAGGTCATGAAGCATTAGTTTAGAACGATTCACAACACATATAAGCCCCGCAAAAGTCATAATAACCACGGAAATTACATACTAGCACCTCACATGGGGTGTTTGGATACTCACATCTCTCGGGTGTATATGAAATATAACAAAGTGGAAATGGAAGATAAACACTCATTAACCGGTCCTAGTACATAGATTACCATAGGCTTGAGACTAGATCAAACCTCCATCGCTTTGGCGTAAGCACCTATGAAAGACTATCCAAGAGGTCTTTTAAAGGGTTGTAATGTTAGGCTTATGGTAGGGAAACAAAGGGTTTGGTGGGATAGGCGATTTAGTGGTGGCAAGTCAAAAAATTTTATGTTACAAGCATGCGAAGAATGGCGTTGCTAAGCCAAGACTCGACACTCTAAACTCTATATAACTGAAACAAACAAACATAAATAAAAAGATATATGTAGGATAATAGCCCGTATGTGTGTTTTTTTTTCACACCCTATTTTTTTTTCTTTTTTTTCTCTTTTTCTATTTTTTTTCGATTTTTTTTCATACACTTTTACTCTACCATCCTCTACGGTAACCTCAAAATGATAGGGATTTATAGGCACATCCCTACACTTGAGTTTTTATTACTCTAACACTAATTTGACCCGAATTGAAAAGATCAAAACACTTGGAGTACATTATTATGCAAATAAAGGGAATTTGAATTTCAAGTTTCTTTCCCGTCAAATCATAAAATTTAACTTTTCCCATGAGTCCCAATCGTCCTAAAACTGTGTACAAAGGATATGACTCGACTTAGCAACTTATGCAAGCAACAAGATAATTGAACTAAGGGTTAAGTGTGATAAAAATAATGCACTAAAAGTGAGTGCATACAAGGTAGGCTAAGGCAATTTGGGTGTACATTTGGGGGTGGATTGTAAACAATGCTCTTCATTGATATTCCGGAAAACCGAAACATCACGAGAACCGCGAAAAGGATAGGCTCTAAGGGGTTAATTAGGGGTATCGTGTACTAAAGATAAGTACAACGCATAGGTGTGGGGGAATTACTCAACCGATGTGGAAGAAGTAATTATATTACGGGTATCAAACAAGGGTTATCCTAATGCCTCTTATCATTTAGTTATTCCTAACTACACAAGTGTAGTCTTACTAGCGATCTCGGGATGCATCACAAAACAAGTTCTAGAATCTATTATACTACCGGTTCACACTCTAAGCATTAAAGATGAATGCTTTAATTCCTACAAATCTAAGGGCGGTCCTCACATTTTGGGTGGAATTTAAGTGGTAAAGGGTTTTTGTGCTAGTCATATAACTTCCTATCCATGAGATGCTTTATTAAGACTAATGACCCACTCCTATATGTCATGAAAATTTTTAAATTTGGTGCCAAAATTACCCTAACCGATATTTCTCATGGTTTATTACACAAATGCAATTAAACAAAGTAAATAATCAAGGATAAGCATAGTTTCATAGTTCCCGTTTTATTTTCCCTCCCTACACTTAAACTGAACATTGTCCCCAATATTCCCCGAAAGTATCAAAGTTATGATAACGGAAGGTAATAAAAGACGAAAGAAACTAATACTCCCCTGATTAGCTCGGTAGGATCCGTGTAAAGTGGTGGTTACATCTTTCTTCAAGAAGAATGTTTGCGTGAAAAGCTCCTTATCATCTTATGTATCTTCTTCTTGGTAAATTAAACCTGCACACTTGAAGAAAACAAACGAAACCTTCGCGTAAAATCGGCGATAACAATATATATAGGACTCTACTAAACTAGGATATAATGCTTGTGGAATGGATGTTTACAGATTTTCTGGAAAATTAAGACCTGGAAAATTCCAAAAATTTACAAGTAGCTCAGAAAACGAGAAAAAGTAATCAGTTGTTTCTGCTCCTTCCTGACGCCGTCAGGTTGCGATCCTGACGCCGTCAGGTTATCTTGACAGAAACTGGTCTGCGATTTTCTGGAAAAAATTCTGAAAAATTTACATCTTTACAATCTGGAAAAATTTCCTGCAAAACATCCATTATGACTCGATACAAGCATTTGACTCGAACAAACACACATGTATATCTTTTAATTAATTGAAATTCTCATGTTTACGTTTCTTTTGAAAACGTGTGTAATCCTCCCTACACTTATCCCTTATGTAAAATACCTTTATATGCAATTAAGACGAGGTTAAAGACACAATAAAGCATTTTTACAAATTTAAACATGAGAATAAACAATCAATAAAAGATATACGACACAAACAAGCAAACAATTAAGCATGGGTTGCCTCCCACAAAGCGCTTTTCTTTATTTATGAGTCTTGTAGCTAGACTCGAAGTCGTGCCCCTACGTGATCTCGTGCACGCTTACGTGCCCATACCTAAGCCATTCCAATGCTCTCTCATTCTTCTTGTAATCATCTCCTAACTCTAGGCATTTTTTGTAATACCTCTTAGTTTTCTCATATGGGTACCTAAGTCCACTTTTCTTATCCCTTTCACTAAGCAATGGAATAGGAGTTATTCTATTACACGCCTCAATATCCTTGTGTTTAAACCTAGGATGAGCACGTGGCATTTGGTAGACAAAGTCTTCAACTTCATCAGAGAATGTAATTAGACCACCAATCATCCATTCATTCAACCTAGTCATTCTCTTGAAAGGCTTTCCAAAAATCACTTGAGTGAGGTCCTTATCAATAAATTCTCCTAAGTTTTCTAAGACCATGAACTCTACCAAATAAGCAAGACTCCTAACTAGCTATTCTATTCCCCGGCAGCGGCGCCAAAAACTTGATAACGCTACACGCGTCGTTCGGGGTCAAAGGAACTTCTTTTTCGTCGAGCAAGTTTTTCAACACCCTAGGCAGTGAACCTAATCGTTGTAGTGTAGTATCAGGGTAAGCCACGGGAATTGATATCGTTCTCTAGGGGAATAGGAATGCTAGTGAGAAGTTATTACGCTAAGGTTGGGGTTGAGGAAGATTATTTTTTATCTTTTTTATATATTTTTTTAGGAAATGGAAAGGTACGAATCTCGGGGTTTGGATTTGGGGGTTGGTATTTCTACCATTTACTTCTACTTATCTAATTATCTAAACTAAGCTGAGGGTAGTCTATGTCTATTGTTGTGTGCTCGTATGATAGTTAAAAATGTATTTGCTTAGGCTTTATTACTCCCTATTTATCTCCTATTGGTGGTTGAATTGTCACGTCCTTATTCTTAATTGCGTTGTGTCTCTAAGGTCGTAGGGTATGCGTTTATCCCTAACTCTTTGAAGCTACCAAAGGTTAATGACTACAAAATCTCTAGGATTTATAAACTTTAACTCTAAGGTATTCTTTGGATGACTAGCCTACAATTACTCTAGGCGATTATAAACTAAGGTTCATCAAAGATTAATCAAGCATTACAAACACAACGAATGACCTATCACAATACTAGGTCAATCACAATTAAGATAAGAGACAACCAATCAATATTCAATAACTAAGTTATTACCTAAGCAAACACACAAGTAAATTAGCCGGACATGGGGAACATGCAAGCATACACATAATCAAAGGAAGAAATAATTAAATTAATGAAGTAAAAACTTATCTTGATGTAAGATAGGGTATGAAACCCTAAAATACTATACAAGACAGCCTTGGTTCGGTTTAGGTTTTTACTCCAAAAGAATACACACTGAAAACTGAAAAATTCGGATTCTATATATAAGATTACAAATGCGACGGCGTCACCCTTTAATTTGTGACGCCGCCGGGTCGCCGTTATTAGGGTTTCGTCTTGGCCACGTTATCATTGTGACGACGTCACCTTATGTCTGTGACGTCGTTGCCTTGAGTCTCTGATGCCGTCTGGATCAAATCTAGGCCGTCTGGGCTGCGACGCCCTACTCTTTTAAAACCTGATGCCGTCACTTGAAAATAAGCAATTTGGCTACTGTATCATCATAAAAATCTTCCGACGGCGTCACAGGTATAACTTGACGCCGTCCCCCTCAGTTTCAGCAGCTTGAGTGTCTCGATTCTTGACTTTGGCCATTTTCTTCGTATATTCATGCCTTTTTGTCCGAATAAGTGTCATTCAGCAATTTGCCTTCAAGATACCTAAAAAGTGAAAAGGAACGATATAAAGTAATAATGGATACAAAAATGATCAAATAAGGGCTTAAACGACCCCTCAAAAAGGTATATTTTAAAACCTTATCATAGCCTCCTCATCATCTGTAACCAAAATTGAAAAGAATGTCTCCTCAAAATCACAAACACCCCTTTTTGTGTTGCCCGCTCCGTTCACCAAACCAATTCAAAATGTACGAACAGTCCAAAACAAAATAGTTTTCTTACAACCAACAAAGCTCTATCAAACTTGCGTCCTTGCCACTCTCTTCAAGTACATGTTACCAATTTTCCAGGGCATGAACACATTTTTTATCGATCACCAAAGCCATCCAAGAAAAGAAGGAATTTCGAAGAAGATCTATCTTATTAACAGGAAATTCAATAAAAGAAAGAATTTCGAATTAATTGGACTATTAATGGAAGATAGTTGGTTACAATGATTTGAGAGAGAATAAGAAAGGATAGTATTTACAATTCTGAATAGCTAACTACAAATGAGCACTAATTATGTATTTATACAAAGAATGGGTAAAATGGGTTTTGGCGGGAAAAACCGTTGTTTGACTTTTCTTGTTTGATCTTCCTTGGTTGACTTCTGTTGACTTTCTTTTCTAGACACATAACAATCCATCCCACTTAAAATGATGCTTGTCCTCAAACATCTAAGCATTTGAATCACTAAGGTAACCATTCTTTATTCCTTTATTCATCATCCCCTTTTCTTGAGCCAAACACCCCCATTGTTGCCTTTACTATAATGGGGTTCAAGTTAAGTTGATGTTTGAGAATCCTTGATACATATCAGGTATTGGATCAGGATCAGGTACTTCAATGTCCCCATACTCAAGTAATGGATCAGGTACTGAATCAAGAATTGAACCAGGTACTGGGTGATAAGGATGATTAGATACTGGGTCAGGTACTTTAGTGCCATTGTTAACTTTTGTGGTCTGGTCCTCTTGAACAATGTTACCAACCACTGACTGAGATTTCTGAATACCATCTTCTGTTTCAGCCCTCTTCTTTTTCTCCACAATGTTCAACCCCCTGACTTCAACAACCGTACCTGTGTCTTCCCTGACTTCTTTATCAGCTTCTGGTTGAGCTATCTTAGTTTCTTCCATCACCAAAATCCTTCCAAGATTCTCATCGGATGGTAAATGAGCTGACACCGTTTCTCTCTTGACCTCAGCTTTTATCACATCACCAATATGAATTGGTTCAGCTTCTATATTACCCTCTGACTGCCCAATTTTCCTCTGAATAGCTGTTTGAACTCTTGAGTGTCCACCCTTGGAATCAAAGTGTGAATGGTTAAGTAACTCTTTCCTTAGTTATGCATCATGGACTACCACCAACTTCCCATTCCTCTTCAACTGACAGAGAGTAAAAGTATAATGCTTATAAGGCTTAGAGTCTTTTTATTTGACATGTATGACTCTCTGAGTGAATTTCAAGGACACAGCCTGTTCCTTAAGCCAATCATTAACAACTATCATATCATCAGCTAACACAACCCTTTTCTTTTTCCTCTTTGGCCATTTCCATATGTCAAACTCCCATATCTCATACTTCAAGTAGCAATTAATTTTCCTACTGAAATTAGAGACTCGTTTTCCTCCTGGATCAAACACTAGTTTAACTGTTAGAATGAATTTACTACTCGTGTTAGCTTTGTCCACATATCCCTGATTAAGAGAAGATATGTCCAAACTATCTAAACACTCATGTAACCAAAACAATAATGCATCTCTGACTCTTATCAACCGGACTTCACGTTTATGCATATCACCAATACCAACTCGATTAAATCCTGATGTCAACGATTGATCATCAATCAATCCATTAATTCCCTCAGCTCCTTCTATAACACTTCTAGCTGCCTAATTAACAATGTAACCATTTCCCTCATCTACTGATTTCAACTCATCTTCTGTGGATTCAACACTCTCTGAATTCAACACTTCAATGGTATTAATATCATTTTCCACTTTTTTCCCTGAATTGACTCCTACACCCAAGTCAGCCTGATTAGGACCTTTTGTGAACATATGACCTTGAACATCAGTGATTTTATTGTCTTTTACTTTATAGGTTTCAGTCATTCCACTCCTTGTAGGTTTAGAGTCTTGCAATTCTCTGACTTTTTGATCATTGGCTGACTCATTTTCCACTCTCACTGATTCGTGTTTCTCACAGTTATCAGGTTCCGCACATCTTTTGTAGCCATCATCAGCTTTACTTGAATCTTTAAACTTAACTTCTTGCATTTTATTATCTTCTTTAGAAACTTAATCAAGAACCATATTACCAATATTATTATCAACCATATCACTCGTTTCTTTAACACCTTCTTTAGAAATTTTTTCTATTGGCATTTCATCAAGCATCTCATGTGCACTACAATCTTTTTCATCTTTCACTTGATAATAACTACCATATGCCACATAATCTTCCAAATCATCATCAAGAATCAAACAAAAACTTAAACTTTTAACACTATTACAAGAAAATTGCGTTTTCTCAACAGTATCGAATCTTTTCAAAATCACCTCTTTGTAATGCACCCAAGACAAATTTCCACGAATTATGCATTGAAGCTGCTTATGCCACTTCAAAGCTATGTCATACAAGTGTATAGAAACGAGATCTACCTTGTTCTCATCAGGGATGTTGTTATCTTTAAAGAACTGCTCACTCTTAGACAACCAACCCTTTACATCATCTCCTCCAAATCTTGGAAATTCTGCCTTTGTTACCCTGCTACATTTCCTCATTTCATCCTTTAACTTCTCCAATTCCTCCCTTATTAACAAAGCTATTGTACCCCTTAAACTCTCCTCATCAACAGTTGCACTGAATCTTGTTTGACTGGTCATCTTACCAAGAACTGATCAAGAAACCAAGATATCTTTATATTTTTTTTAACTGGACAAGAACCTAGCTCTGATACCAATTGATATGATCTTTCCAGGATTCAACGAGTGAATCGAAGAAGATCTATCCTTTTAACAGGAGATTCAATAAAAGAAGGAATTTCGAATTAATTGGACTATTAATGGAAGATAGTTGGTTACAATGATTTGAGAGATAATAAGAAAGGATAAGTGTTTACAATTCTGATTAGCTAACTACAAATGAGCACTAATTATGTATTTATACAAAGAATGGGTAAAATGGGTTTTGGCGGGAAAAACCGTTGTTTGACTTTTCTTGTTTGATCTTCCTTAGTTGACTTCCGTTGACTTTCTTATTTAGACATATAACAGAAGACCGCAAGCAACCATGATCTCTATATTTTCCACGTGATACAATTGAACTAATTTGTTTCATGCAAAATTTTAGGAACCACAAATCTTGCACTTTAGCACTATGTGTGTAACTTCCCATGTTTTCCACTTCTTGTGCCTTAAGGCTAGGATACCACTACTAGTTGTATTTCCTATTTAAATGTAACTTGCTTAGTTAATCAGGGAGGAGAAGAAAAGAATGAGTAGTTAGTTCAGTAAAGTAGTTCTAGATTAGTTGGTAATAGTTGTTAGTTTAATTATGTATTAAGAGAGTGATCATCTCAAATCGATCTTCTATCAATGGTGCTTTCATTCCTTCGTACTATGCCTCCATCAATCGAAGAGTCCATGGTAACATCACTTGACCTTTTTTAAAAGAAATTTATAAATATTTTACACACTATCACTAAAATATGGATAACATTCATATTAATGTTGACAATAGGTTACAAGACTGGTAAAGGAAGGCACGGGGAAAACGACATTAGCTATCAGAGATGGTGCAAATGATGTTGGAATGATTCAAGAAGTGGATATTGGTGTCGGAATTGGTGGTGACGAAGGAATGCAGGTTTGTAGTATCTTTCAAAACAGACTTCATTCTTAATGCCGGTTTAAGCGTGGATTTGGTGTTAAAGAGTAACACAGTTTAATAAACGTTTTGTTGTATACAGGCTGTGATGGCTAGTGATTTTGCTATTGCACAGTTTCGATTTCTTGAGAGGCTTCTGGTTGTACATGGTCACTAGTGCTATAAGAGAATCGCCCAAATGGTAACTGATATATGACTTTTACTATTGTCATTTTCCAAATGCTTCAAGTCCAAAACAGAATATTGTTAAATGTTTATATTAACGAACAATTTATACTCAACCACAGATTTGCTATTCCATCTACAAGAACATCGTTTTTGGCCTTACGTTATTCTAGTTTGAGGCATTCACTGGGTTCTCAGGGCAATCAGTGTATGACGATTGGTATTTGCTTTTATTCAACGTTGTTCTTACATCACTGCCCGTTATTGCACTTGGTGTCTTTGAACAAGACGTGTCTTCGAAGATCTGCTTACAGGTTAGCTTTCGTGTACCTCTTTGCTATCTTTTTGGACCCATTCTATATGTTAAAGTTGTCAACTTGAATTTATTTTATATATTTACTCATCGTCAAACTCACTGCAGTTTCCAGAATTGTATCAACAAGGGCCAAGAACCCTATTTTTCAACTGGTACCGAATCTTCGGATGGATGGGAAACAGTCTCTACTGTTCCCTTATCGTATTCTTCTTCAACATTATAATCTTCTCCGACCAAGCTTTCATAATCGGTGGTCAAACATAAGACATGACCATAGTGGGGACCTCCATGTTCACATGTGTCATCTGCACCGTCAACTGCCAAATCGCCTTAAGAATGAGCCACTTCACATGGATACAACATTTCCTTATCGGTTTCAGTATCATCGCCTGGTATGTCTTCCTAGTACTTTACGGGATGATGTCACCATCTTTTTCTATAAACGCGTATAAAATCTTCATAGAAGCACTTGCACCCGCACTGATATTCTGGTTAAGTACTTTGTTGGTAATGGTAGCATGCAATCTACCATATTTTGCTTTCATTTCCTTCCAAAGATTGTTTAATCCGATGGATCATCATGTGATTCAAGAGATGAAGTAGTATAAGAAAGATGTTGAGGATCAACATATGTGGACTAGAGAACGATCAAAAGCTAGGCAAGAAACGAAGATTGGGTTTTCTGCTAGAGTTGATGCTAAGATTAGACATTCGGGTTCTCGGTGTTTATAATGTGTAGGGGTTTCTTTGTTAGGGAATGGATCTACTGAGAAGAGTTACTGAAATGAGAAGAGTGAGAATAAACTCTAGCTACAAAATTCAAATAAGAAAAGAGAAATAATTGGGAGATCCATTTATTTTTATGGATGCATCTAAGATTAGTGGTTGTGGTTTCTTCTCATTCTTTCCATCTTAATTATATTTCTCATTTACTCTTCTTTGTTAATCATTTACTAATGTTGTTTTGACACTATAATTATATTATAATATATATAATTATATTATAAATTATAAATAGAGTAAATTACACCTGTTAATACAAATAAACCGTAAAAATGTTTATTAATATTTAGTGATCTCTTTGTGTTTTGTTGATAACAGTTATAATGCTATCATAAGTAAAACTATAAGGATACATGTTATTTTTGTAAAGCATCTACATATAGTTATTTAATACAAATTATTGTAATAATTCATTTGTTGTAATAATTTATTACGATGGGTAAAAACCACAACCCATGACCCATACCCATGGAGCATATCCATAACCCATGGAGTTAACCCATACCCACTGACTAGATGCATTGCATCTATTAGATACATTGTATCTACTTAGATACCCATGGGTCAAACCATAACCCATGACCCATAACCCAAAAACCCATGGGCAAAGAGGAGCGTTTCACGGATCCCAGGAGTTACACTAGACGGATCCCTCAAGCAAGGGATCCGTGGGATCCGTGCAACAGTGGCAAGAATTTTCCTATAAATAGAGAGTCATTTCTTCATTTTTACTCACCCCTCTTCTTACAAACTCTCTCATATATTCTTACACTCTTCTAACAAAAGATCACTTGATCTAGAGAGTTGTTCTTCTTTCTTCTATTGTGATTCTCATATAGGTCCTTCTCTAAGGCGAGATCACGAGCATTCTACAAGTCATCCAAGCAAGGGGTCCTTTATTGATTTGTTCCTCCACAAGATTTCTGTAGCGAAGATCTTGTATTTCATATTTCACATATTTGTTGTGTTATAGTAGTGTTGGTTTGGTCCTCCGTGTTACGGACTCGGTATTTAGCTTTGTACCGGAAAAAGGTGTAAGCAACGTTGTGAAGGCTTCTCCGCCAAGTTGAAGGAGTTTGTTGACATAGTGCTTGAACTCTCGAGTAGGTGACTCGGGGAGTGGAGTAGGGCAAGGAAGGTGTCCTTGTAGCCGAACCACTATAAATCGGTTGTGTCATTTCTATCCTTTACTTTACTTACTTTACTTGCATTACTCTTAGATCTATACTATCTCTACATCCATACGATTTCACAAAACATCGAATCTAAAAGTTTTTGAAACTAACTTAAAATCGGTAAAACTATTCAACCCCCCTTCTAGTTTTCCACAATTGGCATCAAGAGCTAAGTTTATAAAAGTTTTAAAGTAAACCATATTTAAAAACTTTTCGATCACTATGGGTTCTGAAAATTACAAGGAAGGGCAATCCATGCAACGACCTCCACTACTTGAAACTAATGGTTTTATATATTGGAAAAATAGATTCGAAACGTATGTGAAGTCTAAAGATATTGATCTTTGGTACATCATTGTTGAAGGCGATTTTGAAGCCACTGCAAAAGATGAAAATGGAAATTTAGTTAACATACCTCATGATAAACTCACCGATGATATATAAGAAAAAGCTTTCCAAAAATAGTGAAGCTAAAATGGTTTTATAATGCTTTACCCAAAAAGGAATTCGAAAGAATTTCCATGCTTAAAACCTCTAAAGAAATTTGGAATTCTTTAGTTGTAACTCATCAAGGTAATCAACAAGTTAAAAACAATAAAATAGATTTATTTGTTCAACAATATGAATAATTTTCAATATCGGATGAGGATACTATAGATCATTCTTTTGCTAACTTTAATACTATAATTACATCTTTACAAGCACTTGATGAATCTTTCTCTAGCCGTAATCATGTTAGGAGATATCTAAGGGCACTTCCATCCAAGTGGAGATCTAAGGTGACGACAATCAAAGAATCAAAAGACTTGTCAATCCTCACCGTTGATGAACTCATAGGAAATTTAAAAGTCTAGGAGCTTGTCCTCGCTAAAGATTCTGAAGCCTCAAAAGTGAAAGAGAAGCACAAATCTCTTGCCCTTAAAGCCAAGAAGGTCTCAAGCGATGAAGAGAACTCCTCTTCGGATAGTGATGACGAGGAGTATGCCATGGCGGTAAGGGACTTCAAGAAGTTCTTTAGAAGAAAGGAAAGATACGTCAAGCAACCATATGACGACAAGAAAGGATTCCGGAAAAGCAAAGAGGACGAGAAGGCAAGGGATGACCGCGCTTGCTTTAAATTTGGGGACCCAAACCACTTTTTTAGTGAGTGTCCCAAACGTGATGAACAAAAAGCATTCGTGAGCGGCTCATGGGGAATGAGCAAGGAGGAAGACGAAGAAATTTGTCTCATGGAAAATGACGAGGTGTACTTAAAGGTCGACCTCGATCCGGATGAGTGGATCAAGGATAGCAGATGCACGAGGCACATGACCGGCAATAAAGATTTATTCTCCACATATGAATCCTTCAATGGAGCAAATGTGGTATTTGGAAATAGCAAAAGCAAAATCATCGGTAAATGTACGATTTCTAACAAATCTCTAACCATTAACGATGTGTGTCACGTAGAAAACCTAAACTTTAACCTCTTAAGTATAGGACAAATATGTGATAAAAAGTGCAACGTACTTTTTAACGAAACCGGTAATGAACCTAAAGACAAACTTTGTCTTACTTCTATGGATGATACTTCGACCTTATAGCATCGAAGATTGGGTCATGCCAATATGCGACTTCTTCAATCGCTATCATCCAAAGATCTAGTATGAGATCTACCAAAATTAAAATATGAACATCACTTTTGTGATGCTTGTAATGTAGGAAAACAAGTCCATACTAGTCACAACGCCAAAAACATGGTCTCTACAACTAAGTGTCTAGAATTACTACACATGGATTTATTTGGTCCATCCGCTATCCAAAGTTATGGAGGCAACTACTACACTTTGGTTATAGTGAATGATTACTCTAGGTACACATGGACTACATTTTTAAAGAACAAAACTGAAACGTTCGATTACTTTGAAATATTAAGTAAGAAAATTCAAAGACAATTAGGAAGTCCTATAGTGTCTATTAGAACGGATCATGGTAGGGAATTCGATAATGAAGTGCAATTTGGAGCCTTTTGTGACGCTAATGGTATTACTCACAACTTCTCGGTACCTCGCACTCCACAATCGAATGAGGTAGTTGAAAGAAAGAATAGAACCCTACAAGAAATGAGTCGCACCATGCTAAATGAGCAATTCATACCTCAAAAGTTTTGGTGCAATGTCGTTGATACATCAACGTACATACTTAACCGAGTCTTAATTCGACCATTTTTAGGAAAAACTCCATATGAGTTACTTCGAGGCAAAAAGCCTACGCTAATCACTTTAGAATCTTTGGTAGCAAATGTTTTCTATTTAACACTAAAGATTACCTTACAAAATTTGATCCTAAGTCAACCGAAGGTATCTTTTTAGGTTACTCTCCTAATAGCAAAGCTTACGTCATATTAAATAAAGAAACAATGAAGGTTGAAGAGTCATTAAACGTAAAATTTGATGAGAGTCCACCCAAACCTACTCTACCTCTTGTCGATGACGAGATTGTCGAGAGTGAAGCTATTGAAATATAGAAAAAGACAAACGAAGAAGAAGAACCTTTAAATAATGAAATCATTAATATTAAAGAGTCTAAAGATCACCCCGTAGATAAGGTCATAGGAAAATTAAACGAAAGAACCTTAAGGTCTCAAGTCCAAAACCAAAGTAGCTTATTTTGTTTTGTCTCAACCTCTGTTGTAAAAATCGGCCCAGACGGCCGATAAATCCCCGCATAATCGCTGATCGCTCACTAAACGCCTTGATTTATCATAATCGGCCTATTAATCGGTTTGGTCAAAGATCGCTTAAAAATTGGTCAACAAACCGATTAATCGGACAGAATTGAACAAAATCGATCTAATCGAACAAAATCGCTTAAAAATCAGTCAACAATATCGCTTAAAAATCGATCAACAAACCGATTAATCGGTCAAAGATCGCTTTAAAATGGTAAACAAACCGAGTATTATCTAAGTTTGACTTTGAACTTTGAAGAATTATGTATTATGTTTATATTTGAACACTTGAAATATTTGAACTTTGATGCACTACGCTTATTTCATACATATAATATAATATAATATCAAAAATTACAATTTTATGCATAAAAATTTCAATCCGATTAATCCCTGATTAATCCCCGCCTAACCGATTAATCGCTAGGCCCTACCCGACCGCCTCACTAGCGCCTAGCGATTTTTACAACCTTGTCTCTCAACCATAGAACCTAAGAATACACAAGAAGCCATAAAAGATGAAAGTCGGGTAATGGCTATGCAAGAAGAATTAAATCAATTTGTTTCTAACGATGTTTGGACACTCGTCCCTCCACCTAGTAATCAAACCATAATAGGAACCAAATGGGTATATAAAAACAAGTTAGATGCAAATGGTGTAGTGTCTAGAAACAAAGCTAGACTTGTTGCCCAAGGGTATAATCAACAAGAAAGAATAGACTTTGATGAGACCTATGCCCCCGTGGCTAGATTAGAGTCTATAAGAATACTTCTTGCTTATGCTTGTGCTAATGATCTTAAGCTTTATCAAATGGATGTCAAAAGTGCTTTTCTAAATGGTTTTATTAATGAAGAAGTATATGTAGCTCAACCCCTGGGCTTTATCGATTTCGAAAAACCTAAACATGTGTATAAGTTAAAGAAAGCTCTTTACGGTCTCAAACAAGCCCCAAAAGCTTGGTATGATAGACTCAAGTCATTTTTAATCAAAAACAACTACACCATAGGGTTAGTTGATAATACACTTTTTACTAAGAAAAGAGAGTCACATATAATCATTGTTCAAATATATGTAGATGATATTATATTCGGATCTACTTGTCAAGACATGTGTGATGATTTCTTTAAAATCATGCATGACGAGTTCGAGATGAGTATGATGGGAGAACTTAGTTTCTTTCTTGGTCTACAAATCAAACAAGTAGAAGATGGTATTTTCTTTAATCAATCTAAATACATAAAGGAGATGTTAAAGAAATTTGGTTTAGAAGAGTCAAAACCCATAAGAACACCAATGTCCTCCGACACTAAACTCACAAAAGATGAAGACGGCGAATCCGTTGATAACACAAAATACCGTGGCATGATTGGTAATCTTCTCTACCTTACGGCTACTCGGACGGATATCATGTTTAGTGTTTGTCTATGTGTTAGGTTTCAAGAAGATCCTAAAACATCACATCTAGAAGCCGTCAAAAGAATATTTACATACATTAAGGGTACGACTCAATTAGGATTGTAGTATCCTAAGGGTACGGGGGTAGAAACAATTATATATGCATATTCTGACCATGCAGGTGTTATGTTGACCGAAAAAGTACAAGTGGGGTATGCACTTTTATGGGATGTTATTTAACATCTTGGTTCTCAAAGAAGCAAACGGCATTGGCCATATCAACAACCGAAGCTGAATATGTCTCCGCGGGCAAAGCATGCCCACAAACACTATGGATGAAACAAGCGTTAGTTGACTACGACATTCACCTAAGTGACATAGCCATTCTATGTGACAACAAAGGTGCCATCGACTTAAGCAAGAATCCGGTATTGCACTCTCGCACCAAGCATATAGAGATTCGTCATCACTTCTTAAGAGACAATGTTCAAAATGGGAACATCTCTATTGACAAGGTAGCGTCCGAAGACAACATAGCCGACGTCCTCACCAAACCGTTGAAGCGGGAACAATTCAACCTACTTCGTCTTGGTCTTGGTCTCATGGAACAATCGTCGTAATTAGTTTTTTAAACTCTACAAGGTATGTAAACACTAGCCTTCCTCTTTATGAGTCTAGGATCTCTATTTCACACACAACTCACAAGCAATACGGGAATTTTCAAAACCCAAGATAGGTTTTACTTATAACTCGTACTTTCATAGTTTTCTCTTATTTTTTAAGGCAAGTACCTTTTGCAAACACGTAATTGCATACCTATTTTTTTTCTCAAGGATAAACGTTTTATTCACACAAAGAAATCTCTTTTCAAAATGTTTTCTAAAAGGATACCTCTTCCCGTATCACTTTCATAAAAGCCATTTCTCACGTCTAGGACAAACCGCTTTTTCATTATTAATACAAAGTAAAAACCCATTTTCATTGCATCTCATGTCTTTTGAATGCTAAAGATGACACATAACTAATATGTGTTTTCGGGTATATTCATTTAAGCAACAATGAATTAGGAGCACTCGGGTTATCTCACATAATAGTGTGCCTCTTCACTTCTAGTTTATTTTTCTTTTCTTTTTAGGAGTCGAGATAACTGCAACTCCAAATGGTTTGCATATAGGCACACACTAGGCACAAATATTTCCAAAAGGAAAATTTTGAGCTGCCTGAGTCACCAGTACCACGGATCCTAGCATTAATGCTGGACGGATCCCTCAAGGGAAGGATCCGTGGGATCCGTGAGACAGAAGCAAAAGTTGTCTTCTATTTTTCTCACTTTGGATGAAAACTTCTATATTTTCATCATATTTTTTTTTGGAGTATGTTACTTAATGCTTGTGTTCTCATGATCACATGCCTTAAATTTATATCTAATCATTAGATTTTAATCCACATTTTGGGTCAAGCATTCATTACAATGCATTATTTTTCTATAAATAGGATTCCCAAAATGATTGCATATTCATCACTCTCAACCTCACAAACAAACATCATCATGTCATCCAAAAGATCTTCCAACATAGATGGATCACCTAGTGCAAACAATCCTTTTCAAGAAATCCAAAATTTTGTCCTCCCACCTTCCAAAGTACCACCACCCAAATCTAGAAAAACCGTACGGATTAGCATCCGGCCTTGTTGCTTAGCAAAACCATCATCAAATAGTTCATCACCAACCACTCATTCACCACAAAATGCTTCCATTGTACCACCTCCTTCATCTCTAACAAGTACACCAACTTCATCACCCATCAAATCCCCACCTAAGGTCACTCTTTTGGAACTCCTTAAGACTCCAACAAGATCCCAACAAACAAACCAAAAAGAACTAGTCTTTTTAACATCTCCCACATCTCCAAACACAATCTTCAAAGATCTTGAAACCTCACCACCTTTAGCTCCCATTGTGTTACAAGAACATCTAGGTTCTTTTCCACCACCACTTCCAAACCTTCGGATTTTGATCCGTATTTTCCAACTTTTCCACCACAACTTCCGCAACTCACAAAACAAACTAACCCGGAAAACTTCCGCACACATTACCCACATCAATTACATTATGAACATTGCCAATCCACTATGGATCTTGCAATAGAAATTAGGGAAGAAATGTGAGTCATACTTATCCTTGATCACATCAACATCATTACTCACCAAAACTTCCATCCATAACCTTATGGAAGCATGGAAGGAATCATTTTATTATTTTTAGTATTTTCTTTTGAGTCATTTTTAGAACAAGTCTTGTTCTTAGGTTTACATGCTTGTATGTGGCATAAATACCACTACACTTTGTTATTTTATTACAAGGCTTTGTTTACATACCTTGGCTCCCAATCTTGATTCTCGTCAATCACAAGATTATTTATGCATGTTACTACTAACCTTTTCTTTGTAGGTATTTTTTCCTCACTTGACGCCCCATTCTAGGGGTAGCTACCGTCAAGGGGGAGTTAGAGATTCGTGGACTATTTTTCCACATTTTTATTTCTTCATTAGGGTCACTTTTTGTTTCGAAAAAAAGGGGGAGAAGAAGTAAAACTTATGCTTTCAAAACATACATCTAATCTTAAGTTTTACTCATCATAACATTATGTTTTGTCATCAACAAAAAAGGGGAGATTGTTAATACAAATAAACCGTAAAAACGTTTATTAATATTTAGCGATCTCTTTGTGTTTTGTTGATAATAATTACAATGTTATCATAAGTAAACTATAAAGATACATGTTATTTTTGTAAAGCATCTACATATAGTCATTTAATACAAATTGTTGTAATAATTCATTTGTTTTAATAATTTATTAGGATGGGTAAAAACTACAATCCATGACCCATACCCATGGAGCATATCCATAACCCATGGAGTTAACCCATACCCATTGACTAGATGCATTGCATCTATTAGATACATTGTATCTACTTAGATACCCATGGGTCAAACCATGACCCATGACCCATAACCCAAAAACCCATGGGCAAAGAGGAGCGTCTCACGGATCCCTGGAGTTACACTAGACGGATCCCTCAAGCAAGGGATCCATAGGATCCGTGCAACAGTGGCAAGAATTTGCCTATAAATAGAGAGCCATTTCTTCATTTTTACTCACCCCTCTTCTTACAAACTCTCTCATATATTCTTACACTCTTCTAACAAAAGATCACTTGATCTAGAGAGTTGTTCTTCTTTCTTCTATTGTGATTCTCATATAGGTCCTTCTCTAAGGCGAGATCACGAGCATTCTACAAGTCATCCAAGCAAGGGGTCCTTGATTGATTTGTTCCTCCACAAGATTTCTGTAGCGAAGATCTTGTATTTCATATTTCACATATTTGTTATGTTATAGTAGTGTTGGTTTGGTCCTCCGTGTTACGGACTCGGTATTTAGCTTTGTACCGGAAAAAGGTGTAAGCAACGTTGTGAAGGCTTCTCCGCCAAGTTGAAGGAGTTTGTTGACATAGTGCTTGAACTCTCGAGTAGGTGACTCGGAGAGTGGAGTAGGGCAAGGAAGGTGTCCTTGTAGTCGAACCACTATAAATCGGTTGTGTCATTTCTATCCTTTACTTTACTTACTTTACTTGCATTACTCTTAGATCTATACTATCTCTACATCCATACGATTTCACATAACATCGAATCTAAAAGTTTTTGAAACTAACTTAAAATCGGCAAAACTATTCAACCCCCCTCCCTTTTAGTTTTCGACAACACCGTTCGTCCTCGTGGTTTGCGGTGACCGCAGCCGTTCGTCCTTTGACCCAAAAAAATGCACCGTTCGACCTTAAATGGCAAACGTTATGCGCCGTTTATCCCTCTCTCAAACGGCCGTTACTAACGCTCGTCAAGTGACCACATGTGATACCCCGTAAAGGTATTTACGTCATTTCACAGATCATCTTCTCTCTTTACTCGTCTTCATCTTAAATCTTCATCACCACCATTATTTCCATTCATCATAATATCCTTTGATTTATTAGTATCATCAAGACCAAAATAGTTAAAAAAAATAAGAAAAAAAAAGAAAAAGAAATCACTTTACCAAAATCATTATCATCGTCAACAAAAATAAATCACACGCAAACTGGCCTACTAGATCTAAATCAAACTCATACCCACATCACTATTTCAAATCAAACTCATACATAGAAAAGAAAATCACATCTTCTAAAAAAGTAACATCAAACCATATGATAACAAAAAGCTTTGACTAACTAAAGGGTTGTTTAGGGGCCGTTTAGTTGGAGAGAAATACTCCATTTTTTCAGAAAATTTTCCATATGAAAAGAGAAAAACTAAAAATCCGTTTAGTCGCACTTTTTTCCAATAATTTTCCAAAAATATGAAATTCTCATTTTCCAATTTGTAATAGAAAAAATGAAAACAACATTACACCCTTTTCACTTTTTTCATTTCCAAAATAATAACACCATTTCCTTTCACCCTACACTTTTATCACACATCTTCCATCCTCCATCCTCCACCTTCAACTAAACAACTTTTCATTTTAGAAAAAAGGAAAAATATAACTCCAACTAAACGGATTTTCACATTTCTCAACTCTTCTCTAGGGAAGAAAAACCACTCCATTCTCTAGGAATTTAGAAACGGAAAAACAGGAAAATTTTTCACCAACTAAACGGCCCCTTAGTTTGTGAAAAATTTCCTATTTTTCCAAAACAAATTTCATATAAAAAGGGAAAAATTGAAAATCCGTTTAGTTACACTTTTTTCAACAACTTTCAAAAAATGTGAAATTCTCATATTTTAAATTTTAACTACAAATTTGAAAAACTCAGGGGCCGTTTAGTTGGTGAAAAATTTTATTGTTTTTCCATTTTTAAATTCTTAGAGAATGGATTGATTTTTCTTCTCTAAAGAAGAGTTGAGAATTTTGAAAAGCCGTTTAGATGGATTTAGATTTTTCTTTTTAAAAAAATGAAAAGATGTTTAGATGAATCCTTTTTCAAACATTTTTTCTTTTTAAATCAAATTTTTTTCCATATAGGATCTTTGTATGTTTTTATCCATTTTACACGTTTTTGTACGGTTTTATACGTTTTCATCTGTTTTTTTCCATTTTTGTACGTTGTCATCTGTTTTTATACGTTTCATCCGATTTTATTACGTTTTTTTACGTTGTCGTCTGTTTTTTACGTCTTCGTCAGTTTTTTTTACGTTTTCGGCTGTTTTTTAACGTTTTCGTCAGTTTTTTTTACGTTTTCGTCTTGTCCATGAAATTTTTCATACAAAAAGAGAAAAATTGAAAATCCGTTTAGTTACACTTTTTTCCAACAATTTTCAAAAACTGAGAAATTCTCATTCTCTAAATTTTAACTACAAATTTGAAAAACTCAGGGGCCGTTTAGTTGGTGAAAAAATTTCTTGTTTTTCCATTTTTAAATTCCAAAAGAATAGATTGCTTTTTCTTCTCTTAAGAAGAGTTGAAAATTTTGAAAACCCGTTTAGATGGATTTATATTTTCCTTTTTTAAAAAATGAAAAGATGTTTAGATGAAGCTTTTTCCAAACATTTTTTCTTTTTTAAAATCAATTTTTTTTCCTTATAGGATCTTTGTACGTTTTTATCTATTTTATACGTTTTTGTACGGTTTTATACGTTTTCATCCGTTTTTGTACGTTATAATTTGTTTTTATCCATTTTTATACGTTTCATCCGATTTTATTATCTTTTTTACGTTTTCATCTGTTTTTTTACGTTTTCATATGTCATTTTACGTTTTCTTCTATTATTTTTTACCTTTTTGTCAGTTTTTTACGTTTTCAGGTACATTGGTTGTTTTAAGTTATTGCTTTGGGAGTGACTCATTTTAAAATTGCTAATAACAGATACAAGCCGGTCTTTCTGCTCTAAAAGACGATATGCAATCAGTATTTGAAGAATTCGAGGTACTTATGAACTTTCAATTCTGACCCTGATCTAGAGAATATTAGAATACAGGTTTAGTTACAGCATAAGGTGAAACATGAGGAGCGGTTTCGGCAATGGAAAGCCAACCACGAGAACCAATTGAAGCATGTAATAAGGTTCGTGTGCATGGAATCATGACCCGCGCTTTTGTTCCAAAATTTAGTGCTACTAGCCTACTATGTATATGTTCTGAAAGAGTATTTATTGGCTACTAATGACATATTGTTTGGTCAATTTTGTTAAAGAGTATGAGATGGACACCCCCGTGTGCAACGATAGTTCTCAATTTCCACCTACCGATGCCAAGTTATGAAGTTAAGAACAAGTATTCTTTGATACCTTTAACTATGTCTCCCATGTACTGAAAGCCACCGCAACATAAACATGTACAATAATAACTTAGTAATTGCCATATAATCGAGCATTGCATACAATAATCTGAATTTTGGGAAATTCCCCCCTTTAAAAAAAATGCTTCTTGCTCAGAATTACGACCCTTATATTATATATCAGACCTGGGCGATTAGCAGCTACATTATGCAAAGTTGTTTAAGCTTACACATGTTATGTTCCAGTCACTCTTGCGTGAAATAGGCCTTACCAAAAAATAGTCTCAAACACCCACTCAGCTTGAGGACATTCTAATCCCAAATATTATCATCAGTTTTGTTAAAACTTAATGATCATGAAATACGATTTCTTTATGATCATAATGGTGGTCAACTTATCAACTAACAGTACTAAAGTGGTCATGTAGGTTACTGATATTGGACTGCCCAAATTTGTTGATAGTGCAAATGAAGATGATTTCACATGCACAAGAGTTGTGGGTACACCAGCCTATCTAGCTCTTGAATATGTTTGACACCATTACTTGATAATACTACATGTGTACACCTAAAGGTCGAAAAAAAGGTGGTTTTGTCAACGGGTTAAAATGTGTTCAAGTAAAAAAAATAGTCATTTTTTCTTGGCCGACTGGGATTGGCAAAAAACACATTTTTGTTTGTGTTGAATTTGATCCATTTCTTTTTCAGAGAACTTTCCTGATTTTAACCCATAAAGATAAAACAAAACCTGTGTTGACCCATTGATAAATAAATGGGTCAAAACCGTTACCTCTATGTATATCGGTTGAATAATAGACTTAGTAAAATCACTAATATTATGTTTAATTTGATTTTGTAGGGTCGAGAAACGAAATGCAAACTACATCAGTGGTAAGTCTTAATGTTTTAGCTTACTACAAGCATTTCATTAATCTAATTAATTTTTATAAACACCTTTTCAAATGATTGTACACTTTACTGAGTCAATCTATCTATAAAGTAAACAATTTCTCTTCCAAACATAGCATGTGGGTGAAAATTCCATAAGAATAAGCAATCCAAAACACCCCTTAAACTAATGATTTGAGTCGACCAATGGCTTCGTCTTTATGAGGATTTGTTTTTAGCAGAATAAGATACTGAAAAGTAACAATTTTTTGCTTGGCTGCTATATGTTCGTATGCGAATGCAGAGTTAATTGACTTCGAGTATTAGTTTATTTGTGTTCCGTGCTTGCATCTGAATGCGTTTTTACAATTTGCTTTTATACTTGAATATTTTTTTTCTTATTTCTCGAGCGTATGTCTTTCATATGCTTCGATTAACTGTTATTGTATGTCTTGAATGTTTGTGTAGCTGGTGCAAGGAATGCATCGAATCTCGCTAGAACTATGCTCAGGTACCACCAGTGAGCGTTCTGTATTCAAAAACAAAATATGCATCTGTCAAGCCAACTTTTTTGCTGTGCGTGCTATTCTTCCACTCTATAATGTTTATAGTCCTTTAACTCTGTTACACAAGTTAAGTTGGGTTGGATATGAACACACAAACATTTAGAATCTGATTTTAATTATGTTATACTTTCTCGAATATCATTTGAGCCTTTTTATACTTCTGTACAGGATATTCAAGATTTCCTAGTGTCCATTCAAATGAGCTGATCTTCAATGAAACTATATTAACTGGTGAGAATTTGAAAAAGGTGCAATGTCCGGTAGGAAATCTTCAGACTTTCACCCCTATATGCAACAACTCCATGAAAGGCAAGAACTTATCACTTTACATTGGAGGGTCTATCGAAGACTGCTTTGCTTACTAAAAGCAAATAATAGGCGATGTTATCTGTTAGGTGAAAATGTAGGATGAAGGAAATATTGTATTAGATTAGCCTTTTTCTTTCCGATGATAAGGTAGCATAATAACCTTATCGGGAATACATTGATGTGAAATTCGGCAATAAGGTTATTATCATCAACATGTTTAGTACTTTTTCGAGGCAGTTATGTGGATTGATGGTTTTCGAGGTTACCAGATCCTATCACTAATAGAACTTTAAGTATTTGACGCATTTCTTATAGCTATATTTTTTTTGAAACCCCTTGGAGATGAAGAAAACTTGGACTGTGTTCATAAATAAATGGGTTAATATCGCTATATTTTTAACATAGTGAATTTAAATTTAAACACCCATGTAATATTTTGCATCTGGTTGTTTAAAAAAAAACATTGTTCATATAGTTACTTTACTTTATCAGGTTGTTCATATAGTTATAAATGTCAGTATGCTTACATAACAACAAACAACATTGTGAAATTTATCCTAAGGCAAAAAGAGAGATGGAATAACTAATACTTAAAACTAAAATTATGATGTTTGATGAACCATATTGATGTAGAAGCATATGACTAACTTTTTACCCTTTTTGACCCATAGATGTTTGCTGAGTATATTTTGGGCTTTGCTTACTACCATTGGAGCAACATTTCTTCGTCGTTGCAGAATACAAAAAGGAACAACCAATGGCGATGAAGCTCATGAAATCCCTATACTGAGGAACGGGAGATCCAACGGCAAGGTAAATTTGAAATCACTTATATGGCTAATGATATGGCTGCAAAATGGGTCCGTCGTTCGTATCATGTAACAACTTTGAAATATAGATCCAACAACAACTTTTGTAGCTTAAAAATTAATTGATCGAGACTCAAGAAAAATAAGATTTCATTAGTTAACATACCCATTTCATCAGGTAACATACCCATTTCAGCAGTGGGTGTGTTTGGGTCCCAATAGTGGTTGGGGTGTTTACTGAGATTTCATAAGGTAACATGGTTTGTGTGGGTTTGGGTCATGAAATGGGGGCAGAAATAGGTAGCTTTGGGTTTTGTGTAATGACATGTTATTAAGAGTTGTTTGGCTACCATATTTGGGCAACCATGTTGGCGTCGTAACATGTTCTTAAGGGCTGTTTGGATAGCATGTCCTTAGCGGATGTTCTTAGGTACATAAGCAAACAAGCCCAATAAAAGACTTGAAAGGTGAATTGTATGGAACGAATATTTGAAAAGTGAATTGTGCATATCGTATTTGGTATTTTTCATATGGTCACAATAGCTATCTTTTAACACTTAAGTTTATTAACTTTAATTGTATTGTGTTATGAAACAATGGGATAACCACAACTGACCTCTTTTTTTCCTTTTCTTTTCCAGTCTCGCAACAAAGACACATCCGCTTGATGTGAGGCACAACATGTCTGCCATTTTCACTAGCTCACGCGTGTCTCTTTGTCAAGTAAAGTTAACAAGTAATGTATGAATGGTTTCTGTGCCGGATCTTCTGTTCGTAACTTCTATCAGTCAAAGTGAAACATGAGCTAACTATAGAAAGGGTACCTCTAAAGATTTTCATACCAACCAACTTTCGTCACCTGCTCATTATGGTTCTCTTAAAAGCTTGGACCGGTAAAATGTATCTCATATCTTAAAAAGATTACTTTGAATAGACGTATAGCAACAATGTAAATTAAGGTAGTATTTTACCAGTAAGCAATAATAGTGTTCAAGGTCAACTCAAATGTACATCTTCTATCTTATTAATGGAATTTAGCCATTTAGGTATTTGGTCAAACTTTGTGCAGGTAAAACATGTAACTTTTAAAAGAGGATACAAACTAGTGGTGAGCATCGGGTCAAAACCGACCGACCCCAACCTGAAAAATCTAAAACCCGAAACTTGGAAAAAACCCAAACTGAAACCGAAACAAAATTACTCGGTTTTTCTCGGTTCGGTTCAGTTTCGGTTTCGGTTCGGTTTTTTTCTGTTTTTTGCTCGAACCGGACCGAAACGAAACCAAAATTCAGAAAAAACCAAAACCGAGTTAGAGCCCTTTTTAGTAGGAAATGTTGAACATGGTCAGGTATATGCTTATATTTTATTACTTAGATATGGTATTGTGTTTTTATTATATGTGGTTTGTTTCTAAAGTTGCCTAATGCGGATGATTACGATATGGTTAGTTTATCTTTAGTCTTATCTGCCATCATCAATGATTTAACGAGCTCTCTAACAATGTGGTTCTTAGAGAGTTCATGAAAGATAAATGATTGCCACATAATTCTCATAGACATAAACACAGTCATCCCGCAGCAACGAGCGGGTTCACATGCTCGTTTGAAGCTATTAGTGAAAATGGTTGATATCACTATGTGTTGACTTCTACTATTTGAGATGTCTCTTTTGCCAATTTTTGTGCAAAGTGCAAACCATAGTAAGACATTTTCTTTATATCTAAGATTTATCTATACAAATAAGCTCTAAATAACATTTGATATAAGATTGTAACTAAATGTAAAGAGTGACACATTGGTAAGCCTAACTTAAAGTTAGTCTACTGACTCGTGTTCAAGTTGTTGCATAACCATTTTGTTGCTTTTCCATTTTTTTTATTACCATCTTTCTGTTTGCTTAATTTTACAAAGACAGCTATTGCAGCCCTTTATTTTAAGTTTCAAAGACAGCTATTGCAGCCCTTCTAAGAATAAACATACATTCTTTATGAGTAGTAGAGATATTAAGCTTTAGGAATCAATGTGTGTTCGATAAATCTCAACCTCGAAAGGAGTTTCTCTTTGATGATATTGTTCAAATGTAATTTACGTGGTGTGTCGGTTGATGTAAATCCAATTTCAATTGGAATTCTTGGTTGAAAAACCCTATATACATTAGTTTAATTTTTCTAACATCTTGCTAGTTTTCTAATAATATCCGCCGTTCAAAAAAAAAATAAAATAAAGATATTAAACTTACATTTGAGTTCTTTTAGAATAAAACAATTTAACATCGGCTTACTCATGAACTAACTTAATATCATCAAGTTATTAAAGAAAATGCATATGAATTATTAATATACACTAGCAGGGTACCCGCGCGATGCGGCGACGGGTACCCTATAACTAAATTTTCTAGCAATGTGATGTTATTCAACATCACCATTTCATAAAAAAATACATTACGAAACATATAAACTACTGTTGAATAAACCAAAGTTTAGCTAAGTTCAACACCAACCCAACTCCCATTTTCGTATAAAACATAGTCTAGGCCTAACTAATCACATATTCCTTCATAAAATGAATTATATAAATCACTTTCTTTCACAACCCTAATTCAATTAACCTAATCCCACACCTCTCTATGTGCAGTCACACACACGTATAAAGTATAAACCAACCTCTTTCACTTTTACATCCATCTACGAATCTTACCAACACTACCAGTAAATCGTCTTCCTCAACTTCAACCTCAAACACACACAACACACAAAAAGGGGTTTGATTAAAAAAAGGAATTAAATCAAAAGTTAAACGTTTGGCGACAAATAGTTTTAAAAATTTGTTTGTCGTTTTCTTCGTCACTTCCCCGGCAAGCATATGTGGTGTCATGGGCGAGTGCACGGCGAGAGTTGACGGGGTTCCACGTGTGAAACGGCGAGCTACTTCGCCACTATACCCGTTTTGCATCTAATGGATATGGGCAAAGATATCTGAGTCATGGTTTTTCAGCGATGATTGTGGGTCTTTTTAAGCTAATAGATCAATAGTTTGCCATGTAACCTTATAATGAACTAAGCTAGCTTAACGTGCCCGGAGCCTCCAAATTCATTTGCCGGCCCTGCTTGAAAGTTATAATTTGGTAGGAAAAAGTGGTGGGCAAAACATTATTATTATCACTCTAATCGCAAAATAAGAATCAATAACTTTCCCTTTTGAATCAAAGCCCCAAAAAAAAGTGAGAGCTCAATATTATGATCCACCTCTTTTCCCTTATCTTTATAACCTTTTAACAAAATAAAAACAAACCTATCCAAAATTCACCAAATTCAACCCAAATACTTATTTAACCTCCATCAATTTAACATCAATTACACCATTTTACCTTTCATTTTGTTATATAAAAGATTTTAGTAACAAACCGTAACAATAAGTGTAAAACAACATAAAATCGTAAAAGCAAAATGCCATTATTGCTAAATAAACTAAATGACATTATTCCTCCATCACAAACGTTTAATTAACCGGTAAATAAAAATTGTGTGAAAATTGGTTATGAGTTTGATCCCAACTAGTATCTAAATGTCATCAGAACACATGCTAATTTTCTCACAATAGGTCCTTGAGGACATTTTAGTTGAAACCTATAAAAAATGCACGACATGAGAGTTTTTTCAACGATCTAATGCTTAGTTCTCAAGTTATTTAAGTAAGGAAACGTTAAGAAATATAAAGTAAACATTTTCAACCCAATTTTAAGAGAAAATATTTTACTTTAAAATCAATCAAATAACTTTTATTTTTTTCCATTTATTTCTTTCTTAAATGATACTTGAGAACACAATTATTTTATTTTATTTTATTTTCCGTAAATATTTTATTTTGGTAGGAAAAAATAAATAAAAAAGAAAAAGAAGAAGAACATAGTGGGTAAAAAACTAAACAAAAACAATCCAGTTTTTCTTGAATCAAAGCAAAGCCCCCAAAAATAGTGGGGGAAGCTCCATATCATCATGATTCCATCTCTTTTTTCCCCAAACCTTAAAATCACATCCAAAATTCACCAATTCTCACTAATTACTCATTTTCTCAAAAAACTAAAATCTGGGTATTGAAATTAAACACCAAATAATCAAAACCCACTTTTCAATTTTAAAAACCCCCAATTTTTTTTTCACATCATCATCTCAAATTCTCACTAATTAGTCATCTTTTTAAAAAACTAAAATCTGGGTATTGAAATTAAACATCATTAAAACAAAACCCACTTTTCAATTTCAAAAACCCCCAATTGTTTTATTTTTTTAATCTCAATTGTTCAAGATTATTACTAACTAGTGATCTTTATGTAAAATTAGGATCTGGGTTATGTTTTGATTGGATTAAATAGTGTTAAAGTTGGTTAATTTAGGGTTAGGGTTTAGATGGAGCCACGTGTTGGGAATAAGTTTAGGCTTGGGAGGAAGATTGGGAGTGGGTCTTTTGGAGAGATCTATCTAGGTATTATTTTGGTTTTGATGATGATGTCATGGTGATGGATTGATGATGTCATGTTTTGTGTTTTTGTAGGTACTAATGTTCAGACTAATGAAGAAGTTGCTATTAAGCTGGTATGTCTGTAATTTTTTGTGCGACGTGATTGTTAGTTGTAGCCGCTGTTTGTTTTATGAAAGCGTTTGGTAACTTAGGTGTATATGTAATTATGAAGTGTACAATGACATAAAAGTTAAACATTTTCGAGTAGTAATAAAAACATCTTCGAGTGTTTGTATAGAAGCGGATTAGCGGACTACTTGGTACTTATGGTTATATGTTTCTTTGAGAGTTGCTTAGAGTTCAGGGTGTGGTAACACCATAGGCGTGAAAACGTGTTGCCATATACTGAGAATAACACACTGAATCCATTCTAAAGAAACACTTTAAAGTTTCCCTAGCACCTCCTCAGACTGCTTGAGTTCCTATTAATTGACTTTTAGATTCTAAAGAAACAGATTTACAAAATGCTTAATTTGTTAGCTATCTGATTACCGAGTTCCTTTACAACGTAAGCAAATACAAACTATATAAAGTTGATTATCTGCTTCTGCTTATTTTAAAAGCATTAGTAGATTAAATATGCAATGCCAAGAATTCCCTAATGAGACTTCTAAATGTCATAACATAAGTAAATGCCTAAATGTCTAACTTCTGCATAGCTTAAGAAATGGTACCCTTCAGGAACAAGAAATATGATTTCTTTGCCTATGACTTAGTTGCAACAAATAAGTGACATATTTTGAATGCATCTTATTCAATGATAGTTATTGAAACTATGTATTTAAGGTGGGAAAACGCGTATATTTATGCCAATTAGAAGCTATTGTTACGCGTAAATTAGCTTGTAGGGGATGTTTTGGTATCTGCCTAAATTAGCTAGTGCTAGTCTATAAGAAGCGGGCATGAAAATTTTGTCATTTTTCATACTTTGCTTTTGTAGCTAATAGTCTGTGATTTGGCAATTGTTTGTATTTGTTTCAGGAAAATACGAAGACAAAGCATCCTCAATTGCTATATGAATCTAAGCTGTATAAGATACTTCAAGGAGGAAGTAATGCTCATTTCTCCATAACTTCTAATTTACGACCCATAATCCATTTTACCCTTTTGGACTACGTAACTGACCCAAAGTATCTTGCAGCATCTAGTTTTTTATCGACTAATTGTGTTTTCTCATTTGTCAGCTGGAATCCCAAATGTGAGATGGTATGGTATCGAAGGGGACTACAATGTTCTAGTAATGGATTTATTGGGGCCCAGTCTGGAGGATTTGTTTAATTTCTGTAGTAGAAAGCTCTCGTTAAAGACTGTTCTTATGCTTGCGGATCAAATGGTGTGTGTTTTTCTATTCAAGTTGTGCTCTTTGTTATCAAGTACTATATGTTTTCTCATTAATTTTCTTTTGGTACTTTTTCTCTCAGATCAACCGCGTTGAATTTATTCATTGTAAATCATTTCTACATCGGGATATCAAGCCAGATAACTTCCTTATGGGTTTAGGAAGGCGTGCTAATCAGGTGTTAGACCATTCCTCGTTTCTCGTTTGCTATTAACAGTTATGAAGTTATATGCATTCTCTAACTTCGTTTGTTTTATTTTTAATGCGTATAGGTCTATGCTATTGACTTTGGGCTAGCTAAGAAATATAGGGACTCTTCAACTCATCAGCACATCCCGTATAGGTGAGTTGCCAGAGAATCGAGCTTTTATCAATATCTTCGATCTTGTTCTGATTCAAATTTGAGTAGAAAAAACTAGCTTGCAACATATATGATATAACAATAATTATTCTAATACAGGGAGAACAAGAATTTGACAGGGACAGCTAGATATGCTAGCATGCACACTCACCTCGGAATCGGTAAGCTCGTGGTGCACTCAAAGTTACTTTAACTATCCAATTAAATGACATAATATTCACTCATTTGGTCTTTTTATATACGTAGAACAAAGCCGGAGAGATGATTTAGAATCACTTGGTTTTGTTCTTATGTACTTTTTGAGAGGAAGGTAGATATTTTATCTCCAAGCTCATTTACGTCAATCCTTTTGAGAATTGAAACTTAATTTGGCTAATAACGCTTTTATGTTGTGACGTAGCCTACCATGGCAAGGACTGAAAGCCGGAAATAAGAAACAAAAATATGAAAAGATCAGCGAGAAGAAAGTTTCAACATCTATTGAAGTAAGTAGTAATGGTCCATATCTCTTCTACTCATAATTAGTTTTCCTTCTTTTTTGTTGGTGTCACATTTTCGAGTCATTTGCTTATGAGTGGGTGGATTCGTTTTTTTTATTCTAACGGGTCAAACAGTTAAAATAAAAATAGCTTAAAGGATGCGGATTATGCTTATCAGCATACTTTTTTCAGTTGTTCGGTTTTAGTCTTCATACTTGTGTCGTACATCTAGTCTTTAAAATATGGCTTTGAAAATGAGCGATTATTCTATTCAAGAGTTTACACTATCGTTAAATATATTTAGTTACCGACCCACGTGTTTTCCCACTCTAGTTTTTTGCCATGAAACTAACACGCCCGTCCCTTTTTTTAGGCTTTATGCAGAGGTTACCCTACGGAGTTCGCATCATACTTCCACTACTGTCGATCATTGAGATTTGATGATAAGCCAGATTATGCTTACCTTAAGAGAATCTTCCGTGATCTTTTTATCCGTGAAGGTATGAATCTCTATAGTTATACTATAAATAAACCTTAAAACTTAAAAACTGGTTATTCACGTGATGTTATTTACTGGTTCAGGCTTCCAGTTTGATTATGTCTTTGACTGGACTATTTTGAAGTATCAGCAATCACAACTTGCCAATCCACCATCACGTGCTCTTGTAAGTCTTACTTATTTTTGTTGTTGATAAATTTGCCGATGTACTTGGAATAACGTACGTAATTCTGTTTTGCAGGGTGTTAATGCTGGACCAAGTAGTGGGGCCCCACCCGCGAATTCTAGCCTGAATAGACAAGCGGGTGAGTCTTACTTATAGGTTTTGTAACTATATACTATTACACGCGTGTAATAGTAAAAAAAGGAATCGTATCTGCCCAATTGAATGATTTGTTACTGCTAAACTGATAATTTTGATGCAGGTGGCGAAGACAGTAGGGCTGGTATCTGGTCTACAGCACATCCCTCGTGGAGCCGAAATCCTGGGACAACCAATTCGGGGAACCTATCTAAGCAGAAAATGCCAACCACTAGTGATCAATCTATCAGCAGAGAAGTATATATATATTTTTCGCATCTTTATCATTACACTTGCACACATTAGAGGTTTTAATATCAACCCGATCTATTATTTGGTAAAAGTATGTTTTCAATGCATAAAATTGGGTAGAAATGAAACAGGTAGAAAGTTGCCCATTTCCAATTGCATAAAGCCTCATAAATCGTTTCCATTTTCTTTGTTCTCAGGTCTTTTATTAAGTCAAAGTAGAATCTAACCCATCTTATTACAAATTGTTAATTCGCAGGTATCAAGATCCACCTTTTTGCGAACAACGGGATCTTCAAGATTAACCACCAATGAACCTGATCCATCTCGTGTACGCACAACAGATGCAAGCCCTGGTGCTCTTAGAGGTTCAAGCTCAGCCCAAAGAAGCTCACCTATCATATCTTCAGATCAGAAACGACCAGTTTCTAGGAATACTTCAAGCAGCAACCTAAAGAACTTTGAATCGACCCTTAAGGGTATTGAAGGCATGCGTCTTTAACAACATTGAGTTATGTTGCAATATGGGAAACATTGGCCAAGTCTGTAAATTTGTTTCATTGAAATCATGTATACTCTCTATAAAGCACGTTAGTACTATACAAGGATCTCGGGATTTGAATTGCGGAGTGCCCAAACCACTCTTGCTACCATTGTCATAACGAGAATTTTCATTTTAAAAAAAAATGATTTTTATGGCTTTGTCGGGGTTGATGTATCATGTTGTGGATAATCTTTTACTTCGTAATTTTTTTTTTTTTTTTTTTTTTTTTTTTTTAATTTATAAAAGGCAACCTTTTATAACGGATTACAATAAGATGGCAGGCAAACGGGCAGCTGTGCCGCAACCCTCTTTTGAATAGCAAAATCAATTCTACTAAAAATGAAATTTTGTGATTTAGGGGTCGCAAAATTACTTTGCACAACCCGTTGAACCTTAGTCAAAAACTCCACAGCTGCCGAAGCTAGGAACCCAAATGTATCAAAAGCAAAAGGGGTAAATACGTGTTGATTCTCTAAACAAGCTTTCTCGTGTTTAGCAACTTTGCTCGATTCCGCTTTCAACGCCGCTTGACCCGCACCAAACTCATTGTCCCTTAGCCCAACAAGAGGGGACACTCTGGTAAAATCCACACAAGCATGTTTCCCCCCGGCCCATCCAAACACAAGTATATCAGCTGGCCGTAAAGTAGATCTCCCTTCAAGCAGATCTGTCAGAAAGTTCACGAGGGCCTCATTTTTAGAAGAAATTCCAGCTCGTTTAAGAACATCATACAAAACATCCCTAACCAAATCATGCCTGTATTTGAAACCCGGTAACTCCTTGCAATGGACCGCATGCTCGCCAAAGGAATCTAAACAAACCTTGCGGTAGACTGGGCAAGGAGTACTATTCTTTTGATGCGGGTGCCTCACATTTGTCAAATTGGCCCAAACTGCTCTAAATATAGTCAAAGATTGTGTTTTTGATTTTGTAGTTTAAGAATCCAACTTTCGATAGGCAAAAACGATCTTACGAGACAAGAAACTTAGGGGTGAGCGAAAAAACCGAAAAGACCGAAAACCGAAACCGAACCGAACCGAAAATAACCGAACCGAACTAATAACCGAACCGAACCGAACTATAATTCGGTTCTCGGGTTGGTTATGGGCTTGGCAGTTTGAACCGAAAACCGAATTCATATAAATATATATATATATATTATATATATTTATATATATATTTATACATTTTTATGTATATTTATATATAAATAAATACTATTAAAAGGTTATCATAATATAATAAAACATTTTTTTATGCTTGAAATATATTTTTTTGCTAAATATTTATGTAATTATTAATTTTTTTTTTCTTAAAAATAGTGAAATTCGGGTTATTCGGGTCAACCCAAGAACCGAATCGAATTAGAATTCAACCGAACCGAACCGAAAACCGAATTTGAATTTGGTTCGGTTCGGTTCTCGGGTTGACCTAATTTTTTTTAACCGAATTAACCGAACCGAACAAACCGAAAAAACCGATAACCGAACCGATCAACACCCCTACAAGAAACCACTCGTCTGACTGACTTGATAATGCGTGGGCTACCAACATCATGTAAACAGAAACAAGATGTCGATTTTTAACTTTTTGAAATTTTTTACGTGTGTTTGTTGGAAAATTTAGTGCACTTGTGGGATTAGTTCACACCTGGTTTTGGGTTAGGAGGTACGGAGTGTACACCCATGAGGTCCCTGAACACCCTGACTCAACTCAATAGTAGTTAGTACTGGTAGTGTATTAGTTACTACTGATAATGTAATAACTGATGGTTCCTACTGGTAGTGTTACGGTTCCTGCTGCTAGTGTAATGGTTCCTGCTGGTAGTGTATGGTTCCTGCTGCTAGTGTAATGGTTCCTACTGGTAGTGTTGCAGTAATTATTTTGTAACAACTTTGACTCATTCAATTGGCTGTTATGACTGCTTTATGACCACGTTTAATTGGTCATGTAACCACTATTTCTATGATTATGGAGGTCTATTATGGGTGATTAATTGGCCGTTAATCACACATAATGTCCATTGATTAGTGTTAAGTGTTTTCTACTATAAATAGAGATTGTCATCTTCAGCTTGAAGACACACTGAAACATACAATACCAGGAGAAACAAACAGATAACATAAACACTTGCAAGCGCAAGGGTTATTGAATTGTGCCTAATTCTATAACCAACATTTGGTCTTATCCCAAGTAGATATTCGTGTAACCCAGACATTAGGGTCGAATAGTTTACTTTGGAAAGTGATCACACGATTCCAAGTGATATCCGGTAACCACCTAGTGGTATTGCTGCTGACTTTGATTATCTTACCCTGTTCTGGGAATAACCTCTAACAATCAAAGTAAACTATTTGTGATAATCAATGGATGCTGCTGCAATGAAACACATGGCTTCAAACTTTGCCAAGCTTGATAAGTTTGAAGGGGTGGACTTTAGGAGGTGGCAGAAGAAGATGCACTTCTTGCTGTCAAGCATGAGTGTGGTCTATGTTTTGACTACACCTATTCTTGATGATGGGGATGATGCTACAGTGGAGCAGATCAGGAGGAGGAGCAAATGGGAGAATGATGACTACATTTGCAGAGGTCTAATTCTCAATGGTATGTCTGATTCTCTATTTGACATTTATCAGAACTTTGAATCTTCCAAAGAACTGTGGGATTCCTTGGATGCCAAATATATGGCTGAGGATGCATCAAGTAAGAAATTCCTTGTCAGTAATTTCACAAATTACAAAATGACTGATTCAAGACCAGTTATGGAACAATACAATGAACTTCTTGGTATACTTGGAAGGTTTACACAACACAATATGAACATAGATGAGGCTATTTCAGTCTCATGTGTCATTGATAAACTTCTCTCTTCTTGGAAAGATTTCAAGTATACCTTGAAACATAAGAAGGAGGAATTAACTCTGGTTGAGTTGGGCAGTCATCTACGCATTGAGGAATCTCTCAAGGTGCAGGATAATGACAAGCCAAAGAGTAGCAATGCTGCTGGTGCATCTGTTGTCAATATGGTGGAGCATAACAACTCCACCAGGTACAATGACAACAAAGGCAAACGCAAATATCATGACAACACAAGGGAAGATCCTAACAAGAAGGCAACACCTACTTGTTGGAAATGTGGCAAAACTGGTCACATTAAAAGGGATTGCAAGGGTGTTAAAGTTGGTGGTAAAGCCAATGGATCAAGCACTAATGGTTCAGGGAGTGGTGGTTCAGCCAACTCACTGAAAGGTCAGAATATGTTTAATAAGTCTTTTCAGATTTATTATGTTACGTATGTATCTGAATCTTATTATGTGCAGGATGATGATGTTGCGTGGTGGGTTGACTCTGGTGCAGCAGTTCATGTGTGCAAAGATAGAAGCTGGTTCAAGACTTATGAGTCACTGAATGATGGTTCTATTCTTCACATGGGAAATGAGTCAACAGCCTTGGTGCATGGTCGTGGTTGTGTAGATATTAAGTTTAGTTCTGGAAAGATTGTAACTTTGTTTAATGTTATTCATGTTCCTGATATAAGGAAGAACTTGGTTTCAAGTAGTGTTTTGAATAATCATGGATATAAACAAGTTATTGAGTCTGATAAATTTGTCTTGTCTAAAAGTGGTGTTTTTATTGGTTTTGGCTATTTGTGTAACCAAATGTTCAGGCTTAACATTGCCACTGATAGTGTTAATTCAGCCTTTGTGACCACCAATGACCTGACTGACTCTACCCTATGGCATGCTAGACTTGGCCATGTACACTATAAATGGATGCAAGATATGTCTAAGGATGGGTTAATCCCAGCATTTGACATGGACACTGAAAAGTGTAAAACTTGCATGTTGACCAAGATAACCAAGAAACCTTTTCAAGGTGTTAGTCGTGAGACTAAGCTCTTGGAGCTTATACATAGTGACCTGTGTGATTTGCATGCCATTCCCTCTTTGGGGAATAAGAAGTACTTTGTGACATTTATTGATGATGCTTCTAGATTCTGTTATGTCTATCTGTTACATACTAAGGATGAAGCATTAGATAAATTCAAAGTGTTTAAAACTGAAGTTGAATTACAACTTGGGTCTTTGATCAAAAGATTACGGACTGATAGGGGATGTGAGTACATGGATACTCAGTATTTTCAGTCTGTTGGTATTATCCATGAAACGACTGCTCCCTATACTCCTCAGCAAAATGGTATTTCTGAAAGGAAAAACTGGGTGCTGAAGGAGATGGTTAATTCAATGTTGTCCTATTCAGGACTGAGTCAAGGGTTCTGGGGTGAAGCTGTGTTAACAGCTTGCTATTTATTAAATAGGGTTCCCAACAAAAGGAACAAGGTTACCCCTTATGAACTCTGGACTAAAAGGAAACCCAACCTGAACTATCTCAGGGTTTGGGGTTGTAGGGCTGTTGTAAGACTCCCTGATCCAAAGCTGAAAACTTTGGGTGAAAGAGGCATTGACTGCATCTTTATTGGATATGCTGAGCATTCCAAGGCTTTTAGGTTCTATGTTATTGAATCTAATGAATCAGTTTCAATTAACTCCATAATTGAATCAAGGGATGCAAACTTTGATGAGAATAGATTCTCATCAGTTCCTAGACCAAGTCTGAGGATTCCTAATGGAACTCAAGACACTGGTGTATCAGAGGTCCCTGATGAAGAACCATCAGTGGTCCCTGATGAGGTTGTGGTTCAACAACCTGAACCTATGCTTAGGAAGAGCAAAAGGGTCAGGACTCCAAAGTCATTTGGACCTGAGTTTCAACTATACTTGGTTGAAGGAACAAGGGATGAGGTCTCTGACCAATACTCCTATTGCTTCATTGTTGAGGATGACCCCAAAACATTTGAAGAAGCAATGAAGTCCCAGGATATTGCTTTCTGGAAAGAAGCAATTAATGATGAGATGGATTCCATCATGGGCAACAACACTTGGGTGTTGGTTGATTTACCACTAGGTTGCAAATGGATTTTCAAAAGAAAAATGAAGGTAGATGGAACTATTGAAAAGTTCAAGGCTAGACTAGTCATTTAGGGCTATAAACAAAAGTCAGGGATAGACTATTTTGATACTTATGCCCCTGTGGCTCGTATCAGTACCATAAGACTGCTGATTTCTTTGGAATCTATTCACAATCTGATTATTCATCAGATGGATGTGAAGACAACTTTCTTGAATGGTGAATTGGAAGAGGAGGTTTATATGAACCAACCTTAGGGCTTCATCATGCCTGGCAATGAAAACAAGGTATGCAAACTGATTAAATCTCTTTATGAACTAAAGCAGGCACCTAAGCAATGGCATCAAAAATTTGATGAAGTGGTTTTGTCTAGTGGTTATGTTCTTAACCAAGCTGACAAATGTGTATATAGCAAATTTGATGAAACTGGTAAAGGAGTCATCATTTGTCTATATGTTGATGACATGTTGATCTTTGGCACTGACCAAAATCAGGTTGACCTGACAAAGAAATCTTTGTCATCAAGGTTCTCCATGAAGGACATGGGGGAGGCTGATGTTATCCTTGGTATAAGGATTAAACATGAAAGTAAAAGAATTTCTATCTCTCAGTCTCATTATATTGAGAAGGTGTTGAGGAAATTCAATTACTTTGATTATACTCCAGTGAGTACACCTATGGATACTTGTGAGAAGCTAATGCCTAATAATGGCAAGGCTGTATCTTAACTTGAGTATTCTAGGGTAATTGGCTGCCTGATGTATGCCATGACGTGTACAAGACCTGATATTGGTTTTGCAGTGGGAAAATTAAGCAGGTATACTAGTAATCCTAGTGCTCATTACTGGCAAGCAGTTCAGAGGGTACTGAAGTATTTGAAGAGAACTATGGATTATAGTCTCTCATATACTGGCTATCCTTCAGTGTTGGAAGGATACACTGATGCAAGTTGGATCAGTAACACTGAAGACAGTTCGTCTACCAGTGGCTGGGTATTCCTACTTGGTGGAGGTGCAATTTATTGGGCATCCAAGAAGCAAACTTGCATCACCAGTTCAACAATGGAATATGAATTTGTGGCTTTAGCAGCTGCTGGTAAAGAAGCTGAATGGTTGAAAAACTTGCTTCTTGAGATTCCATTATGGCCTAAACCTATAGCACCTATTTCTATCCGTTGTGATAGTGCATCTACATTGGAAAAGGCTTATAGCCAGATGTACAATGGGAAGTCTAGACACTTAGGTGTCAAACATAGCATGATTCGTGAGCTTATCATGAATGGGGTGGTATCTATAGAGTTTGTTAGATCTCAACAAAATTTAGCTGATCACTTGACGAAGGGATTAGCTAGAGACTTGGTTATAAAGTCTGCTAAAGGGATGGGTTTAAGTCCAACTTAGTCACTGAATGCTAAGACACCCAACTCCCTCCTAAGGAAACTTGGGAGCTGAGTTTAATGTGGAAAGCTGAACATTTAGTGGACTGGAGCACATGTTTTTATACATCCCAAGGTTGTGCTCAAAACCTGCTGAAAGGAGGATGAAGTCTTTACTTCTTAATGGTTAATTTTCTTTGAAAAAGTGCTTGGCAGGAGCATGAATAAAGAGGAACCACCTATGTAAATATTGAAGTTTTGCCGCTTCAGGGAGCTATGGACTTTTGGCTCTTACAACATTTATGAATATGGATATGGACACATGGCTTGTATAGTGTCAGGAGCTTTTAAGTGTTTGAAAACTTGTGTGTACTTTATCTTCAAGTATTCAAATGGGTTGAAGGGTTCAATTCTTAGAACACCCTGATTCTCGAATATTTGAATGTGTAATTTACTAATGGAAATTCAATCCTCAGGATATTTTCGTTTATGCACATGTTTTGTTTGATGTTTGTTTTTCTTGGAAAGGAAGTGAACTAAATTTGGGGAGGATTGTTGGAAAATTTAGTGCACTTGTGGGATTAGTTCACACCTGGTTTTGGGTTAGGAGGTACGGAGTGTACACCCATGAGGTCCCTGAATACCCTGACTCAACTCAATAGTGGTTAGTACTGGTAGTGTATTAGTTACTACTGCTAATGTAATAACTGATGGTTCCTACTGGTAGTGTTATGGTTCCTGCTGCTAGTGTAATGGTTCCTGCTGGTAGTGTATGGTTCCTGCTGCTAGTGTAATGGTTCCTACTGGTAGTGTTGCAGTAATTATTTTGTAACAGCTTTGACTCATTCAATTGGCTGTTATGACTGCTTTATGACCACGTTTAATTGGTCATGTAACCACTATTTCTATGATTATGGAGGTCTATTATGGGTGATTAATTGGCCATTAATCACACATAATGTTCATTGATTAGTGTTGAGTGTTCTCTACTATAATTAGAGATTGTCATCTTCAGCTTGAAGACACACTGAAACATACAATACCAGGAGAAACAAACAGATAACATAAACACTTGTAAGCGCAAGGGTTATTGAATTGTGCCTAATTCTATAACCAACATTTGGTCTTATCCCAAGTAGATATTCGTGTAACCCAGGCATTAGGGTCGAATAGTTTACTTTGCAAAGTGATCACACGATTCCAAGTGATATCCGGTAACCACCTAGTGGTATTGCTGCTGACTTTGATTATCTTACCCTGTTCTGGGAATAACCTGCAACAGTGTTCTGGTCTGAAATTGTGTTGCAATCATATACAGTTCTGTGTAACACCACAATTATAATATTCGGCTGATTGTGATGATCATCGCGATAGAGTTGCTGCCAGTTATCAACGCCCTTGTTGCCAACTATCCATTATTAATTGGCGGTATAATATCTCATCTTAGTCTTTGGATCACATTATTAATTGCCAACTTTGTACAAAAGGTGCGAATTATGTGGCATTTCTCACAACCTTGAATTGTTCACGGCTGCTACAATTTTTTGTGCAGTGACTTTCAAGGTTGTAAAAATTGTTAGGCGCTAGTGAGGCGGTTGGATAGGGCATAGCGATTAATCAGTTAGGCTGGGATTAATCGGGAATTAATCGGATTGGAATTTTTATGCACAAAAATGTAATTTTAGATATTATAATATTTTATATGTATGGGATAAGCGTATTGCATCAAAGTTCAAATATTTTAAGTGTTCAAATATAGACATAATACATAATTCTTCAAAGTTCAAAGTCAAACATAAATATTACTCGGTTTGTTGACCATTTTTAAGCAACCTTTGATCGATTTTGTCCGATTAATCGGTTTGTTGACCGATTTTAAGTGATTTTGTCCGATTTTTAAGCAATTTTGTTGACCAATTTTCAAGCGCTTTTGTCCGATTAATCCGATTAGACCGATTTTGTCCGATTAATCGGTTTGTTGACCGATTTTTAAGTGATCTTTGACCAAACCGATTAAATAGGCCGATTATGATAAATCAAGGCGCTTAGTGAGCGATCAGCGATTATGCGAGGATTAATCGGCGCCTGGGCTGATTTTTACAACAGAGGTGACTTTTATATCAGCACTTTTATAAGAAACGATACTACTCTTCAGAACCAGTTAAACACAAACACGATGCGGATATCAATTGAGATTCCTTGACATAAAACACGGTTTATCATATCGAACCTGAACTTGCTAAACCTTAAAAAACAATGAGTACTGCTATACCAGGCAAGCAATTATAAAATAACGGCCCATGTTTAGTGGCTGAATAACTCTATTTTGTTATATCTTGAGTTAGTCTTTTACCAACACACAAACAAATTTCCATTTTCAAGAGTTAAAACTACTAGAGACGGTGAAGTTGATCGGCTACAAAAGGAATCCACTAGCTGTATAACCAGCCTAGGTATCCCTCATGACGAGGGACGTTGGATTAAGGATGCCCATTTTTAGATCACAGAAAACACTTTCCAAAACCACACCCAATCACCCGAACCATACCTCACATACTTGGTCAACATTTAGTTTCAATTATTCTGGTTGAACTATATAAACGCAGTAACAAAAGAGAACATGACAGGTTCCATGATATAGTACGCACTCAAGAAAACAAAACCTTATTTGGTGGGTGGAGTCATAGTTTGTAAAACGACAACCAAATGTAAAATACAAGACGAAACAACGCAAGTCACATTCTGTAACACACCGGAATTTTCCAGATTGATTTTGTTAGCCTCGCTTTTTCTAAAGATAACGTCACATACGTGAAATGGACTAGATGCATAGAATACTTAGCCCTTAGGGACTAGTATCGTTTAAGTGGCAAAGATAGGGCCTATATATACCCCTCATGACTCTCCATGAGGGGTGAGGTGAATCATTTGGTTATTTGTTGTGTGTGTTTATCTTAATAAAACCTTGTGTTTTCTCCTCCCTCTCTCTAGTTTCTCTCAAGAAAGATGAATACTTTCATCTTAAATCACCAACCCCGACCTCCAAACCACATAAATCTATAGTTTTTTCGGTCCTGACAGATTTTTAATGATAAATTATAACCAGGAGAAAGGTGGCCAGTGTACCCATACAGTGGATAGTCCTGCTCTCGGCCACAGAACGGGTCGATCTGCAGATGCGGCTCAATATGATCACACATATATAAATGATGCATCTGTCTGACCGTGTAATCATACGTCCAACTAGCCCTCTGGTCTTGCTGGGTCATCCAAGTATCCATCCGACCCATCCATGCTCCCTGGTACGCCTGTCACTCCCCTCTATCCATCAGTATGTAGGGGTCATTGGAGCTACCGGCTCCATCCTCCTGCTGCTGCTGCTGCTCCTCCTCCTCATCGTCGTCATCGTCATCTTGCCTCGGGGCTTGAGGGCGGAACCACGCGTACAAGCCCACCCAAATCCATGATCACATCCATGGCCTTTAGAGACTTGGCCTTCACTACCTTGGGTGCAGCTACAACGTTCAAGTACCCCAAAATCTCCTCCCTCAAGATGCCATAAGACTCAACAAGCTTAGTGACAAACATGCCCCTATAAACCCTATCGACCGTCCTAATCCCACTGACAGTCCTCAAGTAATCGGCTAGCTAGAAAGAGATGTTGCAATACACCCCTGGAGCATAGATGGAATAGAGGTAGAACAGATCCGGAAGAGTGACACGATGAGTAGTGTCCTTATGCCCCGCTGATAACATCAAATTAGCCTGATCTTTTATATATTAAATTCCCGTGTTTATGGCATCATTTGTATTAATATGGTACTTAATTCGTTCATATTCGTTCATAATTGCATTTCAGGTTAAATGAGGCGTTGGAGCGGAAAAGATGTGATATACGGCCAAATATATGTTCTGAAGATTAATTTACAAGGCCTATGAATTATTTGTGAAGGTTACGCCGTAACTCATTAATAATGTTACGGCGTAAATATGATGCTTTGAAGGATACAGCGTAACCAATTCTTTTGGTTACGACGTAATTATTTTTGTGAAGGTTACGGCGTAACATGGAATTAGTTACGCCGTAAAGATAATGTCGGAGTGGATAATCATGAGCGTACGAAGGATTATGGCGTAACTTGGTTAATTAGTTACGCCGTAACTAATTACTTGGGCGCAAAGTTTCGAGGTCCAGGGATTAATTACGACAAGTTTATATTTATTTTATTTACTTTGGAGACTAAAGAATAAATGCACCAGTTCGAAGAGGGGCCGAAGTCGTCAAGTTAAAAGACTATTAATACACATTTATATGTGTAAATGAAGGAAATATAAAGACAAGAGCCAAGTTGCAAGTTGTCGAAAGTTGAAGGTTAATATGGAAACATATTTTATTATATATATCATTATATATAGCAGCAGGTGGTTCTTTTAGGGGCAAATCCTTCGGGGTTTGCCCCGGTACTCAACTAGGGGATCGATAGCTTTATCATTGGCACAATATGTAATTATTTTCTAACTCATAATATTATTTTGGTTTCATTATTATTTATTATAATCTTGATTATCAATATAATTGTTGGCGATTTAATTCTTATTGTGCTCTATTTAATTGATTATTAATTGGAAAAATTAGTCAAATAGACCGCGGGCCCTGAGGCTTATCAGTTTATGGACCACGCCCTTTTAAAATTCGAAAATAGACAGGTTGCCCACCGCTTTTCTTGGACCCAACCAGGGGCTGCCATGTGTCCGACAACTTATGACACAAGTACGTATTTTGAAGGTATATGTCATGTATTGTAACGTATTGTTTTTTGGGCAACTTGTATTGTTTTTTGGGCATCTTCATATTTTTTGGGCAACTTGTATTTATACACGAGGATAGTTTTGTCATTTCATATTTAAAAATAAAAAAAACAAAAAAACAAACGCCCACACAAAACACAGATTCACGGTACATGTCCTTTAATGTCTTATGTTCCCAATCACTTTCTTCTTTCTTCAATACAATTTGTTTAACAAAATCTTTCTTTCTTCTTTTGGTCTATTGACTTCATATCTTTATCCCGATCTTTCTGATTTTGTTTAGAAAATATGTCTGACAATATCCCACTGGATGTTCAACTAGATATCATCCGTAGGCTACCTCCTAAGTCTATACTCCAGCAACGTAGTGTTTGCAAGTTATGGAAGGCTAGTATAGATTGTGGAAGCTTCATCTTTAGTTACGGTATTCGTCGTAATGATGAGTGTTTATTTACGCTAACATTCGATATAGGTGACCAAGGTTTTGTGTTAGCTTTAGATGAACAGCTAATCGCTACGCCACTTAATACAGATTTAATGCTTTCATCTATGATTACAGTTGGCAATTCTAATGCTCTTTGGTGTTTTGTCTATGGTTCTAATCTAATGACTGTTATTTGGAACCCGACAATAGAAAAATCAATTGCAGTATTTGTCCCGGTTTACACGCATCAAATCGAACGTCAAAAGATTTATTTTGGTTTTGCCGTCCGTCCGGACACTCTTGACCCGACGATCGTGAAGGTCTCCTATCCTGTTTTCGAAAGTGGTTTCTGGTATGTCTCTGTCTTTTCTTTGAACTCGTTAAGGTGGACAATCCTTGAAAATTTCCACCCCCCTCGTGAAACTATCAAATTGAAACGTAAAAGTCAGGCAGTTGTAGGTCGTTTTCTCTATTGGACTGGGAGTGAAAAGTTAACTAATGAGGACGGTGTTATTTATAAGATTTATATGTTGATTTCTTTTGATTTGGTAACCAACAAATTTAAAGTTATGGACCTACCACAAATTTTAAAAAATGAACTCCCAGTTCCATTCAATGTTTTCGATCTTGGAACCTCTCTAGTGATTTCTGGGACGATCATTGGTGAAGATATTCCATTGTTTTGCGGATGGTTGTTGGACGTCAATGGTTCTTCCATAACATCATTTAGAAGCCTATTCGCCATCCCTACCCAATATTCGGTTCGTTTGCTTGGGTTTACAAAGGATCAAGCTCCAATAGTGGAAGCGTACAATGACAATCATTTGGGTCAGTCGGTATTTGTGTACAACAAAGAACTTGAATTATTTGTCTGCATGGGAATGTTAGGAGATGCAGGATCTTTCTACATCGGCCCATACAAAGAATCTCTTCTTTTGTTAAATCAGCCAAACCATGCTGTTTATAGTATGTTTTATTTTTAACTTACCATTCTATTAATGTTTTATTTTTAACTTACACCATTATAATCATGTTCAACAGGTTTGTTCGGCAGAAGTTAGGGATCATGCTTAATGGGAATGAAGCTTTGTGGTTTTAGTACGCTGTCTGTATGTGAAGGAAGCATGGAGTGGTTAGCTTTTTCTGCGTACTTGCTGAATTTTATAAATCAAGTGGTTATATATTATGTAACCATTAAACTCATAATTATGTAGTAATCGTAATATGTAGTAGGTTATCTGTATGAAACGTTGTATGTCAACGTATTTACTATTTTCTATGTTCTTTAATTCCATTATACATATTTGTTTAATCTGGGGAACTAGCAGTTGTTTCCAATAAACAATGTGGCAACTAACTGTTCTACGTAGGGCAACTTCTTTTCCTTATTGACTACTTTTATAAACCAAGGAGTCCTTCTAGTTGTTACAATTCGTATTCTACAATCAACTAATAACTACCAACTAGTGACTATGCACACTTGAAATTAACAGATTTACCATTCAACACTAGTACAATTTAACTAGCAGTTGTAAGTTTAATACTAGTAGCACTAAACCAATATGTCTCTATTCAGGCCCAGAATAGTATAACACATACACAAGGGCACCAGAATGGTATCAGCAGCACCTACACACGGGCTGCACAAACACGGCCATACACAACAGTATTAACGACTGTGGCATCATTTCGTTGATGTGTTCTATCACAAGCAGTGGTTAAAATAGCTAGCAGTAGTAACCTGTATACTAGCAGTTGTAAGTATACAACCAATTCAGTTTTACTAGCGGTAGTAAAAATAACTTTAGCGGTAGTAAAAATGACTAGCAGTTGTAAGTCTACAACCACTTCAGTTTTACTAGCGGTAGTAAAAATAACTATAGCGGTAGTAAAAATAACTAGCAGTTGTAAGTATACAACCAATTCATTTTATAATTTGAGGTATTTAATTTAAGTAATCGTGCATAAAAGCAGTGTAGCATTTTTTTTACGCTTAGAAATGTCGCATATACCTCAAAATAGTCAACTCAAATGAATGTTACTCTACACATCTGATAACATGATGCCGTTATGTGCTACGTCTAACTGAAGACGTCGTCGTTTTTAGAATAAGTTATGCTCACAGCACATTGATTGTGTAATACGTCCGCCATATTACCATGGCTTACTAATATATACCATTTCGTAATATTTTACGGACCAAATTTGAAAAGCTTGTATCTTAGGTGCCCGAATCAATTAACCAACCCAACAACAACATATAATGATCATAACACACCCTCGTTCTGACCATCAATTGCAAATCAACAACCCTCATCCAAAGCCTCCTGTCTAGAATTAAAAAAACCAACAAAATTTCCTTAAAAACCATGTCGTTTCAAGCTAATGTTATCACCATTATGAGAGATTATATTAGCAACATGCCAGATACAGTGATCGGTAACATTTCGAATCGGTTGCCAATAACAGAAGCGGTGAGCACCTCTATTTTATCTACAAATTGGAGGTTTAAGTGGACCTTGCTCACCGAAGTCATAATTGATGAGGATTTCTTTTATTATTTAACATATAAGTTTGATGGGAGCCATGTTACTAGACTTTTAAATCAGCTTACGAGTCCCATAAAAAAGTTTGTCTTCTCTCTAGATCCCAAACCGTTTTCTGGAATGGAAGACTTGAATTATGAAGAGATTCGTGATTGGCTTATGTTTTTGGCACTTCAAGGAATTGAGGACCTGACAATTAGAAACTGGTATGGACAACCAGTTACATTGCCAACCCTACTTTACGGGCGTATTGAATTGAAACATCTTGAAATTCATTGTTGTGATTTTCCTAGTTTGGTGTTTTTCACTAGTTTTCCAAATTTATTGAGCTTAGAATTGTGTTTAGTCAAATTTCTTACCGGTACAGTTTGGGATTTAATTGCTGGTTGTCCCTTACTTGAGTCCCTTACATTGGATGTTGAGAGTACAAACAGGATGAAACTATGGAATCTTGCAAGTCTTAGGAATTTGAAGAAGTTACATTTGTCATTCGGTATTTCGAATGCTGTCACGACAATCATAGCATCCAATATCTTTCACCTGACAAGACTTCCATCTCTTGAGACCCTTACATTGGATTTTGACTATTGCACGGTAAGACCGTTTTGAGATTTACACTTCTAATTTTACAATGTTAAATATATGTGTAACTGTAACGACATTTAATCTTTGAAACTAACCCAAAAGTCGACCTGTTGTAGTTGATGCGTGATGGTAATTCCAGGATGAATGTCCCTTTGTTGTTTGTATCCCTCGTTATTCTGAATCTAAAAGGAGTTGATTTTGGCGAGACTGTTATCGTGTCACTCATCGTCCAAATGATTCGCGGATCTCCAAACTTGAAAAAGCTGGAAACCAGAGTAAGTGTAATACTTTATTACTCTATTTCATACGTATCAAATAAACATCCGTAAACTGCCATGTTTTTCTATCTCAATACTATTTGATTTTCCAGGCTGCACACATGCTTAGTGTTTTACCTTTGGAACAACGTTCATTAGATTTAGACACAACCACATTCAGTCATGGGCAGATTCAGACAGTGATTTTTCGATCCTTTCCTAGATCACAGAATGAATTACACATAATAAAGTTTATACTTGCTTGTTCCACGTCGTTAAATAAAATGTATATCAGGGCCAGCGATTTGATGGACGATGGTTATGATAATATCAAGACGAATTGGGAGTTCGCTAGGAAGCTGTTGAAACTCCCCCGATCTTCCGTCACAGCCGTTGTAAAATTGTTCTAGTGGTTGTACTTTTATGTATGGTTTGAATACCCTGTGTCAATTAAATTTGTGTACAGAAAGTTTGGTGTGTCTGTTTATCAAGGGTTTATGTAGTAATCGTAATATGTAGTAGGTTGTCAGCTGTATGAAACGTTGTATGTCAACGTATTTAGTATTTCCTCTGTTGCCATTATCCATTTTTATTTCATCTCGCCAACTAGCAGTTGTTTCCAAATATCAATTTGTCAACTAACTGTTGAACATAGGGCAACTTCTATCACTAGAAGTTGTAATAATAACTAGCAGTTGTGCGTATAATACTAGCAGTTGTAAGTATACAACCTATTCAGTTTACTAGCAGTAGTCAGTATAACTAGCAGTAGTAAAAATTAACTAGCAGTTGTAAATATACAACAAATTCATTTTATAATCACAGATATTTAATTTAAGTAATCAAGCATAAAAGCATTGTACCATTTTTTGACGTTTAGAAAAGTCGCATAAACCTCAAAATAATCAACTCACTCTACACATCTAATAACATGAAGCGTTATGTGCTTACGTCAAACTGATGATGTTGATGTTTTTACAATGGGACTTTAATTGGTCAAAGGCTAAAGCTGTTTGACACCGCATGATAAATATTTTCTTCTTTCCTGTTGTATGTTTACCGTTTTCATTTCTAATTTCACAAAAAGCTTATACTAAAATAATAAACAACCAATTATGGGCATAAACTCTTTAAATATGATCTCGCAAAAAAAATAATAATAATAAAAAATTTAGATGAAATAATAAATACGTAAGTAAACAAGGTAATATTTGTTTTGTGTTGCTCTTTATAACAATTTTGTGGTATTTTTAAAATTCGTGACCTAAAAAAAATTATATAACATTTTTTTAATCTAACTAGTTATAATACATCGACATTTCCGTTTCATCGGTGTTCACTTGAATAGTATGTTTGAAAACAAATATTAATGTTAACAAATTAAATTCACACCAATAAGTTATGGTCTATAAAACACCTACATATATTATTAATACACGAATACTCTGAATAGTATTAGCGATTACAACCTTGGAGTGTATCGACTCTAGCCTGGACCTCCTTTTATAGGCTAAGGAGTCCTTTACAATATACATGATAATTATACTTAGCATACTTATCTAATACAAAACATCCTACCCAAGAAATTCAAGAATGTTACATATTAAACCGACACAATCATACTAGCAGTGAAAAACTACATTAGCAGTGGTTTGCTCTTTATTTTATCCCGGCGCCCGCAAGCTCGACATTTTTACCTTGACCTCAGTCTATCGAACCTGATCTGCTAGGATTGGTAGACGTACATTTGCTTCGGGAAACGGGCTGCAATCAACAGAGGACTGAGACCATAATTTTCAGCCTCTCTTTGCATATTCTATCACTCCTTCGACCCAATACCCATTATATACTTCCTTCTTCCGCTCGGGTAGAGCGAGGTTAAGAAGTAACTGGCTGAAATTTGAACATCCCAAATGGCTAATGAGAGTCTAATCGGTTTAAACTCCCACCTTTGGTACGCCATATGGTCTGGACATGCTTCCACAAACTTCAAAGGACACGGGTTTTGGGTGAAGGAATGTTGTGAATGGTCGCGGGGATGTGTTATTAGTCGTCATTCTCGAAAATTTAGAAACGACTAATTGTTATTAGTAGTCATTTAAGAACATGTTTCAGTTGTCGCAGCAACTGCTTTGCGCTTATGTTTTTGTTTTGGGGTATGTATGGGCTTTTTGGAACCGACGGTGCGTGGGCAACGGGTTAACATCTTCAACTTCTCTTTGGTGTTTTTTGTTGGTGGAGGAATGATTGTTTTTTTATGTGCTTTCCCTTTATTTACCGCGCGTATTTAAAGCGAGGATTTTACTGTTCTTGCACGCGGTATAATTAATTTCCAATTACTGTTTTGTGGGTAGGCACGTGCCTAGGCTCCTACCCTTCTATTTTTCCTGTTGGATTTGTGATTCGCTCCAGATGGTCAGGTTTTTATCACACAAATCAACCACTTGTGAATGGCCAACCGTAATAATCGCCAAAACAGTCTGAAGACGAAATGCAATTATATCCAGGAGAGTACATTGTTTTCTCAGGTCGTTAAGTCCCAACGAGGTGTGTAAACTGTAATACAACGAATTTGTGATCGGGTGAATATTGAATAGGAAAAGGGGTTTTTGAATGATTTATACTAAGGAAATAAAATCTAATAAAGACTTTGAAGTCATTTTAATTCTATATTTTAAAAAGCGTTTAACGTTTATAATCTAAAATGTACGTTTAAATTAAAAACTACGTAACGTACGAAATAAAACGTGAAAATAAAGGAGTAAAATACCTACGGATATGGAAAATATATTTTTACAATCCTAATTATACTAGAAAATTATTGGAAAAAGAAAATTATTTTTAAAACTACTTATTTAATTATTATTAATTAAAAACTATTTTTAACTATTTAAAATTATATTAAAATACAAGAAAATAGAAAACTAACCTAAAATATGAAATTATAAATTGGAAAAATCTAAAATATTATAAAACTAATGTTAAAACTGAAAAAATATTTTTTTTAGACTTTTTATGTATTTATTATGAATTTAAAACTATTTAACGAATGTCAAATGCATACTAAATATTTAAGAGAGTGAAGAATTACACAACACATGCAGTAGCTCAGATGGAAGGAGAGTGTTTGTGTTGGACGTGTGGATGGAGCAGGAGGTCACAGGTTCGATTCCTGTCCTCCACGTTTTTGTTATTTTAGTTTTAAACTGTGTTGCAAAAATCCCTTAAATAACTCGTTTATTATAATATTAAACAAAAGGTTCTGTAGCACAGTTGGTTGAGGGTGTGGACAGTTGTTGCAGACAGATCGTGGGTTCAAGTCCCAGCAGTCCCTTTTTTGGTTCTTATTTTTATTTTGGGTTTTAACTTTTGCAAAATAACTTAGGACAAAATAAGCAACTATTTAACAAAAACTTAAGCTAGGAAAAGCTTAAAACAAACTGTAGACAGCTTGTTTACAACAGTTATGGCAAGAAAAAAAACTGAAAGGACTGTTTGGCTATGAGTATAACTAATGGACTTCAAGGCTACAAAGGAGTTCTAAAAGCTTACTTAAAAGCTTCTAACAATTTAGCTAATGGAAGGGCTCTAATCTAACATAACTAATGAGCAATAATGGGTCCTAAATAAGCTAAAACAGAAGGTAAATAAGCTCTAAAAACCACCTATTGCTGCTGATCTGCAGCTAAAAACAGCCCTATGGGGGACTTTTGAAGCTGGAAATAAACTACTTATAAGCTAGAATTAAAAATTATAAAAAATACTATTAACTAGCTGACCTACTGAATAAGCTACATACCAAATTTCAGATCATGAGGACTAAAAATTAATTCCACAAAGTTCTGCAAAAATCACTTTTCACTTTTTTTCTTATTGGACAGAAACAAGGCAAAAACGGGCTAAAATAAGCAGATGAAAAAGCACTTAAACATGAAAACTAAAAATTAACAAAAATATACTAATGAAGACAAGCAACATAACATTAAAACTCTAAAAGCACAGATTATGAAATTCAATATTAAAGCCTATAGAAAATTACCTAGTTTATTCAAAAACCGACTAATGAAAATTTGACTTTTTACATTAAACTAACAAGTTGACTAAACTGAATTTAGAACTTAAACTACTGATTTAATATGTTATATTAAGCTATAAGAACATGAAATTAACAAAGATAAACAACATTTAAACACTTATGCAAGGTTATGAGTTCTAACAATCTCATAGTGCTCATAATGAGATTGTCAAGTGTCAAATTGACTTTCTACCATGCTACACCACTTGATTAAAGTTTCACTGAGTTGAATAGGCCATATGAGGAGTACATCAAACAAGAACAACCACAAACACAACCCTAAACACAGATTCACCATCAAATCCAAACAACCCTTAAAATGGCTCAAAATGAGGTTTTCAAAGCATAAGATTACATAAACCAATTCCATCAAATCCAGAGATCATATTGTGTCAAAATAGACCTTTTTAAGCATAAACAAGTAGTCACTCAAGTCTAAACCTAGGTTTGTCAAAAACTAGCATATATAGTCAAAATACCAAATCAAACCACAATCAAATTCAAAACATAACAACCTAAGATTAAGCTCTAATATCATTAACAAACAGCAAAGAAACACAGAAACATGATAATTAAAGCATATAAAAGACTAGAACAATAAAATGCAAAAAATGGTAAAAATGAAGCTTACAAGTAAATCCAAGCTGAAAATGAGAACCAAGGCCACATAACACTTCCTATAGCCTCCCTTGAGGCACTAGTACCATATAAATCCAGAATCTAGCCAAAAACCAGTTTGACTTTCAAAATTTTGACCACAGTTGACTTTTGTTGACTTTTTCTTGATTTTTTTTTATTTTCTGAATTTTAAAGACTAAGCTTGTTTTAAGGTCTCTAAAAGCTTTAAAGCCTTTGTCAGGAGCTTATATGAGCTATAGAAGTCCATTAAACAACTAGTTAACATGAAATTAAAGGACATGAAAATTAAAGGAAATTAAGCAAAACATGAAAATTAAAAGTAACTTGAAATTAAACTGGAAATAAAGTTTTATTACACTAATTTGAGAAATATAACAACATTAAAACATTAAAAGACAATTAATTTAAAGAAAGCTTTTAAAAATTACACTACGTGAACAATGGTAAAACCAAAGTTAGTCTTCTCTTTGCCTCTCCTCTTCTCTTTTATAACATTCTGAGTTCCCATCATCATTCCAATCAAATCCCACCACTTGGATAGCTCCAATTCATCCCAGCCGTGCACTTGGCATTTTGGCTCCAAAATATCAAAAACGGGATTTTTTTGCATTTAAAGATCTTTTGGTGATTGTGGAGGTGGAAAGGACAAAGAGGAGGTAGTGGAGAGTAGTTTTACAGCTGGGGGTGTGAGGTGGTGAAGAAACCACCCTAGTTTTGGTTGCAGGCAAGGTAGAGTAAGGTGAACAGTGGAGGTGGTTTTGGGAGGGAAATGGTTTTGACCGGTTTTTAATAATTAGGGGATTGGGCTGGACTTTTATATCATGGGCTTGGTTTTGTGTTTGGGTTTTATTTTTGGGTTTGTTTGTTTGTTTAGTTAATAAAACACAAGGACCAAGTTTGTAATTTTCTGAAAATGAAGGGTTGAAACTGTAAATTCCCAAAAGTTATCAAAAGGGTTAATATTGCCAATGATGAATAGTACAAGGGTAATATTTGATAAATTTCCATTTTTAAATACCCGAGGACTAATTTTGCCATTTTTGAAACTTGAGGGGTAAAAGTTGCCAATTTTAGAAAACTTTCATCCAGGGATTATTTGTGAACATGTTTGATATCCCAAGGACTTAAGTTGACTTTTTATACATTTTAAACTTTCAGGGACTAGTTTTGCCATTTTGTGAAACTTCAGGGACTGAAAATGACAGTTTTGTGAACTTTGCATGCTTTTCACTTTTTTTCAATCTTTTTGTACCTGAATCACATAAAAACACATTTCAATGATATTTGTAACATCTATATGGTCATTTGTGTGTTTTTGGTCGTTTTTGTGGGTTTAAATAATATAAAATATATGTGTATTTAGACACATATCAATTTGTCCCAAATTTTTAGGGAAGGAACGTGAATATTTACTTGCAGATTTGTTCACCTTTTTTTGGTATTTGGATAAGCCTTATCCGTAATTACAAACCGTTTGAATTTATCGGTTTATTATCCTTTTTTGTACTGAAAGTTTGCTATGTCTTTATATACTTTTTTTTGGAAAAATGTAGCTTCCACAGCTGTTGTTGGTTTTGGAAATGTTGCTTATGCATGTTTGACAAACTGAAGTAAATTATTCATATCGACGCTTTAAATTTCACTTTTAAAATTTGAACTTCAACTAGTCAACCTTTTAATTCGCAAAAAAACCATATTGCTTCAGGGACTTTTTATTTATTTATTATAACTGATTTGGAAAAACAGAAACAAAGTTGATATTTGCGTCGACACTAGCGATGGTTTGAGCAAACCTAGCAGTGGTTTGTTAAACTGTAGCAGTGGTTGCGTATTCACATATGCATATAATTGAGAATTTGTTCAAACCATGTAGCCTCCTTTGGTTTTTCCAAAAACGCAACCATGTTGTGAGTTGCAGCGGAAGAGTTGGGCACCATTGATGTTTATTTCGAAATTGATTGCAACAGATTGTTAGGTGTTGCGAATTATGATGTGTGTGGGTCTAAACTATGTTTTGCCCTAGCATTTGTAACTCTATTTTTTTTATCCCCAATTGAATCAAAATTAATATGTACTTTCAAAACAACTGTTTTAACTCTTGTAGCAGTTGTTAGTATTTTTGGACGTATTTATCCCCAAATGTGCTATTCTAATCACCAAACGCAACCGTTATCGTCATCTACTATCTAGACACGAAACAATTTTTTGACGCTTAGAAAAGTCGCATAAACCTCAAAATAATCAACTCACTCTACACATCTAATAACCTGAAGCGTTATGTGCTTACGTCAAAGTGAAGATGTTGATGTTTTTACAATAAGTTATGGTCTATAAAACACCTGGATATAATATTAATACACGAATACTCTGAATAGTATTAGCGATTACAACCTTGAAGTGTATCGACTCTAAATATGCCGAAAATTTATATCAAACTCTAGCCTGGACCTCCTTTTATAGGCTAAGGAGTCCTTTACAATATACATGATAATTATACTTAGCATACTTATCTAATACAAAACATCCTACCCAAGAAATTCTAGAATGTTACATATTTAACCGAGACAATGATACTAGCAGTGAAAAACTACATTAGCAGTGGTACGCGACTTAATTGTGAGTGTGAATTTCTTCTTGTTTGCTATCATTTTCTTGAAGGATTTCCCGTCGCTTGGTTCCTCCTGGGGCGGCCGTATTTTCATATGGGATTCCCTACAGAAGTTCGATAGGCTTCTCAACGGGTTTCCCGTGTAAATCCGCCCCTCTGCGCGGTACTGGAAGAGCTTTTATTGGGGTTGCTTTTCCATCCGCGCAGCTTTTATTTTAGAGCAATGGTAGAACCACAAATAATTCAGAAAAAATACATCCACACGCTGACGTGATAGGTTTGAATTGGAGTGAGGAGAGAGAACTGTCACAAAATACACCAATCATCCTCTACACGATAGCATGGGATTTTTTATGAATTCTTTATGTGGTTTGCTCTAAAATTAATCCCAGTGCCCGCAAGCTCGTCATTTTTACCTTTAACCCAGTCTATCCAACCCGATATGCCAGGATTAGTAGACGTACACTTTCTTCAGGGGCCGGGCTGCAATCAACAGAGGACTGAGACCAGAAATTTCAGCCGTGTTGTTTGCCCCTTTTTGCACATTCTACCACTCCTTCGACCCAATACCCATGATATACATCTTTCTTCCGCTCGGGAAGAGCGAGGTTAAGAAAGAACTGCCCGAACTTTGAACATCCCAAATGGCTAATGAGAGTCTAATCGGTTTAAACTCCAACCTTTGGTACGCCATATGGTCAGGGCAGGCTTCCACAAACCTCAAAGGACACGGGTTTTGGTTGAAGGAATGTTGTGAATGGTCGCGGATATTGGTCAGTTTTGTCGTCTTAGGAACGACTAATTGTTATTAGTAGTCATTTAAGAACACGTTTCAGTTGTCGCAGCAACTGCTTTGCGCTTATGTTTTTGTTTCGGGGGGTAAAGGTTTAGGCTATGTATGGGCTTTTTGGAACCGACGGTGCGTGGGCAACGAGTTGTTAACATCTTCAACTTCTCTTTGGGATTTTTTCTTGGTGGATGAATGGTTGTTTTTTTATGTGCTTTAAATTTATTTACCTCGCGTCTTTATAGCGAGGATTTTACTGTTCTTGCACGCGGTATCATTAGTTTCCATTTACTGTTTTATGGGTAGGCACGTGCCTAGGCTCCTAGGCATCTATTTTTCCTGCTGGATTTGTCATAAAATTTCTAGGGAAGGAACGTGAATATTTACTTGCAGATTTTTTCTCCTTTTTTGGTATTTGGATAAGACTTATCCGTAATTACAAACCGTTTGAATTTATCGGGTTATTATCCTTTTTTGTACTGAAAGTTTGCTATGTCTGTATATAGTTTTTTTTGGTAAAATGTAGCTTCCACATCTGTTGTTGGTTTTGAAAATGTTGCTGAAGCACGTTTGACAAACTGAAGTAAATCATTCATATCCGTGCTTTAAATTTCACTTTTAAAACTTGAACTTCAACTAGTCATTTGGAAAACAGAAACAAAGTTGATATTTGCGTCGACACTAGCGGTGGTTTGAGCGAACCTAGCAGTGGTTTGTTAATCTGTAGCAGTGGTTGCGTATTCACATATGCATATAATTGAGAATTTGTTCAAACCATGTAGCCTCCTTTGGTTTTTCCAAAAATGCAACCATGTTGTGAGTTGCAGCATAAGAGTTGGGCACCATTGATGTTTATTTCGAAATTGATTGCAACAGATTGTTAGTTGTAACTCTATTTTTTTATCCCCAATTTAATCAAAATTAATTTGTACTTTCAAAAAAACTGTTTTAACTCTTGTAGCAGTTGTTAGTATTTTTGGGCGTATTATCCCCAATTGTGCTATTCTAATGAGCAAACGCAACCGTTATCGTCATCTAGTATCTAGACACGAAAATTCTGACAATCAAGTTTAAGTTATTGGGCAATTTCGTTTGAACCTCAGGCCACCTTCCAATTTGCAATCTGGGCAACTAAATGCCATAGTTGGGCAATACTTGTTGTACGATCGGGCAACCATAATTCTTAACCATATGATCATAAAGGATAGACTTAATAGCATAAACCTAATAGCACTAATTTTGGCATAGAAGCACTATCGCATGGTTGGCAGCATAAACTCATAATTATTTTTTAAAGGCAACAAACATTCATAACAGGTGGAACCATTCCTTGTGCACTAGCCCTTTTTTTCTATGATCTCGAACCCTCTTTCAGTTTTCGTGATAGAAACACGCTTTGTTAGCTTTCTTCTTTTGAAAGGTGTTGCACTACCGCACCACATGCCATCGTCCTCTTCCTGCCATACCATGTTTTTGAAATAAAATTGTGACAAAGGCTGTAGCTCGTGCACAATGTAGACGTCCATGGATCCATTCTCATCAGCAAGGTCATACATTCGTCGAACGTCATTGTCTGTGTGCAACAATGTTAAACCATCTTCTAGTGCCTTATTTGGTGAAGCATAAAATAAAGCCCATTTTTTCCCTCCAATATCATTCAAAAGATGATCAAGCACCGTGGTAAATGCAACCCTGGTGGAGCTAAAACACCATACATCAGCAAGGCGACCGCCTATATAGCAGAGTGGCTGAAATTCAAATTTCCCGTTGTGGTGCACTTTAAATATGACTTTTTTGGTTTCCGCCATGTCCTATAAAACATAAACCCTAATAACAATTTCAATAACTTTTAATTAAATAAATATTTTATAATAGAATATAAAATATAAAGCTGCACAGTTATTTATATTCATGTACTCTATAAATATATGAACGAATAAGGTAACAAAGTACATACGAGAGAGTACAACAAACCTGGATTTTTTTATAAAAAAGAAGAAAAGGACAACGATTTTTTTATTTGGATTCTTCGATGAAAGTCAGCCAGGGTAAGCATCCGCAATGGCAAATTGGTGAAAGACTTTTTTACTATTCTAATAAGAGATTCAAATGACTTGTTCCATTGTGGCAATAACTTTGAAGAAGACTTTTTACAAAAACACTTGTAAAGACTTCAAGCGTTTGAAGCTATTGTCAAAAAGCTTTTGTATTTATAAAATTTCATTTTTCACCCAACATTAAATATGCAAAATCTTTTTGCAGTGGAGTAGTTGGTTTTGCAAAAGCTTTTTACCTCAACCATTTAATTGTGTTCAATGCATCAAGTCTTTTATGACTTGATATGGGAGATGATTTGTACACATTTAGATTTGATTTGCACACTCAAATGTACAACTTTATAAAGCAGAATTGATAAACTGTACAACTGTTCAATGCACAGGATGGAGTGTGCCAATCAAAAAGTGGAGTGTACAAATCATTTCCCATTGGTAATGCTCGAGGAATGTGTGGATGTTGATAGTTGAAGATTATTAAATTGATTTAAAACTACAAAAACCATTTCCTAAAAAGCAACTGACATCTTTACCAGTAAACAGGTGAAAAGTGAAAACAAAATAGCCAAATGCTAGAGTTCACAAAAAAGTCAAAAAAACTAAAATGCAGAGGCCACTGATACTCTAACTCTCAGTGACCACAAAAAACCCATTTGCAAACACCAATTCTTACAGTTAGTTTGGATTATTCACACTATACACCAATTCAAATTGTCAATAAATAATACAGCTGTCTACACAAAAACTAAAAACACCTTTTCATTTGTGAAATTTACCTTTCACTTCTACTGTGATATTTTAGTCAATTAACATTTAGATCAATTAGATTATCAATCATCACAATCATTTACGAAATGCCGTGTTCTTTGTGTCAAGATGGTACATGCACTCCGAATTGTACTAATTTGCACGATTCTTTATTTAAAGACATGATAGACCGTTTCAATAGAATGGTAATTGCTTGTGAGCCGGGAAAGACTTTCCCAATAGTAGGAAATTTTAGAGAGAAACAAGAGCTGATTGATAAAAGGAAGAGAATGATTGAACAACTTCCAGAGTATGAATGTGAGTATGAAGATATGAAAGCGCGTTTCAAGAGGATCGAAGATGATAATGCTAATTTGGAAGCAACGTGTGAAGAGGCGATAGCTGATTTTAAGATTTACAAAGATTATAATGCTGATACTGAAGCGAAGTATGAAGAGATGCAAACCAGTTTTAAGAATTTGAAAGATCATAATGCTGTTGTCAAAGCTAAGTATCAAGAGATGGTTGAATGTGCCAAAAAGCTTATCAACATATTCAAAGATGTTGCAGCTGATGCTGATGATTTTTAGGATTATGAATGTGTTTTGTATATGTTTAAGAATGTGCTATTTTGGACTTATTAGGAATGTAAGGTAATAAGTATTTATCTAATTAACAAGGTACTAGATTACTGCATCAAATTTTATGTTATGATTTTATGATATCATTTGTGAAAACATAAATAATCAAAATAATAGCCAATCTCGATATTCTTCACATGCGAATATACTCTAACTAGACTTAATTGCAATACTAAACTCAAAATTCCATTAGTTATTGATATTATTCACTAGGAAACATAAATTTTCCAAACCTCAAAAGTCAAGATGATTCTTTAAAGGCTGCAGTTGAAGAAAAGGAGAATGAAGGGGTGCATGCAGCCACTGCATTGCTGCATCCACTGCTGCTATTATTATACCCACTGCCAGTTCAGACGTTTCCACTGCATAGGCAACCATTGCTACAATTATAACCACATCAATAACACCAACACCAAAACCAAAAAAGGCTGACAATGAGATTGCCATACAATTGGTCAAGCAAAAGCAATCTCACCCTATCCCTGCACCTAGACCTATTGCTAAGACTCTAAACATTGGTGAACCTGTGTAGAAAGATGTAGTTATTCAAACTGATATTGGAAAGGGTAAAGGGATTGCAGATCCAACTTTGGTGTTTCAAAGTACAGAGGATCAGATAGCTTTTGATGAAAAAATTGCTAAAAGATTACATATGGAAGTAAATGCTAAAGAAATTGCTACAGAAAAGGAAAGGGCAAAGCAGAAGAAGCCTCTAAACAAGCTGTAGAAGAGCGGTAAACGGAACAGATGTATTTTACCCTACATAATTACGAAAAGTAGTTCAGTTTACTCGTAATGATTAACTTAGCTTCGTAGTCCTAGAAAGGGTCAACAAAAACCAAAAATAATTCAGGCCATAGAAGGAATCTATACCAACGTCGTAAACAATTGCATAGATGATGCATATAAACCACTCCTTATTAGTTTATAAACTGCCACTAAATTTTTTAATGAACCAAGTAATGTTACATACTTAACTAACGACATCTAAGGTATCATACCCTACATAATTACGAATCAGATACACATAAAAAAGAGCAATGGATTATAAAATGGAATTAACACCTATCTAACATAGGTATTCATCGAATAACAAAAACGATTTATTATAACACAGAACCAATTGGAAATAATCATATGTAATAAAAAACGAGAAGAATATTTACGTACCATATTTGGGAACAATTTTTTAAAACTTGATCAATCGAATGTGGTTTGCAATCAACACTGTAGCTTTAAAGATGGTGACATAACTGACATTACAAGGAAGACAGGGGCTGACGAAGAAGACGGTTTGATTTGTGAAAATAGTACTGCGAGAAGCAAAAACAGAGAAAACCGATAACTATGGATGCTTTATTGGTCAGTGACTTTTGGATTTTGAACTCTCTTAATTAATGGATACTGTACTTTTACTATTCAAATGTGTACTTTTTTGTCTAACGTAAAATGACGATAGAACCCTTTTAAAATTATACGGTTGCCCACCGCTTTTTAGTTGCCCAAAAAACAATACCTTACACATACGGGACACTTGTCGCAATGTCGATGAGTTGCCCAATGACAGCGGTTTCCCTCGGTCTATTTTCAAATTAAAAATAAAAGTGGTCCAGAAAGTGATAAGCCTCAGGGCGCGCGGTCTATTTGCATCATTTTCCCTTATTAATTTATTATTAGTCAATTAATTATTTGATGTTATGTCTTTGTTTATTTATTGTTATACATGGTAATTATATTTGTCATCCCACTAGGGTATTTTAGAGATGTGGAAATTAGGTCTTGGCCTAGTTTTGATTCTTTTACTATTAATGCTTTTGCGTTATTAATTGTTTCTAGTGTATGCATGCATAGTTTATTGGTAGCTACCCTTGTTTCGGTAGTTTTGAATGGCGGTAAAGGCTAGTTGCTTAGGAGATATGACCAACTGACCCTAAGTGAGTAGACTGAGACGGGAAGGGTAAGATATGACCAACTGACGACCCTTTCTACTTGTGCGATTTGACCAACTGATCACCTACCGTTTGGATGAACTTAAGAATTAGGGGGTGAGTATCTAAGTTCCTAACGGCCCAGCACTCACTATTATAAATCTAGCATGTAGCGGAACTTAATGACTTGGCTTAGGGGACCAAGAACAACTGGACTTATGAGGGGACACCTGACTTCTCCTGTGGTGGCATCTTTGCTGATAGGTTAGGGCGAATTGATCAAATGATGTCTTCTCGACTTTAACCCCACTTGAAACAAGAATCTAGTGACTTTTAGAACCCATGTATTGCGATAGTATACGCCGGCTCTTAATGACTGCTATTATATTTCCGAATGATCCCGGGTTACCTGTTCATCTTGGTGAGGATTCTAAGAACCATAGGGTAGGCGAATTGACAAAAGGATTCTATCGACTTATACCACTTGTGGATGAACTCGGTTTAAAGAATTGCATCACTATCTTTCCCATTAGCTTGTTTAACAGAGAACCAGCCCAATTGATCGTGTGATACCTTAAATATTATCAATCCTTACATTAAAACTTATTTATTTGACCAATTTAATTAATTAGAAAGTTAGGAATCAACCGTTCTTGGGACGACCTCGGTCTTACCATTCCCTCACTACATGCGACCGGGTACACTGCTCGTTAGTGCATTAGGTAGGCCATAGGTAGACGAGTTACTATAAATGTAAAACCTGGTCAGTAAAACCTGCATCACCCGCTATGGTGAAAGCAATGCAACGGTGCGCAAGCCTAACCCTAGGGTCCCGGATTTGAGAAGCGAGTGTGCTCTTAGTGATATAATCATAATCAGCAATAGAGTTCCAAAACTGAATGCCCCACAAATCATCCCTAGTGGTCAACCTCAAACTCAGCTTATCCCTAAAGATGTCACTCCCAACACCCGCTGAGAATATAGCCCTACTTTCCAACCAAACTCTACCACCGAACACTCCCATCAAACTCCTCCCATTCTGAACCGACTACCCTAGGCTATTACATCTCCTCTACACGTCCTAATGCACATGGAGTAGGTGGCATGAAATTCATGCACAAGTTCGCTATATACCGGCTCGCGAATCCTAAACAAACTTTCCCACTAAGGATCGGTGAATACATCCTTCCTAATGCTTTCCCCAAAGCCCCTCTCAAGTCCATGATTCTGTAAAAGCCCAGTCCAAAACCGCACCCGGGTCAATGGTTTGATGGAGTAACACATTGTACTTGGTTTGAGCTGCATCAGTTTCAAAAAAACCCCAACTCTGCACGGTTTACACATAATTTTCTTGAGACCCAGAGGACTGCCCCCGGTTGCGTCCAGACCTTTTGCTCATTTTCTAAAATAAAGAATCAAAAAACGGGAACCAATGAATAGTGAATAAAGCAAATAAATTGCATCAGAAGGGTCTGACGACGTCACGCCGGTGGGCTGATGCTGTCGCGGTCAATTTTTTTCAAATCCGAGATTTGCGAGGGAAAAATCAAGGTTTTAAACCATGATTCCTTAACCCAAACACCCCCACTGTAGCAAAAAGGTGTAGTGCCAAAGTGGTTTAGTCACCAATCTTTTCCAAAATCCTCATAAGATCAAACCCACATGCTAACACTACCAATCACCTAATGTATTGTTCAATTAACAAGATTTATGGGAAAATTAAGCATTAAGCATATCTAATTAAAAGGGTTTCGGATTAAAGGAAAACCACAATTAAAGGAGGATTAGAGCAATTGAATAGACAAAGATTAACAATTATTACTTACCAAGTGGAGATTGATAACACAAATTGGAGAAATTAGCCTTGAGAGGTCGAATTTTGTGTGTGTGGGGCGGATAGAATGTGTAGGGTAGAGAATGAAAGAGATGGTTTTGGTTTTTTAATTATCTGATTGGGCAACGTGAAGGCGTTAGTGCTTAAGCTGCGACGGCTTCACGACCATTTTTTTTCAAAACCGTTTTGCAAATCCACCTGGGTCGAAAACTTTGTTACTATTTTTGACAAATATACGGGTTTTTGTTTTAAAAATCATTTTGTCAATCCGCTTGTAATCTTCACAATGGTGAGTAATAAATGAGTTAATTCGTCTTTCGAGAAGAACTTTGGGAAAATTTGGAGGTTGGGTGCGGGTATCTCGTGGACCCGGTTTGAACCCAAAGAAACATTTCCTTATGTTATGGAAGGTGGGAAGTTCAACCTGCACTATTCTATTGAACATGTCTCTAGGAAATATTTCTTTTACAGGAAGTGTTAAGGCTAGAGTGTTTGCTATATTACGAATTTACGAGAGGGGTTGTCTCGTCGTTTGGGTTTGGAGAGGGTTCAATAACTGCATTTACGATCTCCGGTATTGCAAACACCTTCTCAACCTTTCTAGGTATAGATTTTTTTGTGATTCTCTACGGAGTTTCATCATGAAATTGTCAGCTAACTCCAAAAAAGTGTCGCGGGTTTTTCTCATGTGAACTTCGAGAAGTTGTATTTGTTTCTCTTGGTTGTTAACGAATGTCAACATTATGTCCTCAAATTCATCTTGTCGCAATTTTTCTGGAAATACAAATCCTTCGACTAAGTCCACATGTTCATGAAATTTCTCTTATAATTATGTATGGACATTTCCATCTTCATCAACTCATTCACTTGTTTCTCCATGATTTTGAATAATTGATCTTGGGTATCCAAACTTATTTCTTGAGGGAATATTGGATCCTTCCATTCTTCTTCTTCGTATTGTGCCAATTCCTCGATGACCTCCCAATAAGTTTCGACATCGAGGTTACTTAATCTTCCACGGCTACGTAATCAATAGTTCGTCGAGTGGAGGAATTGACATGATCATAGAAGATTTGGACTTGGAGCCAAAGATCAATGCCATGGTGAGGGACTTTGTGGAGTAAGTCCTTGAATCAAGTCCATGCATGACGTTGATGGAACGTCAAGATATCATTCCTAAACTTAGTGGTTCTCCCCGGTGGGAAAAATTGGGCGAGGAAACGGGTAGTGAGATCATCCCAACTTGAGATGGATCATGCGGGAAGATGCTCAAGCCAATTACTAGCTTGGTCCCGTAGGGAGAATTGAAAGAGACGCAATCGCGTGGTCTCCCGAGCGGTAGCATCAAGGTTATTGAATCAACGATTTTTAGGAAATCCTTAAGATGTTGATTAGGATATTCGGAATGAATTCCATGGAATGCATATCCGTTTTGCACCAACCGGATGGTGTCAGATCACAGGGCCGTAGTTTGAGCTAAACGAGGAAGCTCAATGGTGTTCCTATAGCCTTAATGGCTCGGTCTAGAGTATTCACCAAGAGTACGGACTATTGGCGGGTCTTGTGGTGGTGGATTTGGTGGTGGTAATGGATGGTGTGATGGATGGTGTGGTGGATCGTTGTTGGGTGGATTATCACTTTTCATGACGAAATGTGACAAGGTTACGAACAAAAACACAAAGAAGGGGGATAGACTACAAGAAAACTAATAAAAATGAAAAAGCTCACTTGATAGGAATCAAGTGAGTAGACCTAATCGAGATAGAAACCTAACTAGCAATTCTATTCCCCGACAGCGGCGCCAAAAACTTGATGCGTGAGTTTGGGGTCGAAAGACTTCCTTTTCAACGATCAAGCTTTACAACCCACTAGCCAGTGTACATAATCGTTGCAGTATAGCAGAGATGCTAGGGGAATAGAGATGCTAGTAGAGATGTATGACGAAAAGGTGAGGTTGAGGGTGATTTTTTTTTATCTTTTTTTTTAAAAGCAAGTAAAATCTCGGGGTTTAAAGAGTAGAGGTTGGTAATCCTACCAATTAAACTACTAAAACAATTTAAATTAAAAACTAATTAACTAACTAAAGGTTAAAGCTATGGATTGTATGAATGTGTTTCTTATGATAATTAAAAACGTGTTTACTTAGATTTTCTTACTCTCTAGTTATCTTTTATTGGTCGGTTGAATTTTCATATCCTCATTCTAATTGGTGCGTTGTATTCTGTGTTAGTCATAGGGGGGGGTGCCTAATTCCCTAATTCTATGAATTGCAACTCTCCTCTAGAACATCCGGGATCGCAAAGTACCGAAGTATCTTCCCCGAATACTCTATTATCCTTAAGCTACAACTCACGCAATAAACACAACGATGGCCTAAGTTTTCCTTACTCTAGCATCTACCAATTAAAATAAGAGACAACCTAACAATAATCAACAACTAGGTTTCATTGGATCTAAGCAAACACTAGATTAACTTAGTTAAGCGTTGATTGGTTGTGAGTGAGGTATATTGATAAGGTTTTAAAATGTACCTTTTTGAGGGGTCGTTTAAGCCCTTATTTGATCACTTTTGTATCCGTTATTACTTAATATCGTTCATTTTCACTTTTTAGGTCTCTTGAAGGCAAATTGCTGGAATAGCACTTATTTGGACGAAAAGGCGCGGATATACGAAGAAAATGGCCTAAGTCAAGAATCGAGACACTCAAGCTGCTGAAATACAAGGGGACGGCATCAGGTGTTATCTGTGACGCCGTCGCATCACTTTTGTGACAGCTCAGTAGCCAAATTGCTTATTTTCAAGTGACGGTGTCAGGCTTTAAAAGAGTAGGTCGTCGCAACTCAGACGGCCTAGATTTGATCCAGACGGCGTCAGAGACTGAAGGGGACGGCGTCACAAGCATAAGGTGACGCCGTCGCAAGACTAACGTGGCCAAGACGAAACCCTAATGACGGCGACCTGACGGCGTCACAAATCATAAGGTGACGCCGTCGCGATTGTAATCTTATATATAGAATCCGAATTTTTCAGTTTTAGTGTGTAGTCTTTTGGAGTAAAAACCTAAACCGAACCAAGGCTGTCTTGTACAGTATTTCAGGGTTCCAAACCCTATCTTACATCAAGATAAGTGTTTTACTTCATTAATTCAATTATGTCTTCAATTATTTGTGTGTATGCTTGCATGTTCTCCATGTCCGGCTAATTTACTTGTGTGTTTGCTTAGGGAATATGAAACTTAATTATTGAATATTGATTGGTTGTCTCTTATCTTAATTGTTGATGATCTAGTAATGCGATAGGTCATTCGTTGTGTAGTTAATGCTTGATTAATCTTTTTGAACCTTAGACTATAACACCTAGAGTAGTTGTAGGCTAAACCATCCAAAGAGTACCTTAGAGTTAGAGTTTATAATTCCTAGAGATTTTGTAGACGAGACCCTTTGGTAGTTTCAAAGAGTTAGGGACAAACGCATACCCTGCGACTTTAGACACACAACGCGATTAAGAATAAGGACGTGACAACTCAACCATCAATAGGAGATAATTAAGGAGTAATAAAACCTAAGTGAACACATCTTTAAACCATCATACGAGCACACAATAATTAGACATAGACTACATACACCTTAGATTAGATAATTAGATAAGTAGAGTAATCGGTAGAAATACCAACCCCCAAATCCAAACCCCGAAATTCGTACCTTTCTAATTCCTAAAAAAACATAAAAAAGATAAAAAAAATAATTTTCCTTAACCCCAACCTTAGCGTAGTAACTTCTCACTAGCATTCCTATTCCCCTAGAGAACGATATCAATACCCGTGGCTTACCCTAATACTACACTACAACGATTAGGTTCACTGCCTAGGGTGTTATAAAACTTGCTCGAAGAAAAGGAAGTTCCTTTGACCCCGAACAACGCGTGTAGCGTTATCAAGTTTTTGGCGCCGTTGCCGGGGAATAGAATAGCTAGTTAGGAGTCCACCTCGTTTAGGTTTCCTTGCTTGATTCCTATCAAGTAAGCATTGTTTCCCCCATTTTTAGCTTCCTCGTAGTCTATCCACCTTCTTTGTGTTTGTGTTCGTAAAACCCTTTTCATTTGTCGCTATGGCAAGTGAAGTTGCATTTGAATCATTAACAAATGAGGAACAATTGAATTTCGCAGATTGGATTGCTTTTTATTATTCTAATGAATTTGTAAGTGATCTTAGAGATACCCAAAAGGAGACGGGTGTAAGGTTGGATGGATTTGATAATTTTTTTGCTTGTGTGGCTTCTATTCAACGATCATTGTTAGAATCAACTCCTTTTAGTGAGACCCTGTGGAAAAGTTTTGAGAAAAGCCTCCTAAGCATAAACCATCAGCTGTCACAACTTGGGGAAATGGATAAGGAGGATTTATCCAACCTTAGGCATCATGATCAAAAAGACCTAGGTTTTAAGAACATGGAACCTAAACCCGAACAAGATTGTGAGATGGTTATAGTTGAATTGCCTAGTTGCATACGTGGGATAGATTTCACCAAAACATATGACACGCGTGAGGAATCCTTTAGGCAAATAGAACATAGTAATCAAATTTTTGAGAATGATTCTTATGAATCAGACCAAGAATTTGAAATGGCTAAAGAAGGATTTGAGATACTTAGGAGTGTATTTGGGTTAGATCATACTAAAACACATGATGAACTTTTAGGAGATCTAGATATAATGGAGAATGAGGTGGAAACTCCAAGCCCACAAGCCCTGCCATCACTTGAGGAACACACATCGCCTATAACTTACCCAGAAGAAGTAGAAGAGACTATAGGAACCCCGATTGATATAGAACCTTTGGACCAAACGCCACTAGAGAATGTAGGTTTAGATGCTTGTTATCATGACCTCTGTCTTAGTCCTAGGGAAGTTCCCAACTTTGATTAACCGGAGCCTCAACCAAAAACCTTACCCAATTTTCCGTCTTTAGATGTGAATCTTGGAATTGAATTAGGCCCCAATCCACCCATCAAAATAAATAGTCCGGGTAGTTGCTTGATAAAGGTGGTAGACTCTAGGCCATGTAGAGTGGAAGCTAATATAGGAGTAACCCATGACCTTACACACTTATATCACCCATTCATGGTTGATAATAAGAAACATTATGGGTTTAAACCGGGTTTATTAGGTCAAGATGGATCCTTAACTAAGAATCTTTTAAAGTTGATATAAGATGATCCATTTTTAGGAGAGAGATTTGATTCACCCGCTACACCAATAGAATTAGGTAAGGTTATAATGAATGGAGCACACTCCTTTGAGCATATAAATCACCCATCACCCTCTCCTTACGTAGCAAATTTCCACCCTAAGGGTGTGTATCACTACTATCACCCTCACTTAAGCTTAAGTGTAGGGAAAACCTCCCCTTTATCCGTTAAATAAGGGTAGAGTCAAGCTCGTGACTCGAACAAAAACAAGCGCTTCTTGGGAGGCAACCCATGTGTATTTGTTTTTCATTTTTATTTGTGTGTCGTATATCTTTTATTGATTGTTTATTCTCATGTTTAAATTTGTAAAAATGATTTATTTTGTCTTTAACCTCGTCTTAATTACATATAAAGGTATTTTACATAAAGGATAAGTGTAGGGAGGATTACACACGTTTTCAAAAGAAACGTAAACATGAGAATTTCAATTAATTAAAAGATACACATGTGTGTTTGTTCGAGTCAAATGCTTGTATCGAGTCATAATGGATGTTTTGTAGGAAATTTTTCTAGATTCTAAAGATGTAAATTTTCCAGAAAATCGCAGACCAGTTTTTGTCAGGATAACCTGACGGCGTCAGGATCGCAACCTGACGGAGTCAGGAAGGAGCAAAAACAACTGATTACTTTTTCTCGTTTTCTGAGCTACTCATAATTTTTTGGAATTTTCCAGGTCTTAATTTTCCAGAAATTCTGTAAACATCCATTCCACAAGCATTATATCCTAGTTTAATAGAGTCTTATATATATTATTACCGCTTATTTTACGCGAAGGTTTTGTTTGTTTTCTTCAAGTGTGCAGGTTTAATTTACTAAGAAGAAGATACATAAGATTGGAAGGAGCTTTTCACGCATATATTCTTCTTGGAAATGATTTAACCACCACTTTACACGGATCCTACCGAGCTAATCAGGGGAGTATTAGTTTCTTTCGTTTTTAATTACCTTCTATTATCATAACTTTGATACTTTCGGGGAACATTGGGGACAATGTTCAGTTTAAGTGTAGGGAGGGAAAATAAAACGGGAACTTTGAAACTATGCTTATCCTTGATTATTTGATTTGTCCAATTGTATTTGTGTAATAAACCATGAGAAAATGTCGGTTAGGGTAATTTTGGCACCAAATTTAAATTTTTTCATGACATATAGGAGTGGGCCATTAGTCTTAACAAAAGCGTCTCACGGATAGGAAGTTATATGACTAGCACAAAAACCCTTTACCACCTAAATTCCACCCAAAATGTGAGGATCGCCTTTAGATTAGTAGGAATTAAAGCATTCATCTTTAATGCTTAGTGTGTGAACCGGTAGTATATTAGATTCTAGAACTTGTTTTGTGATGCATCCCGAGATCGCTAGTAAGACTACACTTGTGTAGTTAGGAATAACTAAATGATAAGAGGCATTAGGATAACCCTTGTTTGATACCTGTAATATAATTACTTCTTCCACATCGGTTGAGTAATTCCCCCACATCTTTGTGTTGTACTCATTTTTACTACACGATACCCCTAGTTAACCCCTCAGAGCCAATCCTTTTCGCGGTTCTCGTGATGTTTCGGTTTTTTCGGAATATCAATGAAGAGCATTGTTTACACTCCACCCCCAAATGTACACCCAAATCGCCTTAGCCTACCTTGTATGCACTCACTTTTAGTGCATTATTGTTATCACCCTAAACCCTTAGTTCAATTATCTTGTTGCATGCATAAGTTGCTAAGTCGAGTCATATCCTTTGTATACAGTTTTGGGACGATTGGGACTCAAGGGAAAAGTTAAAGTTTATGAAATGACGGGAAGGGAACGTTAAATTCAAATTCTCTTTATTTGCGTAATAATGTACTCCAAATGTTTTGATCTTTTCAATTCGGGTCAAATTAGTGTCAGAGTAATAAAAACTCAAGTGTAGGGATGTGCCTATAAATCCCTATCATTTTGATGTTACCGTAAAGGATGGTAGAGTAAAAGTGTATGAAAAAAAAACATACGGGCTACCATCCTACATCTATCCTTTAAATTTATGTTTGTTTGTATCAGTTACCTAGAGTTTAGAGTGTCGAGTCTTGGCTTAGCAACGCCATTCTTTGTATGCTTGTAACATAAAGATTTTTGACTTGCCACCACTAAATAGCCTATCCCACCAAACCCTTTGTTTCCCTACCGTAAGCCTAACATTACACCCTTTAAAGACCTCTTTGATAGTCTTTCCTAGGTGCTTACGCCAAAGCGATGGAGGTTTGATCTATTCTCAAGCCTATGGTAATCTATGTACTAGGACCGGTTAATGAGTGTTTATCTTCCATTTCCAACTTGTTATATTTCATATACACCCGAGAGATTTGAGTATCCAAACACCCCATGTGAGGTGCTAGTATGTAATTTCCGTGCTTGTTATGACTTTTGCGGGGCTTATATGTGTTGTGGACTATTTTAAACCAATGCTTCATGACCCCGAACTTATAAATTAATTTGCTAAAAGCACATTTGCTTGAGGACAAGCAAATACCAAGTGTAGGGATATTTGATAAGGTTTTAAAATGTACCTTTTTGAGGGGTCGTTTAAGCCCTTATTTGATCATTTTTGTATCCGTTATTACTTAATATCGTTCCTTTTCACTTTTTAGGTCTCTTGAAGGCAAATTGCTGGAATAGCACTTATTTGGACGAAAAGGCGCGGATATACGAAGAAAATGGCCTAAGTCAAGAATCGAGACACTCAAGCTGCTGAAATACAAGGGGACGGCATCAGGTGTTATCTGTGACGCCGTCGCATCACTTTTGTGACAGCTCAGTAGCCAAATTGCTTATTTTCAAGTGACGGTGTCAGGCTTTAAAAGAGTAGGTCGTCGCAACTCAGACGGCCTAGATTTGATCCAGACGGCGTCAGAGACTGAAGGGGACGGCGTCACAAGCATAAGGTGACGCCGTCGCAAGACTAACGTGGCCAAGACGAAACCCTAATGACGGAGACCTGACGGCGTCACAAATCATAAGGTGACGCCGTCGCGATTGTAATCTTATATATAGAATCCGAATTTTTCAGTTTTAGTGTGTAGTCTTTTGGAGTAAAAACCTAAACCGAACCAAGGCTGTCTTGTACAGTATTTCAGGGTTCCAAACTCTATCTTACATCAAGATAAGTGTTTTACTTCATTAATTCAATTATGTCTTCAATTATTTGTGTGTATGCTTGCATGTTCTCCATGTCCGGCTAATTTACTTGTGTGTTTGCTTAGGGAATATGAAACTTAATTATTGAATATTGATTGGTTGTCTCTTATCTTAATTGTTGATGATCTAGTAATGCGATAGGTCATTCGTTGTGTACTTAATGCTTGATTAATCTTTTGAACCTTAGACTATAACACCTAGAGTAGTTGTAGGCTAAACCATCCAAAGAGTACCTTAGAGTTAGAGTTGATAATTCCTAGAGATTTTGTAGACGAGACCCTTTGGTAGTTTCAAAGAGTTAGGGACAAACGCATACCCTGCGACTTTAGACACACAACGCGATTAAGAATAAGGACGTGACAATTCAACCATCAGTAGGAGATAATTAAGGAGTAATAAAACCTAAGTGAACACATCTTTAAACCATCATACGAGCACACAATAATTAGACATAGACTACATACACCTTAGATTAGATAATTAGATAAGTAGAGTAATCGGTAGAAATACCAACCCCCAAATCCAAACCTCGAAATTCGTACCTTTCTAATTCCTAAAAAACATAAAAAAGATAAAAAAAATAATCTTCCTCAACCCCAACCTTAGCGTAGTAACTTCTCACTAGCATTCCTATTCTCCTAGAGAACGATATCAATACCCGTGGCTTACCCTAATACTACACTACAACGATTAGGTTCACTACCTAGGGTGTTATAAAACTTGCTCGAAGAAAAGGAAGTTCCTTTGACCCTGAACGACGCGTGTAGCGTTATCATATCAAGTGAAACGCGAGATTCGACAAATCAACCTTTTAGGAAAAGGGTTAACGTGCCAAAACTCACGAATGTGATAAATGTGATACCGGGAAAGTGATTTCCCTGGTCGTGTCCCAACGAGGTGTGAATTGAAGGATTCGTTGAGTTTCGCGATTTGAACTTGAATTGGTTAAAGAATTTGGATTTTTGACTACGTTATTCTACAAATTAAAGAACGGAATGAAAATAAAGCACGTGAAACAAGGTAAATACTAATTTAACTATTACTAACCCTAAGGAACAATAAAACAATGCAAAACTACATCCTAGGGTGTTACAACACAAAACCGCGAAAACCCGAGCTAATCCCGAGCTTCGAAAGTGAAAAAATTGTAATTTAAGGCCTACGGGTGCAAAACTAATTTTCCTACGTCCTAAATGTCTAAAAATAATTTTAGGAAAAAGCCGGGTATTTTTTTGACTTTTAAATTATTTTTTATGAACTAAATAAGATAAAAACTAAATTAAATTATAAAAAAATATAAAATGATTTAATAAAAATCTGCAAAAATTCCTAAAAATAACTTGAATGATAAAGATCCTAAGAAAAATTAAAACAGTGGTGTTGCTTTTTGAAATAAGCCAGAAATAAGCTCTAGAAGCTTATAAGTACAAATTGTCAAGAACTAGTTAAACATTTGATTATGCAACATACTCCCAAGACAAGTCCCAAGGGCAGTTGGTAATGGTGTGGGTGTTAAGGTTCTGAGTGTGGAGACCCAGGTTTGAATCTGGGCTCCTACACTTTTTGCAAGTATTTTTTTTTTCAAATTTTCTTTTCAAAGCTTAACGATGTAGTCAAAATAAGTTCTTTTTGTGAAAATTTTGGATATGAAATTCAACAAATAAGCTGTTTGCACAGCTTACTTATCCTTAGTTTGGACATAACCCAAACACACCTTATGGACAGTCTAGTGAGCACAAATAAGCAAATGGTATGCTAGTTAGATAAGCAAATAAACAAATTCATGTATACATCTACATAAATAAGCTAAAAACAAATCAACAACTCATAAGAGGGGGGGGGGGGAAACAGAAGGCTAAATAAGCTACACTAAGGGAAGCCTAAATCTAAAAGATGAAAGAAAAACATTCAGATAAGCACTAAATAAACTAAATACAGTAAAACCTCTATAAATTAATACTCGATAAATTAATAACCTCGATAAAATTAATAATTTGTCCGGTCCCAACTTGGGACCAGTACAAATTTGGACCCCAATCGATAAAATAATAAGATAATAATTTTTTTGAAACCCCAATGTATATATATTAGTCCCAATGAAACTATAAACTAATAATTACTAAAAATATCATATATATGTATATAAGTGTGTGTGTGTGTGTGTGAGATATACACTTCAAAATCCTAAGATTATTTAGTAAACAAAGTAAACCATAGTCACTTGTTTTTTTGTTGAACTTCAAATCTATATTGAGTTTATCTTAAAATCTCCTTATTGCACTAAAGAGTTGGTGCGTTGTCTCCTCGTATTGCAACAAAAAGTGTTAATTTTATTTACAAAAAGTGTTAATTTTATTTTCATAAAGTGTGAATGTTAATTCATAAAATGTTAATTGGAACTTGTTTTTCAAATTTATTCCGTCTCTAATGAGTATACATTGTAACTAGCTAGTATATTAGACTTGAAAATTTAATGGTCATACGTAAAATCTCTTTAAATTAATAAATTATTAATTTATCGATATAATAATATCTCGCTAAATTAATAAAATATCCCGGTCCCAACACTATTACTTTATAGAGGTTTTACTGTATGAATAAACCTAAACTAATTCAACCTAATGGGCAATGAATAACCTAAATATGCTAAAAAGAAAACCTAATAATCACTTAAAAAGCACTCAGTTGCTGCTGTGAAGCTGCAGGCCAAAACAGTCCAAATGGGCTATTTTGAGCTTAAAAATAAGCACTTTAACCTAAAATCTACAGCATGAAAATGATGAAACAACATACTTAACATATCTAACAACTTGGAAAAGCAATTTGGAGCTGATTTTGAGCCTAAACTGAGTTTGTGAGGGACTTCCAAAGAGTTGCCATGGGGGCTGATCTGGACTACAGAACAGATACAAGGGGCACTAATAGGACAATTAGGACTTAAATATAAGCTATCTAGTGAGCAAAAGGATACCTAAAAAGCTATAACAGCAAAATTTCATATAACAAAGGTCACAAAGGGACTGAATTTGAGCAGTAATGAGCTTTTAACAAGCTCTAAGGAGGCTGCAAAAAAAAAACTACTTGGACTAGGGTCTGTTGACAGAAAAGAAAAAAAGATGCACAAATGGGCAGATTAACAGGCAAAAATAAGTCACCAATTCACCTTTAAAGTACTAACCAAGTAAAAACCAATAAAGCTCATGGTGTAAAGACCCTAAAAATTATATTTAAGCTACAATGGGCTTGAAATAAGCTAGTTTAAAGGCTGTGGAAAGGGACAGACTACAGACCAGAATCAAGGTTTGGAATTTTTTTGAAAACACTCAAAAGCTTTGTTTTTGAAACTTACAGCTACTAGAGATCACTAAAATGATAACATTTATACTAAATAAAAACATTTTGACATCCAAAATGGGTCAAAACTGAGTTTTGACCCATGAAATCCAAACACCCCCTTTGAGGGTATAATTTTCTTAAAAACTGATTTTGGCTTTTAAATCCTTAAGAGCTAACTGAAAAACTCAATCACACAATTCATTTAAACTTGAATTTTAGACATTACAATAACCTTAAAATTGCAGAAATTTAAACTGAAGTTAAACTTGAATTTTACAATTTCCAATTATGCATATAAATGCTAAAAATTTGTCTTCCTCCTTTTTTTTCTGTCTTCTGACTTTGCCAAGCTTGATAAGTGGTGGGTTCAAGGGTTATTTGGAAGGTTTAAATGGGTATAAAGGGTTTTATGTATAAAAGGTTTTGTTTTTTGTATTTTAAAAGTTTTGTATTTTTTTTAAACTAAAATTTTGTTTTAAGAAAAAACGATTTTTTTTTTTTTTTTTTTTTTTTTTTTTTTTTTTTTTTTTTTTTAATAAAAATGGGTTTTGGGTAAAATAGGATTTTTTTGGATTTTTTGTTTTAAAGGGCAAAATGGTCATTTTGGGTTTCAGGGAAGTGTAAAATTGAAATTTTGGTTTCAGGGTTAGGTTTTGAGACAGTTTTCCCAAACTCACTCCAAAAATATGTTCCGGGCCTTAACTGATCAACGAACGTAGAAAATCACTTCCCGGCATCGGCTTTTTCAGCACTTTTATGGTTTTGGCTCGATTTTGTCCGTTTTCGCTCTGTTTTCATTCCTTTTGTGCTTGAAAGACATAAAACACACTCCGAGGACATTTGTAGCATATTTTGATCATATTTGGGTCTTTTTGGTCGTTTTTGTGGTCTTAGGTGGGTAAAAACGATGATTGAATAAGCACTCAGCAAGCATGGTGGATAAGCAAGAACGACAAAAAAACAATTGAACATAGATGAAACATGGTGAAATATTGGATAAACAAACTTATCATTGAGTGTACAAGAGGGTTTGGAACCCTAAAATACTGCCCAAGTCGGACTCCTAACGAACTAGGGTTTGCTCTCCAAAATAATGCACATCAAATACATAAAATTCGAAGTCTATATATAGATTTACACTCGCGATGGCGTCGCCTTTTGATGGTGACGCAGTCTGATCGCCGTCATTAGGGTTTCATTTTGGACAAGTTATCGTTGAGACGACGTCAGGTGAGAAAATGTGACGCCGTCTGGCTTGCTTAGGGACGTCTTCTGGGAAGGATCTTGGTCGTCTGGTGAAGAAAGTAAGGGCGAAGCCCTTCTTGAATAAGGCATGATGCCATCAGGTGTTAAGACCAACATATGATCTGAGTCGTCGCTTGAGACTATTTAGAAAACCTTGTGAGCGATGGTGTCGCCCTTGGAGTTGGGACGCCGTCAAGCTTGTGAAAACAGCCTTGTTTCTTGACTTTGTCGTTTTCTTCATATTTTCACTCTTTTTCATCCAAATATGCTTGATTTCAGCAATTTGCTTCCAAAAGACCTAAAATGTGAAAAGGAACGATTTTAAGCAGTAACAGATATAAAATATAATGATTTAGGGCTTAAATGACCCCCTAAAAATGTATGTTTTAAATCCTTATCAAACATCATCCAACTTTTCCTCTTGAGGATCCCTCGTGCCTTGTCCTGTCTTAAAGATGGCAAGAGCGGTAGCGGTGTCCATATCCATGACGGTATCTGCCATGGTACCCTCAATCACAACAAGTTGGGTCTGATCTGTCAGTATAACATCATCGAGGATGGTCTTATCCTCCTCCTGAGGTTCCTCCTCAGGGTCATCATCCTCATCTTCATCCACTAGAGATGAGTCTCGAAACTGATGTCTCTGTGGGGAAGGTGAATCATGTGATGATGAGGTGTGTGGTGATGAAGTAGGTGATATGGGAGATCGAGGTCTTCAGCAAGATAGTGGTGAGGGTGGTGATGACAGAATATAGTAAGCTGAGATGTGGCAAGGCGGTGATGTAGGTGGTCGTACAAACATATGTTTTATGCGACGGTATGTGAGCACAGGAGTCTGAACACGAGCTAAGGTCTGATAGAGAGTAATTTGTTGCGCAGAGCTAGGGCGACTAGTGAGTGATGATGGAGATGGATGAGCATTGAGTGGAGCGGGTGAGTTATGAGCTGGAAATGGTGAAGCTAGAGCTGACTGTCGAACTATCTCATATGGATCATCCTGATCTGGAATCATCCGGGGTGATGCTGGGCGGGAGCCAACAACACGAATATCCTTAGACACATCGAATGCTAGGAAAGGAATGGTCTGTGACAATGGTAGCGGGGTAGGTATAAGTGTATAGAGAATAACCAAACATGTAGTGGATAACTATTTCATAAATATATTCCCCAAATCCAGTAAGCCATAAACTTTTTCCCAAAACAATGATAACAATATATCACATTAATCATAACATAGTTCAAAACACTTAAATCTTATTTCAAACAAAACATCAACTTATCATATCAATGCAAGAGGCTTTAGCTTGGCAGGAAGGCACGTATCGATCCTGGGATCAATTTTATAAAAAGTAGTTATAGTTTAGGTTTTTGATAGGTACCCAGTTCTTTATGACTTGAGCTCTGATACCAATATGAAACACCCAAAAAACAAATTTAGCGAAAGATAAAAATAGCATTGGGGTGGTACGAAATTGGTACACAACACAAGCATAAGAAAATGGAATAACATCATCCGTGTTAAACAAAACATTTCAAAATTCAAACTTCAAGTTTATATTTATTCAAAAGTACGGAAATAAGGCCCAAAATAAATCATAAAGATAGTTCCCAAATAAAGTATCAAAGCCAAATTGATATATAAACCATGCTGCTTGCTAAGCCTCCAACAATTAGACATTAAACAATATCATCATCAATTACCTGAGAAAAATATGCTAAAAAGGCCAGCTAACGCTGGTGAATTCCTAGGTTTAATCATAAAACAATAACATTGGACCACATCAAATATATTTGTTACACTGGACTAAGTCATGAAACCGACACATCAATCGCGCACAAGGAGCGCCATTTAATAATAACCTTAGCCAGTTTATGTAACAGTTTCATAGATCGCAAAAAAATTTTAGGTCCAATCACTAAAATGTTTTGCATGTTTCTCACCCAAAGATTTCAAAACAAATAACCATAAGATTTAAAAAAGGGGCTATGAAACTCACCTCAAGTTTAGCAATGAAATAACACGACAGTATCAAATAAATAGCACAACACAACAACAACTACAGTATCACATCACAACGTACTCGGCACGACTAATAATATAAAGATTTGTCTCAAAATATAACTCACAAAAGAATTAAAATGCACAAGAGTTTTCATAAGTTAACCATTTCCATTTCCAAAAATAATCTCATTTTAGGCTATTAAAAAAGTTTGGTATCATCATTCGTGTAACGGTAGAGAACGCAGACTCAAGAGTACACACGCTAAAAAGGAAAGAATAATGGAATAGTCGAGAAGAGTATTGACGAGAACTCGAGTCGAGAAAAGATGACGAAACGGAGTCAAAGAAATAACGTCAAACAAACATATCATATTAGATGAGTCGATTGGTAATCGTCCGTATTTACCCATAATCCCAAGTATCTTTATAAAAAAAATTTGTTTTATTAATAAAACAAGTTTAGACTTAAAATTCTAAAATAAAAATGATTTTGAAGTTAGAGTTGAAGTGTAGGAATTTCTCAAAATTTCACCATGACCCATTCGTTTATTAAACGTAGCCAAGTCGAAAGACTTTATTGTTACAAAAATTTCCCAAGTAATTAATGTTGGGTTCAGTAAATACCCAAACCCCTTAATGTAGGATTTGAATAGAAAATAACCTAAGTGCTTAGTCTGTTAAACACTAACAGGTCACTGAGTGCATAGTCTCTCAGTGAGCCATCTTCAGGATACTCAGTATGAGGCGAAGAAGAAGTGTCTCCACTCAGTAAGGCGGAACTTAAAGAGTGAAGACTGAGTCAAGAAGAAGATGGTGGATTCAGTGAGTGATGACAATAACTCACTGAATCCCTAAACTCCTCACCAACTACTTACACTGAAGACAAACTGAAACTGTATACTGAAGACTATGAAGACTGAAGAATAGGCGGGATAAAACGGTTACATTGGAAACGAATAAGACGGAGTACTTATCCTGAAAGTTTCCCTTTTAGAATCAGCATCAGTACTGACATGAAGAAAGTGACTTGGTCCCTTTACCTAATATAGTCTTTGTAAACAGAGACAAAATACATCAGTATTTTGTCTTCTACAAATGGTCAGTTTGTCACTTAGGAAAGAGTTAAAACTCATACTTGTATAAATAGCATAAGAGATGGAGTGAAAGTTTAAGCTTGTGAATTGTAAAACACATACACACACAAGCCATCTTTCACTCCTCCAAATACAACTTTGTCCCTGAGATAGCTCAGTGGTTCCGTGTAGTTGTGCTCAGACTTAGCCTGAGCTTAGTGAGGAGTTACAACACCTTGTCATTTCAATCCCTATTACTGTTCTGCAAGTATTAGGGTAACGTATTCTTTTGATTCATTTCTAATAAGAATATGATATTGAAAATTACTCTTTGTGTTTTACTTATATCTTTTCAGTCATTGATTCACTATTAGTTTGTTTACAATACTTAAACTGTTTTTATACTATAGTAAATAGGGAACAACAAGTGGTATCAGAGCAAGGCTGATTATGAAACTGTTTTTAAGCCGCTCTAAACGTTTTTATATCAGGATCCTAAAATGGCTGAATTTGATGTACCCCAACTAGTCGACAAAAAGGGTGGAGCTTATTCAGCTGTTTCCCCTAGACTTGAAGTTGGTAAATTTAACAAATGGAAAAAGCGTATGCTTTACTATTTGATTGGGATGGAACCTTATTATATCAAGTGTATAAATGAATGCCCATTTATCCCAAAGACTGTTGAAGGTTTGCCTAAACCTGAAGCTCAGTGGACTCAGGATGAAAAAAGAGTGGTCAACAAGGATCAAAGGCTCAAAAGTATCATAATATCTTGTCTTCCTGACGATATTATGGAGTCTGTTATTAACTGTAGTACATCTAAAAAAACCTGGGATGACCTAGTTCATAGCCATGAAGGTCCATCTGATACCAAGGAAAACAGGATAATGGAACTGAAACTTGAATATAACACCTTCAGGGCTAAGGACTCAGAAACTCTGTCTCAAACTTACACCCGATACAAAACTCTTTTAAATAAACTGTCAATGATGGTGTTAAGTTGTCCAAACATGAAATCAATGTTGGTTTTGACAATAGTCTGCCTGAGAAGTGGTTGAATTTCTCTCAAGGACTTAGGAATGCTAATCATATCTAGAATCTTGAGCTTCCTGAAATTTATGGGAAATTTGTCTATGAGGAAAACCTTATCAACAGACGATACCCTGACTTACAGAAGTCTTAGGAAGTCAAGAAGTCCTTGACCACCACTTCATCACCAATATCAACTGCTTTCTTTTCTAACAACGTGGTTCAAGATTTCCAAGAAAATTCTAATGATGAGAGATCAAGTGAGGAGTACCTAAATGACCTGAACGTTGAATTTCAGGAAAGGGCACTCCTTGCTAACTCTCGGAGGTTTATAAAAAGAAACAAAGTTTTTTCAAATGCTAAAGAAAATGAGGACACTGAATACTTTAAGTGTCACAAAAGAGGTCATTTTGACTATTTTTCAAAAACAATTTCTGAATTATAAACCATCAGGATCAAATCAGTCCTCAAGCTTTAGCAAATTTCAACCTAAAATCTATCAGTCTCATCAAAATTTTCAAAACAAATCTGATCACAACAAAACTGTGGATTTTGAAGCTAAATACAAGAAAGCTAAAGCTAAGCTAGCATTGCTTGAGGCCACACCCTCAAAAACAACACACACTGTTAAATCTGTGCAGGGTAAAAACAAAGGTCTTGTTGCTGAAGTCTTCGATTGGGATGAAGAGCCTGTCTCATCTGATGACGAAATGGTGCAAGTCAGTGCACTGATGGCTCTCTCCGAAGAGGACAAGCTGGCTGTGGGAAAAAATCATGCCAGAAATGGAGAGTGGGTCAACATTACAATGAAGAAGGTAAATATTTTACTTTCTATGGATGATGACTCTGATTGGCAGTCCTATATGAACTATATCAATGTCGATCTTAAGTTTGTAGAAGAGCAACGATTAAATCTTTTTTTAAAATATAACACGCTAAGTTTTGAACTAAACAAGTGTAAGGATGAACTGCTTCTTTTAAAACAAAATAAGCTTGAGGCTATCACTTTGAAAATTCAAAACACTGAATTAGTTAAAAGAAATCAGGCTCTTCAAGAAGAACTTAAGAAAGAAAAGGAAATCATTGCTAGTTGGACTGCTAAGAATCCAAGAGTCTTTGATGCTGTGGGAGCTCCTAGTAGCAAAAAGAGAGTCATAGGTGAAGATCATCTCCCTGACTCTCACAACAAAGACCAGTCTCCTAAACCTTTTGTGTCTGGTGGCACGATTACCAATGTGTTGACTATTCCCAAGCCCAATGATTGGATTGAACGGGTTAATCCTGATAGTAAGCTTCCTAGTTTCGATTCTGGAAAAATTCTAGAGCCTGAAAGTCAAGCTCTAAAGAGCATGCTTGGACTTCCTGATGTGCCCAGTAGTACTGAACACATCTCTGAGTCTGAAGCAGAATCTCAAGCACCGCTTCCACCCCTGGAACCTCTTCAGGGTGCTGCTCCTAGCTCTGAGCTTACTCCATTACAATTCAATCCACACTCACCAAAAGAAAGGTCTGGACTTGGTAGAACCATCCTGAAAAGACCAACAAAACCAATTCAACAAGAATCTACCCCCACTGATACTTCCACATCCTCTATCCCCACTGAAGCTGACCAAATTTAGCAACTGACTGAACTTGTGAGGAAGCTAACTGATAAGATGGAATCCATCGAAAAAGTCTCTGAATCAATCAAGGAAACAAAGTCAGATTCCTCTAGTTCCTCAAAGTCAAAAGCCACCACAAAATCCAAGCAGATTTTGTCATTTCAATCCCTAGTATTGTTCCGCAAGTACTAGGGTAAAGTATTCTTTTGATTCATTTCTAATAAGAATATGATGTTGAAAATTACTCTTTGTGTTTTACTTATATCTTTTCAGTCATTGATTCACTATTAGTTTGTTTACAATACTTAAACTGTTTTTATACTATAGTGAATAGGGAACAACAATTAAATAACAAGTGAACTTAATTTTTATTGTCCGGACATTATTCCCATATTGTTTGTCCACGGCGAATCGAATACATTAAATTCATTACGAGTCTAATGTACTATATTCGTTACGTGTCCAATAAGTCCAAAATGTCCAAAATCCAATATAAGTCCAAGTCAAGTATGAAATCCGTATCATAGCATATATTCCAATTCCGTTGTTGCAAATCTCAAGAGTAATCCGATTACCAATCGATATCAAATAAAGCTCATAGAATGGGAAAAAGTCAACGTGTCTATACTGTTAAGTTAAAAGCTTAATAAGGTATACAGATGAATTATTGGATCCTTATTGGATTCGTCAACACGATAAGTCCAATAATTCTTTTGTCTAGCTTATTAGTCCAAAGCCAAAACCTTCAAATCATCACAAATAAATTGCAAGTCATAAGGATGGGTACACGCGCTAATAAATTCATCCAATAGACTTAATGGGCCCTTATTGGGTTCGTCAACCCAATAATTCCAGTAACCATATCGGTCGGGTTTATTAATGCTAAACCAATCCGCAACTCAAATAATAACCAAACAAATGATCCAACCAGTCCCAGTAAAGTAATCAACGAGTAACGTGTCTCAAAACGTTTAACAACCCTCGTGTATTCCTTTTTTATCCAAAAGTCATTACGTATACTTTTATTAAATTGTTTTTTCATTAATTAAACTTAACAACAATTTTATTCTTAAAACTTAACTTATTAAAAATTTATTTTCTTTTCCTTTTATCCACAAGAGTCGTTTTACTATTTCGAGTCACATCCATTAGTCATCTACGGGTCAACCAAGAGTCAAAGTCCCATAAGTCCAATATCAACAAGGTAACTAAGTCAAAATGTAGGCTAACCATGGTCATACCGAGACCATGAGGTCTCGGTTATTCCATGTCGTGGCCGAAATAAAGCAATCACAACCAATCCACAATCACTTCACTTAACCAAATATATCAAAACCAAGTCGTCCAAACTAATCCTACGGCTCGACAATAATAATTCCAAATCCAAACACAACCGAAACAAAACCAAACTTACCACACCGAGACCACATCGTCTCAGATTGAATCTACACGGCTCGAACCCACGTCGACTTAAACCAAATGGACCAATAATTCAAAAATCGAATCAAATCACAAAAACAAAATCCAATCTCGGCCCAAATCAATCCACACGAAACACAAGTAGGATTTAAAAAGAAAATATAAACCCAAAATCGTATAAGCATTAAAATAACCTAGTGTATGCGCTCATACAAAAGCTCAAACGTGAGCTTATCAAATCGAAATATAGATCCGAAAGTTTTGAAGTGAAAAGACACGAAAAGAGATGATACCAAGGTTGTTCTCAACTCAAAATCGTTATATACCCCGTTTTATACCAAGGTTGCACGAAGAGAGTAGAGGGTAGGGTTAGGGTTTTATGAATGAGAAAATGTTATAACTTTTCTATTTATATTAAATAGTTATAAAACAGAGTGTAAAGTTGTAAATAGTTTAAGGGTGCGGACGTAAATATAACCACAGGGATTGAAGCCGTAATTTAGTCAATCTTTCATAAACATGACTTTCGAGGCTCGTTTAGGTTCCATAAAATTTTCCCGAGATATTAAAACTTGCGCATACATTTACAAAATCATTTTTCCAATAAAAATGACTACTCACATGACTAACTTTGCATAAAACTCTATAAATCATTAATAGACGTATATTAGGTCTAGACTCGTTTCGATACGCGTTGTGCTAAATTCTCACATCATACAAGAAAACCTCTCATTTCACATACTAATATCCCAATATAAATCCCTTAATTAAATCAAAATGGTTCTCAGGTGAAAAATACTTTTTACTGGATATAATGCGGTATAGAAAATTACCGGTTGTCACACTCGGGCCTTGAAAGTAATTATATATATATACTAGTGTCAAAACCCGTCTGATGGACAAGTATGACTTGTGGTTTTTATTTTTAGGTTTTAATAGAACAAATATATACTAAAAAGTAATTAAAAGTTAAATTAAACCATTTACAACTATAATTGATGTTACCATAATATATATATGATTTAAGATCATTTGAGGATAAAATATTATTTACATATCAAGGGATCAATCTCTACCATCCATTTTTATTTGATATAATGGATGAGATTAATCCCAATAATTTAAAAAGTCCACTTTCATCAAAAAAAAAAAATTCAAATATTAATATTTTTCAAACCGTTAATCGTTAAGCAAATATATATATATATATAGGGAAGGGTTATTTTCAGAACCATAAAAAGGTCGAGAACTGCGAGAACCAGCATCAACCAATCAGATTTTTTCAGACATTTATTTTTATTATTTAATTTAAAGGGGTATAATAGTAAAATTACATGCTTTATTTTCTTTTTGATTTTTTAAAAAAAAAATCGTTTTTCTATTTCTTAAATTTTAGGATTTTTTTTTTTTTTTTTTTTTTTAGTTTCCGGAATAATTTTTTCCAGCATGCATGTGTTAAATAAGTATGGTGCATATGTGTTTTTTTAGATAACGTAAATTTACATGTGTTTTTAGTGTTCAAATGCTTAAACTACTACGTGCTTTGCTCACAAATATTTTACACAAATGCATGGAATGACAAACATAAGTATTTTACTTTTATTCTATACAATTCAAAACAAAAACGTTGTACACAAAATATACAATTCAAATACAAAATTCTAAAAGTAAAGAAAATGAAAGTCTCGTTGATGTATAGACGTGTCTCGTCTACTAATCTTTAACACAATCAGATTTGGTATTGCCGTATATGCACATGTATTTTCCCTCATTAGGCACTCTTGATTTCTATTGTGCACTTGTATCTACTATATGCACTTGTGTTTTTACTCTCTATATCTATACCATAACTATCTCCTCGCTAGATAGTATGTACAAAACACATGTGCACTCTTCATATTACTCATCATACTCGTACTTGTAACCACAAACAATTAATAAACAAATTATTCAATCATAACAATTAAGAAAACACATATGCACAATCCTTTTCTATCTCAAATGACGTAAACAAATTTAATCATAACAATTAGTGTTACATATATGCATTTGAACTATGCAACTAGAAAACACATATACACAATTTAAATACATATGCACAAATTAAAAAAAATATATGTTTATCTCTTTTCTTGATCTAATATTAGTATCAAATAAAAAGTAATAACCAATGCAAGGTATCTGTGTATATTTGTTAATACATAAATATTAGTATTAAATAAAAAGTGCTAACTGATGCAACATATGGGTCACTAGGTGTGCTAGTACTAGCAACGATCTCTCGTATCTCTCGGCATTTATACCGCACACCAATAATGGTATAAGTACATCACGCACCCCTCATAATAAAGAATGCATACGTGTATTCATCATCTTGATCATCCTTATCAAACTATAATCAAAGTCGATGAGACATGTGAGAAACAAAGAATTTGTGAAACCACAATAAAACATTATCATTGAAAACCAATATCGACCAAGTGTAAGAAACACAAACATATTCATATTCAAAATAAGACTACCAAGTGGACAATACATGAAGAATACCATACTTCACTAACTAGCTTTTGAAAAAAAAAAACATATTTATTCATACAAAAACAAAGTGAACAAAATGCGCAACAATTAATCACGACAAATAAAAAAAATCACTATAAGTAAAATCCATTAACGTCAATTAAAAGTGACGAATTTACGAATTGAGAACATGAGCAATTAATACCTTATTAGGGATTCAAACATTCACCAACTCATAAATAAATAAATAGCCAAATAAAGTGGGTCACATGTACGTAGAAGGGACCTCTAAATGTGGGTAAAAAAATTGTTGATTGTAATGGTTTGATAATGGCGGCGTTGATTTGTGGAGAAATATGAATGGAAGTTTAAACAAGTTGTGAACCAATTCTTCAGATCCTCGAATTAGGACGGTTTTTAATTTCTTAAATAGTGAATTTCCACTAATACCCCTTGATGCCTTACTAGTTAATACCTACTTTTTAAGTTGATTACATTTATGTCACGAATGATTATAACCATTGATCAATTCATCCAAAGGTGTAGATCGGTTCTCGCAGTTCTTGACCTTTTTTGGTTTTGAAAATAACCTCACACACACACACACACACACATATATATATATATATATATATATATATATATATATATATATATATATATATATATATATATATATATATAGAGTCCCTTTATTTTCAGAACCCATCTTATCTGCGAGAACTGCGAGAACCACTTATTTACTCATAATAATGCATAGTGTGCAACATATCAATGCAAGATGGCATTTTTGAAAATATCTATATTTTTTTAAATAATAAAATTTTTTATTTAATCTAAAAGGGTAAAATAGTAAAAGACAATTTTTTCATTTTTAATAAATCCTGTTTTTTTTTTTTTTTTTTTTTTTTTTTTTTTTTTTTTTTTTTTTTTTAAGTTAGTATGTTTTCAGATTTAGTGCATATATGTTTTTAAGCTAGTATGTTTTCAGATTTAGTGCATATATGTTTTAAAGCTAGGATATTTTCTGATTTAGTGCATATATGTTTTTAAGCATGTTTCCAGATTTAGTACATGTATGTTTTTTTTAAGATAGCATTTTTCCAGCTACAATATATGTTTTCAAAAATAATTAGGTGCGTATATGTTTTTTTATATAAAGTAAATTTATAACAAACCAAGAACATAAATGTTATACACAAAATTCGATATCGATTGAAATACAATTAATATAAAAAATTATAAAAACATAAATACATGAATATAATCTATCTATACACGTGAGCACTAATAATATTTAACACAAATGGATATATGTGCACACTCATTGTTATTAACATTTTTAGAAGTCGGGCATATATAACACGCGTAGCCTTCAACATTTTTCAAAAGTCGGACATATATGCACACTCGTAGCCGTGAACATTATTTTAAATACACCTGATGCAAAGAAAAGTATAAAATTAGCAACATTAATATAATTAAAATAGAATGACAAAGAAAAATATATTTCATAACACAAACAAATAGGAAACGAATTTTTTAATCATACATGTTCATGAGAACGTGTATGTTTTCAGAACAGACTTGTTGTCAAACATTAGTGTTTTGAAAGATGCATATTTTGAGACATAATTGTTATGAAACATATATGTTTTGAACCATACAGATTAGTTTCCTAAAAACTAAACCCAAAACTAAACCCAAAGATAACAAAGACCAATAAAGCAAACACAAAAAATCGATCCTAATAACCATATTGATCTGAAAATATGCAATCAACAATCACAAATCTAGCAATTCTGAAAACGCACACTAAGTAGCAATTAAGTTACAAGACCTGTTTCAGAAAAGCAATTAAGTTACCACATAGCTAATGACGCCCTTCATACAAAAACATGGTCGTTGAATTATAAAAAGGAACAAATGTGCATATCTAAATCTTTTTGGGTGCTTGTGGAACATGTAAACAAGGGTATCTTGATTGCCTCTAATTTGGACATACTTGTGATCAATAATATTCATGATGATAAGCATATAAACCAACATAATTCTAGTAACACCTCAACATACACATTCACCATCTCCACCAACTACATTAAACAAAATTATCATCATCACTAAACAACCTTATAAAATCAAACCATAAACCAATAAACCATAAATGAGATCATCTTTAAAAGCTTAACCCCACAAAATTAAAATAAAATAATATCAAACCATTTCACAAAAATGATCAAATCTGACGGGAAAATCTAAAAGGCACCATTTTTGGTTGGTCATCCCAACCTCATATGTTAGATTTTAAAAACTTTTTCAAAGTGAATAAAAACAAAACCGTTGACAAAATCATTTGAGAAAGCGAAAACCATAAAAACAAAATTCAAACACTCGAATAAGACTTTAACCCGACCTTAGATCATCATGATGAATCGAAGATCAGCGGCCAAGAAACCTTCGTCGTCTTAATATACAATACCACTGATGTTGTAACGTTGTTCTAGTAGATCGAGAAGAAGTCGAGACCTGTAAATATATTCATTGCAGGGATGGGCTTGCGGATTTGTGGTGGGGCGGTTACGGTGTGTGCGAGGGGGATATGATGACGGCAGTTATATTTGAGAGAGAGAGGGACTCATTATTTTTTAACCTAATTATGATAACTTAAATACTGGGTTTGGTTTTAAAATAAATATGATGAAATTCCATTAGTGCCCCTCCAGCAATTATTAAATAGAGCATAAATTTTTAATTATTTACATTTTTGCCACACTAATTTTTATCCATTGATCAAATATCTAACGGTTCAAAAGGAGTTCTCGCAGTTCTCGCATATAAAGTAGGTTCTGAAAATAAAGTTTCACTATATATATATATATATATATATATATATATAGTGTTGTATTCTATACAGTACCAATATTAGATACAGTACTTTACAGTACCATCTTTGACCAATCAGAATTTAGAAAATTATTTTCCATTTATTTAATTCATGTTATTGTCCAGGGGTATCGATGGTATTTACTAATTATATTATATTTTCTTGAAATTCCTCATATTTTTTGGAAACTGATTGAAATCAGTTATCTCCTAACGTACATTTAAGTTTTCATCTACTTCTTCACTCCAAACCCTAGCCGCACCTTCTCAATCTCTCCCTTCAATCTGTATTACTTTTGATAGATCTGGGCGTAAACTTATAAATATGGAAGTTTGGTGACCCTAATAAATTTTCACATATCACACTACACACAAACTACACGCCTCTTTTCTTAACATCAATCACCAAAACATTGAAAGTGTTTTGTTCTCTATAAACCGTATATCAGATGGTTGCCTTGTTATCTCGGTTTTAAATCTTGTTCAAAAGAGGTTTCAGGTAAGATTATGTTTGTGGGTTTCGAATCAGGCTTGATTTATCTTTTAAAGTTTTGGCAAAGATCTTAAGATGGTCTCGGGTAAGTTTTTGCTTTTTAAGATCGATTATGGGTTTGTCTAGATCTTTAAAGATCTTTTCTTGAAATATAAAACCCGAGATCTTGAGTTCGAATCTTGGTTAAAGTTGGTTTTCTTGTTGTAGCTATTTAGGATTTGGACAAATTGTTAATGTTGCAATAGTTTTATATCAACTAATTTATTGTGTTTTATATCAATTTTTATCATATGTGTTTATAGCTTCAGGGGTATATCCCTCCATGGCCGACTCTAAGTGCAAACAGTGCGGTCGCGGAGGACATTGGTTTAGTAGGGCCTATTTTTTTTGTATGTCCGGTGTATATTATGCATATCAACGTATGAAATATTAAGGCCGATATTTATGTCTGTTATCATCTATAAACTTGCTTGTTTCTATAAGGCCCAAATACTTTAATCAAATTTTTATCATATTTGAAAACTAAATCTTTTATCCACATGAATATCGACAATGGTTGCGAAAGGCCTGGTTGTGTTGACGGGATTTAATTGTGCATATATGTTAGTGTTAGCTTTAATTGTGTGTGCATATATGTTTTTTTAAGTTTAGAATCAGAGTTAAGTTGCGTGATGAACAATAACATTCTAAGTAAGTGTTAGATTTATATTTAATTGTGTGTGCATATATGTTAGTGTTAGTTTTAATTGTGTATGCATATACCTGGTGTAGACCGTCTACTAGTTTACTTGTTTACTTTATAGATACAATACCTGATATGATACAACACCTGATATTCGTCAATTTACATATGATTTTGAAAAAGTTGAAAGTTTACGAAACATTCTACCAATCACCCAGGGTTGTTACATTTCAGATATGATAGAAGCTATATCTTGTGGATATTGTGTATATGTGTTATGGATGTGCATATCTTTTTAATGATTAATGGTGCATATCTGTTTAATGATTGATATAAAATCAATATGATATACCAATCACCTATGGTTGTTAAATTTCGCTTTTTATATGAATGAGTTTATATTCCCTGTCTATTATTTTATTTTCATTTTTCAGGTTTGGGCTTCAAAATGGAACGAGGGAGCATACTTAAGTACAAAAAAAGGTGAAACTAGACCATAACTTCCTATGCATGCATGTTCAGTCCAAGAAGTAATAAATGCTGATTATGCATTTGTTATTCATACAACTAGTCCGTCATCAGGAGATTCGTCAGAGAGATATGCTGAGGTAATCTAGTTTTCCTTCTTTACATGCTGATTTAAGTTAATTACTTGTTAGCCATATTGTTACATGTTAAGAGATTATGTTAATTTATGAAGATTATATAATGGGAAGAAGCCTAAAGGATAGGATAATTTTTTTAACTAAAAGGATTGGGCATAAAATATCAGTTAGGTCAGGGCTTTCAAGATTTGTTGGAGTGTACATAGAGTTGTTAAGTTGGTCCGCAGTGTAAGCATTTGTTCAGGTCCTAATCACTTTGAAAACTGAATATTTGACCTCTAAGGGGTGTTTGGGATTGCGTTTTCATGTAGCACACAATTAGTTTAGAGCGTTTGATTATAAGACTATCTTAGAGGATAATAATCAGTTTAAAATTTGCTTTATTCAATCTACTTATTCCAAATTGCTGAATTTTTTTAAACCACAAACCTACTCACCCCTTGAGTAATGAGTTAACTAGAATAAGTTTCACTTTACTAAAATATTATAAACTGATTATTTACAACTAAAATTGCGGTATTTAAATAAGCACTTTAAAAAATTATTGCGAAACACTTCCTTATAGTGTGAAATTTGCAATGATCTCTTTGACATTCCATAACACTGAACCATATATTCTATTAGATATACCTGCACTTAACATTGAAACATACATGCACTTAGCACTGAACCATAAATTCTTTTTGACGTACATGGACTTAGCACCGAAACATACTTGCACTTAGCAATGAAACATACCTACACTTGATATGTCTTCTTTAATGAGTGGTAATTATTTGATTAGCAGTTGTAGATGATAAGCGGAATAGTATACATAGCAACCTATTAAGAGGATTGACTGAACTTTAGATTTCTATTAATAGTTTAAAACTCATAAATGTAACATTTGTGCACTAATATATATAATCAATAAATTGTCTAACTTATGCATAAATATTTTGAGATGAACTGTCACTGCCAAATGAGGCCAACTTGAAGCATGCTGTAAGTAAATATATTATGAACATAAGAATGCGCGTACATGTTATACAAGAAGATAATTTGCATATGAGTTTGGGATGAATGTGCATATATGTTATGCTAGCTTTACTTAGTTTTTGCAGTCTAATTATATTTGAGCATGTTTGTACCAGGAGGATTTATGAAGATGATGACATTCAAGACCTATGAGATGACAAGAATGATGTTGAACGAGTAGAAACGAATGCACACATGTATACAAGAGGATAACTTGCGGAAGAATACGATTATTACTTATGTGTTTTTTTAGTACGAGTGCATAAATGAATTTTCATATACTGTATCAAGAAACACAATTTATTGCATATATGTTATTTTTACTTGTAATCAAATGAAATGTAACATAAAACATATGATTTTTGAATTATTATAAAGGTTTTATTCTTTGATTTTTTGTTTAAAACTTCAAAAGGTATAAATTTAATCTCTACTGATTGAATATTATTAATTATAGTAAAATGATTAAGAAATTCTAGAGTAAAAACACATATTATATAAGAAAACATATATGCATCAAAGTTATTCAAAACATGTGTGCTGGAAGAAAAAAAAAAGTAAAGCTAAAATTTCTAATATACAGAATCTAAGATAACGTTTTTTTTCAATAATAAAATTTAAAAATAAATAAAATATTATGTTTTACCAAATACCATTTCTACCCTTCCTACCAGATTTCCAGCAAAAAAAATTTAAATTATTTACATAAAAAGCCATCATCAATTATTAACCATTGATTAAATAATCCAAGGCTCTAGATTGGTCTAAATGAGTACTGTAAAGTACTGCATCTAATATTGGTACTGCATAGAACGCACCCCTATATATATATATATATATATATATATATATATATATATATATATATATATATATATATATATATATATATATATAGGGTCACGTTCAATGCAGAACCAATTTTTTGTACAGAACTTTACAGAACCACTTTAGACCAATAACAAGTTAGTATTATTAAATATTTATATTTTAATGAAAAGGGTATAATAGTCAAATCTTATATTTACTTTCTTTTTGATTAAAAACGTTTTTTTTAACCCTTATTTTTTTTTTTATTTTTTTTTATTATTTTTTTTATTTTTTGAAGTTTTTGATTTTTACAGCATGCATGTTTTAAAAAATATCTCAAGTGCATATATGTTTTTTTTCAACAAACATGTTTTTTAGAAAAATCAAGTGCATAACAGTTTTTTTTTTTTTTTTTTTTTTTTTTTTTTTTTTTCTGTAAATATAGTAAATTTACTTGTGTTTATGGCATTTAAACTTCAAACTTATTTGCTTAAAATGGTAATTGCATATATGTTTTAAGTCTTTATTATTTAACTATCAAAATTTATGACCAAAAGCATAAAAATGCACATGTAGCCTCAAATAGTTTATAACAAACCAAGAACACATATAGTATACACAAAAACTAATATTAAATAAAATACAATTCATGTACTAGTATCTTGTTAAATATAAATGTGCACGCCGTTTAAAAACATGTGTGCACTCTTCACTTTCTCGTCCAATTTTTTTGAACATATGTGCACGTAATCCAAAAACATATGTGCACGCTGCGCTTTTTCTTCAAGAACATATGTGCACGCTGCACTTTCTCGTCCAATTCTTTTACCTGTTTCGAAACAGAAACTAAAAATTAAATAACTATCATTAAACAAAAACAACAACTAGAAAAATAACTTTGTTGCGATTTGCCATATTATCATCATTAACTTTAGTAGCAACCTAATCCAACCATATGCAAAACACAAGTAAACCAAAAAACAAAGATTAGTAAACTCACCTTTTTTAGTGTAACATATATGCACAAACTTTTTAAATGGCAAAAACATATGTGCACAACTTATTTTTAAACATCTATTATAACATATATGCACAAACTTTTTAAGTGTCAAAGCCTTTTGTGGTCGCACCAAATAAATGAAAACACTTCAAAAGCATAAGAGAACAACTACCATAGACCATTTAGGAACAACACATCAAAGAACCAGACTTGATCAAATATATAAAACGACATAATAACCATTAATAAGTCGCATCGAGCCAGTAAATACAGCAGACACTAGCTGGTTTGTAACAGCCCAACACGAGTAGATTCAAAAGATCTTCAGTTAGTACAAAAATATTTAAAGGGACTAACCCAAGTGAGCCCCCACTTCACACATAATAACTCATAAAATAAAACTTCTAGTAACATGTCAGATATGTGATATTTTTGCAAAATACAGCAACCCAAACACCTTATAGTGGTCCTAAAGACAAAAAAATAAATAAAAAGCATAATACATGGTTACCCAAACACTTTATAGACTTTGTTCTAACAATTTAATAATCATCTAATAACTTTTAAAACACAAATCATATCCTTGTTTAATGTAGTTATAGAGGCAAGTTAAAGTAAAGTGTTGGTGATCCAGCATATGTTATTCATTTCTATGCAAATGGTGAGAATGAACCTGTAATAACTCCATCTCAGTATATGCCAGTAAACACATGTGCCTTGGGTTTATGTTCTATCAAGATATCAAAAGATTAGCTAAACTCTCTTAAAGTTAATTTAACCACTTCACACATGGTTTAAGCAAAAAAAAAAAAAAAATGATTGACTGTATCATTTTAAGTATAAGAAAGCCAAGCAAGACATATCTAAAACATCCATCAATGAAAGGAGACCAAATTGATACCACACCTATTTGTTTTATGACGACAAAATACGAGTAGCCCATAAAAATTACTTAAATTCGTTAAAGTATTGGAGACACAAAATATGGTTCCAATCTTGATCTATTGTCCTAGATCCAAAACCCACAAACATAAAACAAAAAATCCCGCATCGAAACAAAAAAAAACCACTTACTAAGAGATTGGTGTCATTTTTTTTTCTTTTTCTCATACTCGTTGATGTTTGTACGATCCAAAAAGATTGATGATTTTTTCTTTTCTGGGCGAACCACTGATCTAGGGTGGGGTGTGCTCTGCAATTTTGTGTTGGTGAGAAAGTTTTTGAATGGGAGAGAAATAAAAAATAAAGTATATCAATCAATATCACATGATTTGTGGAGTGACGGTTTTAAGAAAATGTTAATACAAAATGCCTAAATTACCCCTCAGCATATTTTTAATAATTCAAATTATTTACAAAGATGCCATTATGCATAAATATGATGTACATCATGCATTATTTGGAGTAAAGAGGATGGTTCTGTAGGTTCTGTACAAAAAAATGATTCTGCATTGAACGCTACACTATATATATATATATATATCATTACGACGAGCATTTAATTATCTTTCTATAGATAGGCACTTTGATATACTTTCGACAAAAAAAATTCGTATTTGATTAAACACTAATTTTAATATCACATGTGATATTAGTGTTAAATCATATATGATATGTAATATCACATGTGATATTAGTGTAAAATCAAATATGATATAATATCATATCACATGTGATATTGCATATCATATATGATTTAACACTAATATCACATGTGATATTCAATTTAGTGTTTAATCATATATGATTTTTTTTCATGCAAATTTCAGTAACGAAAAAACGTGAAAAAATGATTTTTTTTTCTTTTTGGAAAATTATATCAAAGTGCCCGTCCATAGAAAGATAATTAAATGCCCGTCGCGACGGTGTAAATATTTTTGCTTAACGATTAACGGTTTAAGAGATATTTAAATTATAAAAAATAGGTGAAATAATAAAATTATTTTAATCTCGGCAATTGATTTTTTCTTTTTAGATAGATGGTGGAGATGAGTATCTTAATATGTGAGAAAAGTTTGATATGTAAAATAACTCTCCTATATATATATATATATATATATATATATATATATATATATATATATATATATATATATATATATATGTATATATCTATACATTATATATAAGAGGAGGCATGCCACATAAAATGCCACTTGGCATCCCATAATGCCAAGTCATATTTCCATGTCATCATTATGTTTATGTGGCATTTTAATTAATATATGTACAATTTTTTTTAAATAAATTGTAAATTTCGTTTTTTTTTTGTTATTTTTGAATTTAAATTTTTTTTTTATTAAAAAGAAGACATTGGTTAGAGTTGAACTTGGGTCATTCATGTTTTTTGTAAACAACTTACCACTAGAGTAGATTGTTTTTTGATTTATATCTTTCAAATCAATATAAATAAGGAGATTATAAAAAAATTCTGGAATTTTTATTTTAGGTATGTATTTTTTGAAGATAACAATTAAAATAAATTATGATATATATTACTTAAAAGATAAATATACCATATATATTTTTAACCTTTTTTTTTTTTTTTTTTTTTTTTTTTTGCATAAATACACCCTAATATCTTATTCCTAAACATAATTATCCCTAAAACTATAATCGACTTTTGAGTTTAATAGGTGAAGAATATGACTTTTTTTTTTTACAGGTGAAGAATCCCTTTTTTTTGTCGAGTTTGAGTTTAACATATTTTTTTTATCAGATATTATATATTGTTTTTACTTTGTTAGCAGATATCTGATACAAGGATGGAGTCACAAAAAGATCAAGGCAGGTTAAAACAAAGTGCAAGGATTTCCAAAGGAAACAAAGATAATAATGTTCAAGACAATGGTAGGTTTTTTCTATTGTGATCAACAGGTTTTTGTTTTTTTTTTTTAAATTATTATGTTTTATGTTAATTTTATGCATGTAATTAAACTTCATTATGTTTTATAATATTCAGGAATCAAGACTCAAGCTAAGAAAATATCAACAATTTTTTTTTTTTTAAATTATTATGTTATCTTTTAATTTTATGCATGTAATTAAAATTCAGTATGTTTTATAATATTCAGGAATCAAGAGTCAAGGTAAGAAAATAAGAAAAGGAAACGAAGATAACCATCCTAAAGTAGCTGCTATTAATGTTTTTTGTCCATCAACAAGTTTCCAGGTTAGTTAGTTGCATGTTTTTGATGATGAAGCGCTTTATTCTTTTCATTCTAACAAAAATCATGGTCAGGTGATGTTGTTGTCAATATAATGTTTACATTAATTATGTATGTGTATTATTAGTAGCCGTTACATGTTTACCAAATCTTTGTATTGACAACAGCGACTGCCAGTTCACAGGTACACAACACCAAAAGGTATTATTTGATATCCTTCAATATTTTTTAACAAGTAAACGTGACTAATGTACATTTCGCTATTATCCCAGAATGTCCGTTTTACAGTAATAGCAACAATTGGTCGAATTGACACAAAAAGACCCTGGTACTTTAATAAGTGCCCCAAATGCCATACCAAAATAAGCTTAATCAAAACACCCCTTTAGCCAAAACAACATATAGTACATGTGAAGTCAGAAGTATTATTGACATAATAACATGTGAATATGGTACTACTTCACATAATTTGAATAATTTTTTGAAATTGTAATCTTATTTTTTTTTTAAATTTTGGATTAGGTGAATGATATACTTGGAGCTTATCCATATCTTATGGATGAAGTCAATGGGTCCATTGATCACCGTGAGAGTGCCGGTAAGCCTAAAAAAATAAATTGTATTTTGATCTGCACCTCTGCCATTCTACTGTTGTTAAACAAAAACTAATATTTTTCCTGGTTCTTTGTGGAGTGGAAATTTACATGAATCTGTAAAGGCAGATGATGAAGATAAAGGTCGATAACGTGACGTTGAAAATGTATTTGTAAAGGCAAATGGGCTGGCGCGAGTTGAGTAACGGGGTCGGGTCAAAATGTGTAAAAAAAAATTTGGTCCAGCCAAAATACTTACTGTCCAAATTGCACTTTTAACTATTTCAATACATTAAAGGGGCACCCTACTTAAAAGTGCATTTAAGATCATTATTTACCCGTTTGAGATTAAATATACTCAGACTCGGAAAATGGACCTAAATTGACTTCTGTGAATTGTACCAAATGGTTACTTAATGTGTACTTGAGTGAAAAACAGAACGTCTATGGTAGTGGTGGCAGAACATTTTGGATACACAACACGGGACCTGTTGGTCGCTTGCCCTATATCATGGATACGCGTGTGATCACAGCAGCACAGGTGGATAAATATGGATGTGCAACCCCATATAATGGTGTTTCACAATATTTTAACCAGAAACTTAAGGAAACCATTATCCAACTTCGAAAAGAACCTCCTTTTGCTGCCATTACTTATGTAGATATCTATGCTGTCAAGTATTCACTCATCGCCCAAGCTAAAAAACTCTGTAGGCTCTGTGTTTATGTTTCTTTTATATATAGGAGTAGCAATATGGGTATGTCAAGACATTTATGTCACAACAGTTAGTTTTTATTTGGGTTGGGTTATTTTAGACTCATGTAGCGCGTTTCGCATTTTTGTTAATAGAATGAAAATGTTACATCTTTAGTTTTGGTAAATAAGTATATTGGGATGTCAGGATTCGGTGATCCGTTTTTGGTGTGTTGTGGGCATGGAGGAAGGTACAACTTTAACAATGCAAGGAGGTGCGGGAGCATGAAAATGGTTAAAGGTAAAGAAATATTGATTGCAGGGTCTTGTGAAGATCCATCATCGCGGATCCTTTGGGACGGGATTCACTTCACCAAGGCAGCTAACAAAAATGGATATACAATCAAATTGCTGATGGGGTATTTTCTGATCCACCGGTTTCATTAAATATGGCTTGCCATAAAGAGACTTGAGGACATTTGTATTTGTAAGTCCACTGATTGAAACATGGAATTAAATTAAATGAACCAAGCTGGACAATTTGGTTCGTTTTAGGTATATGTGATTTGGCTTCTAACTCGGTTTGGTTGGCAAAAGTTCTCATATACGTTTTTTTTATTTTGGGTGTCAAATTGAAAGCAAGCCAAACACTTGTCAAATTGCATTAGAGTCATCTAAGGTTACTAACAAAAACATTTCATTTCTGTTTGCAGCAATCCAAAAAGGTCTTCATTTGTTACTCCTCCAGTCCAACTCATATCGGATTGAATAATGCAAGGGTTAAGGTAAACGATGACCAAATTTTATATCGAGTTGCTTTGCAGGTGAGTCTAATTATTCAACATCTAAATAGTTGTTTTCAGAAGCTAAATTTTGGTTTGATGAATTTAATGGTGTTTCATTGTAGGATCTTTCTTAGCCAGGCACTCTTTATTCACGCTGCACCATATAAGCTAATCTATTTTTTTTCCTTTTTCAGGGGATCAAAATCAAACATTGCGTTTGCTTTGAGGACCGTGGTTATACCCGTACCTGATTGTGATCAGGTTCGTATCCCAAGTATTTCTTGCATTCTAATATAGTAGCAACCTTCATATATTAACACAATTGTGATGCTTTGTGCAGCTTTATCAACCATCTGAGGAAGAGCTAAGGGGATACCTTGATCCATATGAAAATGTGGTAAAAATTAGATTAGAGTAGTTTCTCAATGAGTTTGATGTTGCAATTAGCTTTTAGTTGGTAAAAATTAGATTAGAGTAGTTTCTCAAAATCACAAATCTGTCAGTCCCTTTTTGCCCCAACTGTCCATTTTTATGCCCCATTTTAGATAGGTTGGAGTCTGAAGGTTAGTTATATTCTTATGAATCCTTTTTTGCACAATTTTTGTTAACTTTTGGATACGTAAAAATTACCTCCTTATGTCAATACCTGATTCATCTAAATAGATGATTTTGGATGGTACAATATTTTCTCGTCTCTTGTGTCAATGCCATTCAAACCAAATCATTCAAGAAAAAGGTGTTTGCTAACTACTTAATGAGATTCTATATGATGGGAAGAGAATATGTACGGAAAAATATGATCTTTAAAACTTGAATGGCACAAAACATAGGTAGTTAGTTCTAGAAAATAACTTATGAGTTTGACTCTGATTAACACATGTTGAATGGGTAAAACCAGGGTGAGCAGCTAGACCAGAGAACTGGCCGGAACGATGCAAACACTTCCGGTCACCGGTTCACCATTTACTTGAAAACGTGTTTTAGTCGACCAAATATTAGATAAAAGGAATAAATAAAATTAAGATTTGGAACAATGTTTGGAAGTGGATCAGGAGTTACTTGCGAGACTAACTGTCATACTTTTACTTAGAAAATCAAATGTGTATATGACAGTCAATGATTGTCATACATATTCTTTTAGATATATATTGTTGATTTGGTTACATGTTTGAGATATATGTTGTCATACCCAACACATCTATTTCGCCACCTCCATATTTGGGGCTATAGAGCTTGACATGAGCATTTTTTAACACGTCATCTGACGATTCTTTGAAAGACATATCATATTGAGATACAAACTGTCAATCATATTTGACTTCCCAAGTCATATACATATTTGACTTTCTAAGTCAAAGTGTGGCAATTAGACTCGGAACATGGAAACTAATATGGATAGCCATCGATATGAAAATTAGCCTCAAAAGGAAAATCTATTCAATCTTTCAAATTCCATTTTTTTTGTCTTCAACCTTACTGAACCGAAACCTGGTTGTCAAATAAACCTGGTTGATAAAATATGCCAACTATACTTATAAGTCATTATTAATATTGTTTAGAACAAAATGTTAGAAAGTAGTTACCTCCTTTTAGCCGTTTTATGGATTATAGTAACATCAATTATAGTTCTTAACCGTTTAATTTAACTTTTAATAACTTTTTACTATATATTTGTTCTACTAAATCCTAAAAATAAAAACTACAAATCAAAGTATTTACCTGCTTTTAGTCGTTTTATGGATTATGGTAACATCAATTATATATCTTAACCGTTTCATTCAACTTTTAATTACCTTTTAGTGTATATTTGTTCTACTAAATCCTAAAATAAAAACCACATGTCATACCCGTCCATCGGACGGGTTTTGACACTAGTATATATATATATATATATATATATATATATATATATATATATATATATATATATATATATATATATTTACAACTATAATTATAGAGTGACTTGTGATAATTCTTTTATTGTATTGCGTTACGAATAACAAGATATACATATACATATACACACACAGATATATATATATATATATATACATTATATATAAGAGGAGGCATGCCACATATTATTCCACGTGGCATCCCATAATGCCACGTCATAAATCCATGTCATCATTGAATGCTAATTGAAAATTTCGGATTAATAATGTAAAAAAGGATTTGACAAGATTCGAACTTGGATAGTTGGCACAAATAAACAACACCTCAACCACTAGAGCATTCCAATGGTTGTGATAAAATTTGCAAGTTATAATTGATACTGCATGAAATCACATAACTAATTGACCATTTAATTTAATGAGGTATTTATGAGAATCCCTACAATGCCTGTATCATTCATTATATCCTCTTCTTATTCTTTACTGAAAACTCTAATATGAATTTCGTTGATCTTTATTTTCTGATTTAAATCATTTGCTCCTATATCTAATTAAATTTCTCATCGCAGGATACATTGTGCCATGAAGACAATATCATCATGCATGCATATATAGGAGCTAAGGAAAACGCTGAAATTAAAGTTACAATGGCATGAGTCCATGCTACAAATAAGTTATATATATATTATTAATGTTACATGTGATAGGCTATGTTGATGTGTGGAGGAGACTTATTTCATAATATCTGCAGTAGAGGTGTTCATTGGAGCCTACTTATGAGTGAGTTTTGTTTTGATGTGCAATCTAGAATACCCCTTGATTTGCGTATGGTTTTGTAACTGTTGTTGACTTTTTTTTTTCCAGTTTATGATATGTAGACACTTGACATTGTTGTTGAAAATCTAGATAAGTTTCAAGTTGTGGCACTTGCTACTGGTTCAAACATGGCTCTTCTTGCTGAACAAGTGATTGTAACTCCTCACTCTACCATGTCAGTTTTTAGTCATGATTGTTTGCTAAGATCGAGGTTCCATCATATAGGTGAGGAAAACCTATTAGTCTGAGCATGTAATTAAGGGAAAAAGATACATGCATAACACGATAACTTAGATATCTGTAAAATCAAAGAAGGTATGCCTAACTACTACTTTACCATGAATGGTTCTAATTGATTACTCAAAATTTATGGTTCATATATAAGCTGGGCCTGCTGACTTGTCTTTCAAAGATACCCATGTACCAAAGTCGTGATGTTACATTCTCTTAGTTAACAAAAATGTCATTGTTTCTTTTAGATTGCTTCATCGATAGGGTAATTACTTGCTCTTCTTTAATGACTTTGTATTCAATGTTTGAAGTTGAGTGTGATATTCCTGTAACAAGAATTACCCTTGCGAATCAATTTAATGAATCGTTATCACAGGTAGACAAGTTTGGAACTGGCGATGATCTTCCCTATAGAATGGTTGTTCATCCAGGAGGCGAGGGTGTAATTTGTTCATTACCAAAGAGTTGCAGGAAATCAGCAACGAGTCCAAGATTCCTAAATATAATCCAGATGCTAAATAAATTTGTTATCAAGTTGGAGGATTATAATAAATTTAGAAAAATATAGTTACAGTATCTTTGCAAAATAAAGTATAGAAACAAGTTTAAAGTTTTAAATTAGTATGTTAAATATCACGCCATTAATGTTGACTAGCGTAAATTAGAAATACGTAGTAACCTTTTAAATTGTTGGTATTTAGATGGTATGAATGGGAAGCAACTAAGAAAGAAAACGCCTTTACGTTGAGTCTAAAGCAGTCTGAGAAAGTCCTTTATGAATTGGAGCATATTGAGCAGCAGCTGGTAGTTACTTTTAGCCACGCTTCTATGTCGTGCATGTTGGAAATTAATATATTTATAAATACGTGAATGTCCGGATTCGAACTCGTGACCACGGGATTGCACACATTAGAAAATGAGAATCAAAGTTAATAATTAATGTTAATGATTACGATTATTTATTACACATAAAGTCCATCTAACGATCGTTAAATATTTAACGGAAATGACTAACGATCGTTAAATGTAAAAGGGAGAGAATATATGGTGAATATCTTAAATTTGGAAAAGATTCGGGTTCCCCTTTCCTCTCCTCAAGGTGGCCGGCCAAGGGTGGGTTCTCCAATCCTAAACCCTAACTTTTCCATCAAGATATTCATTCACTATATATACAAAGGCTAGGGTTAAGGTTTTTTCATAACTTTGTGCATTGAATTAACCCTAGATCTTTCCTCTCCTCTCTCTTGCATATCTCGGCCGAACCCCCTCCTAAGGGTGTTTTGGTTTTGTTTTTTCATAAAACAAGGACTTGTGTTAGATCTAGCAATCGCTTTGATTCGCGGTTAATTCGTGTGTACAAAACTGTGGTAGTAAGACACTATTCTTACACCAATTGGTTTGAGTTGTAAAACGGTAAGGGACAACTCGTTAAACCACTTCATCTACTTTGTTCAAGAGATCTAACCATTTGCAGGAGGTATGTTACGCATCTTTCAGTTAATTATTTATTTGTTATGATCTTAAGTCTTCCGTTGTGTACTCTGTGGTGTCTATATGATTTTATTGTTTTCATATAACTTAAACTAAACAGTGGCGTCACGAGTCTTGTATAACAAGTAATTAATTACTGAAACACATAAAATAAATAAACATGATTGTGTTATTATTTGTATGCGTAGATCTAGGGTTTGCAAAACCTAAACCCTAATTTTTTAGGGGGGGCGTTTTTTTTGGGTGCCCTAGTTAGGGTTTTATAAACTTCTGTTTTAATTGGATTAGAAACCCTAGGTTGCATGCAATTTTATGTGTATTGCGTAACTCTGTTTAATTGCATTAATTGTTAGTGTGATTTATATCCATGATAATTACATGCATGTTTTATCATGGATCTGCTTTTATTGTATGTTTTACTTGATTAAGTGATATACACTAAATATTATGATAGATCTAAAATTAGGGAAGAACTCAATCATTATTATTTAATCAATTAAGTGCTATGTGGTATGTGTTTGATTTTGACTCAAGCAATCGATGAATCGATGCATGTGGCTCACTTTGTACATTGCTGAAAACGGGTGAGAGTCTTAATTAAACATATACATATCGACAGATCTAGAATTGATTATTAATAGGATTTATCAAAAAGGTTTGCATGTGGCTATTTGATGTGCATGGCTTATTATTATGTTATGCATTCATTGTTTATTTGTTTATTTTTTAAATACTTGCTTGTTTGTTATGTGTAACAAGGATATTTTTATAAGAAAAATAAACTGACCTAAACAATGGTGAAACATGTATTTTTTAAGCATAGTAATCGTAATTGTTTAATTGATTGATTTTTTGCACAAAATAGTTAGAACGGCTCACCCATTAATGACAAACTGTGTGATGGGTACAAGGAGGGTACGCATTAAATTGTGACCTTAAAGAAGAAGGTTTTTAATATGCTTCGCGCTGACCTGATACTCCGCTCGTTTGTGCGTCTTAATGGAGCTACCATGTATTCCTATATGTGTGCATAAAATCTTAAGGGTGAATTACTTTAATTTCTACGCGCCATTTTTGTGGTAATTATCCGAATAACTTGGGTCTATATGACTCATGCAGTAGTAGGATATAGTGGTAATTAAGGTGATTCTTTAATTGGTTATCCAATACCTCGATTAAAGTTTGATGATGAAAATCTAAATCATTAAGACAAGGATATAAATGTTTTAATAAAACCTATGCTACGAAGATGAATGCATGACATCTTTGTACATATTTGATTTGACATCAAAATTATTACCCTTTAATTTAAGTTATATGCCATCCAGCAAAACGGAAACACCTAAGATTACCTTTTATTTGCGTGAGAACGTGACTTAGATCGTAATCAAAGGGTAAAATGTCCACGTGTCATGAGAACGGGCATGGATGATTTTGCAGTTTCTTAAGTTGGACAACTTAATTGAGTTAGGCGGTGAGAACTGGCAACTCAAGGCATAAGATGGGATAAAACATGTTTACATGGCAATTGAAATTGGCTATATGTAAATCCCATAAATCTAGGACTTACAATTGAAATTTTCAATTGAGCAAAAGCTCTACCATTTTGTATAAAGTTCATTACTAGCAGATCAACTGACGTGATAAGATTATGACAATTTGGATCCTAGTTTTCAATAATAATTAATTGGTTATATGAATATGAACCTTGGGTATTTAATTGTTTATTGAAAAGGAAAATTATCAAAATACTAATTATGGTTTTTTGAACTTTTTCTGTAGATGGCTCATCAACCTGAAAACACTATGAGCTTAATGAGTGCTGCTTTCAAAGATATGATTGGAAGAGACAAACTGACTGGCCCAAATTTCAATGATTGGCATCGTGCACTTAGGATCATCCTTCGTGTTGCCAAAAGACTTGATATTTTGACTACACCTCTGCCTGCAACTCCTGCTGATACGGCAACTGCTCTTGAACAAGAGGAGTTTCGTGTCGAGTATGATAAGCACAATGATGTGGCGTGTCTTATGCTTTCGGGGATGTCTGCTCAATTGCAAAAACAATTTGAGCACTATCCGCCTATGAGCATGCTAGATGAACTCAAACGTATGTTTGAGAAGCCACCAGCAGCTGAACTATATGAACTAATTGAAAAGGTTCATAGCTGCAAGCAAGAGGTTGGTAAATCTGTCTCCGACCACGTCCTCGAGATGAAACATCACTTGGACCAATTGGAGAAGCTCGGCTATGGTTACTCCCAAGATGTGTGTGTCGGCCTCATCAATCACTCCCTTAATCAGGAACGATTTGGTGATTTTGTGTGACAGTATAACATGCATTGCACGGGGAAGGCAGTGAATGAGTTACTTGGAATGCTTGTAGACTTCGAGAAGAGATTGCCAAAGAAGGCTCCTACACCTGCTGTACTAGCAATACAAGGTGGTAGGGTGAATAATCCAAAGCCACAAGCAGATAAGAAAGGGAAAGGAAAAGGAAAAGGGAAACAAGTTGTCATCCCACCAGCTCCTAAGAAGAACCCTGCAAAGAAAAAGGAGAATCCTAAGAAGGATTTAGCTTGCCACCACTGTAACTCACCAGGTCACTGGAAGTGGAACTGTCCAGTATATCTGAATGAGTGCCTTTAGAATAAAAATAAGATGGTGCCTAGCTCATCAGGTATTTTTATGTTTGAATTATTTTCTTTTCCTCATAAGCAAAATTCCTGGATATATGATACATGATGTGGTACTCACATCTGTAATACATCGCAGGGACTTAGAGGAGCAAGGAAGCTAACCTGTGGAGACAGATACTTGTACGTTGGAAATGGAAAGCCTGCAGTTGTCGAAGCCATAGGGACTTTTGATTTAGTGTTGCCTTCGGGCTTAATTTTGGAACTAAATAATTGTCATTATGCACCCTCCATTGTTAGGGGTGTTATTTCAGTTTCTTTGTTAAAAGATATTGGTTCTATGCACACTTTTACCAGTTATGGAATTTCAGTTTCTTTAAATAATGTTTTTTATTTTAATGCAATTCCTATGCTTGGTGTGTTTGAAATTGATATGGATGGTTGTGTATCCAATGAAAATAATTAGTTGTATAGCATAAGCAATAAGAAGAACAAGTCTAACTGTGACTCTTCTTATCTTTGGCATTGTCGCCTTGCCCATATAGGCAAGAAACGCATAGAAAAGCTGCAACACGATGGGCTTTTACAAACGGTCGATGATGAATCATTTGACAAATGCGAGTCTTGCATAGCTGGGAAGATGACAAGGAAACCTTTTTCACCACAAGTGGAAAGGGCTTCTGATCTACTTGGATTAATACACACTGATGTGTGTGGTCTACTTAGACATGTGTCAAAACGTGGTAAGATGACAAGGAAACCTTTTTCACCACAAGTGGAAAGGGCTTCTGATCTACTTGGATTAATACACACCGATGTGTGTGGTCTACTTAGACGTGTGTCAAAACGTGGTGCTACCTACTTCTTGACCTTTACAGATGATTTCAGTCGTTTATTTACTTAAACATAAACATGAAGTCTTTGAAACATTTAAGGTTTTCAAAAGTGAAGTAGAATTACAAGTCGGTAAGAAGATTAAAGCTCTTCGATCCGATAGAGGTGGTGAGTATATAAGTGAAGAGTTCAAAGATTACTTAGCTGAGTGTGGAATTATCCAGCAACTCACATCTCCTTATACTCCACAACAAAATGGTGTATCTGAAAGGAGATATCGTACTTTACTTGACATGGTACGATCAATGTTTGAACTTACGACTCTTCCTTTTACTTTTTGGGATTATGCCTTTGAAACTGCTATTCGCATTTTGAATATGGTTCCAACGAATAAGGTTGTTAAGCCTCCATATGAAATATGGACAGGAAAGCTCCCAACTTTTCTTACTTAAAGGTCTGGGGATGTGAGGCGTTTGTTAAACGTAACTCACCAGATAAGCTCCAAACCAGATCTGTTAAGTGTATCTTTGTAGGATACCCTAAGGAAACTATGGGTTACTACTTCTACTACCCAGCTGAGAACAAAGCCATCGTGGCTAGGTATGGAGATTTCCTTGAAAGGAATCTCATATCTCAAGAACTCAGTGGGAGAGTATATGATCTGGAATATGATCAAGAAGATACAACACCTTCTGATAATACTAGCCAACTTTAAGAAGAGCCTGAAAGCTTAGGCGCTCCTCCTAAAGTTCTTCCCATTTGTAGGTCTGAAAGGACTATACATGCAACTGACCGTCTATGTCTTAACGTAGAGGTGGAGGAAAATATAGTTGGGGATCTTAATGAACCTGCCAACTATAAGGCTGCCATGGCTGATCCTGAAAAGGATAAATGGCAGATTGCTATGAATGGGGAAATGCAATCCATGAAAGATAATTATGTCTGGATTGAAGTTGACCTTCCTCCCAATGCTAAAGCCGTTGGAAGTAAGTGGATCTTCAAGAAGAAAACTGACATGGATGGCAATGTACACACCTACAAGGCTCGTCTGGTGGCTAAAGGTTTTACTCAAACCTATGGCATTGTTACGAGGAGACATTCTCTCCTGTAGCGAACATAAGAGCTATTAGGATTCTCATAGCTATAGTTGCACACTATGACTATGAGATTTGGCAAATGGATGTCAAAACCGCCTTTCTGAATGGTCATCTAGATGAAGACATCTATATGGCACAGCTGAGGGGTTTATGAATCCACTATTTCCTAACCATGTATGCAAGCTTAAAAGGTCCATTTATGGACTAAAGCAAGCATCAAGGCAATGGAATAAAAGACTCGATGCAGAAATAAAAAGTTTTGGATTTACTCAGAATCTTGATGAGCCATGTGTATATCACAAAGCTAGTAGGAGTCGTGTTACTTTCCTTGTTCTGTATGTCGATGACATATTAATCATGGGAAATCATATACCAAGTCTAAATGAGGTGAAAGCCTATCTTGGTAAATTTTTCTCGATGAAGGACTTAGGGGAAGCAGCATACATACTTGGAATCAAGATCTACATGGATAGATCAAGGCGGCTAATTGGTTTAAGCCAAAGTTCTTACATTGACAAAATATTGAAGAGATTCAATATGCAAAATTCCAAGAAGGGATTGTTGCCGATGCAAGTAAATCATGGTTTGAGTAGCGAAGGTTGTGCTTCAACACCTGCTGAGGTGGTACGCATGAAGAAAGGTCCTTATGCTTCGGCTGCAGGATCTATCATGTATGCGGTGCGATCCACAAGGCCTGATGTAGCGTTTGCTCAAAACCTGACCAGTCGATATCAACAGAATCCAGGTGAAATTCACTGGACTGTTGTTAAACATATTCTCAAGTACCTTAGGGCCACAAGATATATGTTCATAGTGTATGGGGGAAATCCAGAAGCAGAACTGTGTGTTACAGGTTACTGCGATGCATCCTGGAAGTGTGACAAGGATGATACGAAGTCTGAGACAGGTTACATTTTTGTCATCAATGGAGGTGTTGTGGATTGGAAGAGCAAGAAACAAATAACACTTACGATGTCTGCTACAGAAAGTGAGTACATAGCGGCGTCTAAGGCTGCCATGGAAGCTGTTTGGATAAGGAAGTTTGTTTCGGGGCTTGGTGTCATGCCATCGATTGAAAATCCTATTAAAGTATATTGTGGCAATTCTGCTGCAATTACTTTTGTCCATGAACCTGGAGTCATGAAGGGCACCAGACACTATCCTATACAATATCACTATGTTCGAGAGCAAGTCGAGATAGGTGAAATTGAGTTGCTCAAAGTTCACACAGATGATAACCTAGCAGATCCTTTAACGAATGCCTTACCTGGTGAAAAACTTAATCATTTGTCTGATAAGTTTGGACTTCGTTTAGCTAGTAGTTTCATGCCCATCTGTGACTAAGTATTTTAGATAAAAGAATATTGTAAACATTATTATTGAAATGAAATAAAGTATTTTGTTATGTTTATTATTAATTTATTATGATGTTATCCTATATTTGCATGTTTAAATCCTTGAATAACTTAAGTTATTCTAAATAGTCCGTTGTCAATCAATAACATGGGAATGATATTGAATTAAGACAATTCTGAGTATTAGTTAGAATATACTTAAAAGTATATTGATGCGTAACATGACTAATTTCAGATGATATTCAATGAATTGAGTATAGGACTTATCCCACCTACATGATGATACTTTATGGATCTTAGTCATTAAGTATATCATGGATATTTATCCTCTGACTTGAGATACCAGAGATATGTCATGGATGTAGTGCATTTTTGTGAAGCAATCTAACGCTATACGTAACGGGTAGTTTTAAGGATTGTTTTCAGAAGTGTTGCGAAATTTATGATTTCTGCTTGTAGTCAAAACGGGATTTGTTTCATTCAAATTTATTTTGAAGTATAATACTGCTGGGCCCCTCGTAGGGTTGTCAAGATGTTTGCATGGCCATGCCCAAGGTCTTCTGGAATATGTTCAAAAGAATTGGTAATCTTGATAAATCATATAAAACGAGAAACAGAATAGTTAATTAAGAAATGAGTGAGATCCATATTCTTATTAACATGGTATTAAAAACAAAAAGATGAATATGATGATGAATCATCGAAACTTGGTTTTTCTCCAGAAAACCATACACGAGTTGTACCGGGGGCATTGGTGTGTTGCTAAACGCTAACCAATGTCATTACACGTTTTGTAAACATATCCAAGTGGGAGCTGTTGGAAATGAATATATTTATAAATACGTGAATGCCCGGATTCGAACTCGTGACTACGGGATTGCACACATTAGCGAATGAGAATCAAAATTAATAATTAATGTTAATGATTACGATTAATTATTACACATAAAGTCCGTCTAACGATCGTTAAATATTTAACGGAAATGACTAACGAACATTAAATGTAAAAGGAAGAGAATATATGGTGAATATCTTAAATTTGGAAAAGATTCGGGGTTCCCTTTTCCTCTCCTCAAGGTGGCCGGCCAAGGGTGGGTTCTCCAAGCCCAAACCCTAACTTTTCCATCAAGATATTCATTCACTATATATACAAAGGCTAGGGTTAAGGTTTTTTCATAACTTTGTGCATTGAATTAACCCTAGATCTTTCCTCTCCTCTCTCTTGCATATCTCTGCCGAACCCCCCTCCTAAGGGTGTTTTGGTTTTGTTTTTTCATAAAACAAGGACTTGTGTTAGATCTAGCAATCGCTTTGATTCGCGGTTAATTCGTGTGTACAAAACTGTGGTAGTAAGACACTATTCTTACACCAATTGGTTTGCGTTGTAAAACGGTAAGGGACATCTCTTTAAACCACTTAATCTACTTTGTTCAAGAGATCTAACCATTTGCAAGAGGTACGTTATGCATCTTTCAGTTAATTATTTATTTGTTATAATCTTAAGTCTTCCGCTGTGTACTCTGTGGTATCTATATGATTTTATTGTTTTCATATATCCTAAACTGAACAGTGCACGCATAGATGGGCGAGTTTATGTGTGGAAGATTGCAGAAAGTCCTGATGAGTACGATAAGCCAGAGATCAAAGGAAATATAGTAATTACAGTACATTTTATTCGAGAAGGAGAACATGTTCGTCCTCAAGTTTGTTGGAACGACCATAAACAAGTAATGCTTTTTTAAGATTGTGTTTTAGTTGTGTGTAGATGGCAAAATATGAGAGGTTGCGCAGGTAGGGTAAGGTAAACGGGTTTAGAGGATTTTGGTCAAACTAAAACTCTCATTGTCCATTTCTTTAGTGTTTCCAATAAGATTACAAATATATATTATTTCAATAGGAAATGCTTATAGATAAAGATGTGATAATAAACATAATTAGTTGTCTGACTTCTTTAATTGTTTTGACTATTTAAGGCTTCACATGTAAAATGATGAGTGAATAGTTAGGTATTAAAATCGTTTTGCATAAGCTACTCTTAAATTGAGTTCTGGATCGAGAAACGGTCATATAATCATAACCGGTTTCGCTATACCTAAACATTAGAAAGATTTAAAGTGGTGATTGGACTTTTAATGGGGTGTATGTGTCTGATGCAAAACTTTAGATTTTACAGGTGTTTGGGTCAATTTACGAGGTGTTTGAGGATGCTGAAAATCGTAGTTTCAACATTTACGAAAATTTGTTATTTAATAATTTTCTTCAGTTTTGGCCGACTTTAACCCATTCAACCTATTTCCTTTTAAGCTATATTTTGTATTTATACGTTCAAGTGGGTAGAGAAAAAAGATAACCCAAATTGACCCATTATATATTAACAGGGTTCAACTTTGTATTTCTAGCAATTAATTGGTCGTTTTTAATGGGTAAGTTTCTTTTATATACAGGTTCCTTGGCAAAATGAGCTCGATAAAATCATGGGTAATCTAAAGACTGTGTGTGACATCTAAAATTTTCCTCTTGCTCAGACATGGGTTGTTTCCCCATCAATAACAAAGATTAGTAGTATTAGTTATAGACTTACAGTTTGAAACAAATCCCCTTTCACATTGTGAATAGGTAAAAGGTGATACCAAGAATACAAATTTAGTCAAATGAACATTGATTTAAAGTCGATAGAATTTGAGATTTCGGGGGGCTATGCAAAAGAGCACAAATTCAAAGATTAATATTTTTTGAAATTTTCATGTTAATAATTTAATTTCACTACTGGTAGTCCTGTTTCATTCCATCTTGCAGTTAAAGGCATTTAAACCTCAATTAGCTTCTATTAGAAATGAGTCTTTAGTTGGTGAGCTGAAAGAAGCTAGTCACACCCATAATACATTATATATGATAGAAAAGAGAAAGATTCTCATATATGATGACAATTTGAAAGCGAAGAATAAGCTGTAGTAGAATTTTAAATGAAAACCGCCATGTCAAGGCCACTTGTATAACATGCTTTATCTACATAAAGATTCGCCCTATAATTCTCAATAAAAAGTATTTGAGGGAGTAACAACGCCGGAATTGAGCATAAACTTTCCTGAAAACTATCCCAGAATTTGTGTGCCATTTGTGAAAATAAGGAGATTGTATTGTGTTGGTAATATTAAAGTTATGATATCAAGCCTCATATCCCCAAGCTATCCTGAATATCCACAATCCCAAAGAATAAAAAATGATCCAAGAGCATAAGATCCCACCATAATATTTTAATTTGTTGAAACTCAACCCCATTAACAAAATACTCAGAATTGAAACTTCAAATCTTTCAAAAGTTGAAAGCTAACCTCAAACTGCACGTGTTCACCCCTGCGCATAAGATCCAACACCATGGAAAAAAATCCAAACCGACCCATTCATTAGGAAATTAGCAAAAGCATACTACATTTGCACTATAAGAAACACAAAATAAAAACTCACCAAGTTTTTCTATGTCACCAAAAAATTTACTCATTACAGGCTCATTTTCTTGAATTGGTTACTCAGCTCGTAGCTTTTCCACCCTCCTGTATCGATCTTTATCCTATAAATAAATAAACAATTATAATCAATATGAAAACCAATATCGCAGTCAAATTATTACCACTCCAGATAACAACTTTCCAACCTCGTCATCATTTGCCAATAGAACATGCCTTGGGATAGTTCTCGTCTTCTTGTCTCTTGCTGAGTTTCCAGCTAATTCCAAAACCTGTATACACATACACCATCATTTATTTAGTCAAAAGCTTATTTTGCAAACACAAACCCAAACACCCCTTTATTAATAGTTGGTTGCTTACATTGTTATGACCACCAATTAGGCGCTTCTGTGATGTCCTTCTCTTCTGTAATTTCTATGCCTACGTCAACATCCTTTTTAGCATCTATAGAAGAAACATTGTTGTCTAGCTGGTTAGAAGGGGCGACTTCAGCATTTGCCTCCTGATGTCGTTTTTGTTGTTGTGTATATGGGTCGTCGAATGAACTACAATCAGATGAGTTTGGAAACATATTGCCAGCCACACCTGTCATATATAACTTAGACTAAATTTATCAAATTGAGTAACTATACCTTAAATGAAGAATACTATTGCTATTCCAGAATAGTTGAATGATCGGGGTCTTGCATAAGGGATTTTAAGCATATTGGCTGTCACTGAAACAAAAATTGACAAATATCACATTGAGTTAATGTTAAGCATAAGGCCATTATAGTTCTAATGTCAACACAGAAGCCACACCTTGGTTTCTCATATACACTGCAACGTTTAATTCTTTAACATTCTTGGTTAATCGGGAGAGCATCAGAGCCAGCTTTTGCTACAACAATTAATATAGCACAAAAAAAGTCACATAAGCATAGAAGCATGAAGATTATCCAAAAGAGAAAGTATAAGCTAAACCTATACACCAATAACAACATAAATATTAATGATTACATAAAAAAAGGGTTTTGGAAAAGAACATCAACCATAGATGAAAGGATGGGAGCAGAGATTGTCGACCATAATATGTTGTGGGTTAGGGTTTTGATTTTTTTGTTCATAATTGTATAAACAATTACTTAACATGATTACAAAACTATTATATGATACATTGATGCAAGTTTATGAGTGAAATATCAAAGAAAAAAAATTAAAAAGACATACGTAGGCTGAATATTATTGAGTGGAGATGTATACCTTGCATTCTTAACTTCTTCTAAACACCATACATACAAAAAAAGTCACGATCATTAGAGGATATGGCTGAGGAAAAGATGATATTAGGGTTTTGATTTTGTTTTAGGGTTGAATGATCATTGAATTCGTATAAATGGTTTAGCTTCGCTTATTATTATGTGAATATCAATTTAACCCAATGTAATTATTGTTTTCAAATATCTATCACAAAAACCTGTCTAGTCCACTGGCTGAAACATTTGCTTGTGGATGTAAAGACCCATGTTTGAATCCAGCGTCATGTATTTTTAAAAAAATTAAATACGGAAATTTTATGAATGATATTAAATTCGGATTTATGAGTGATAAAAACTGCTTAGGTGGCATTAAATACGATGACATGGAAAAATGACATGGCATTATGGGATGCCAAGTGGCATTGTTTGTGGCATGCCTCCTCTTATATATAATATGTATATATATATATATATATATATATTTATATATATATATATATATATATATATATATATATATATATATATATATATATATATATATATATACATATATGATATGCGATATTATTGAAAATAAAGTACTTGTGTTCCTCAAGATGTAATCTTTGAAGTTTTAGGATGAAAGGTGAAAAAATGTGTATACCATGATTTAAATAACTAATTCAAACTCTGATATTGCGGATGAATTATACAAATGAACGAAATAAACATAGAGGAGAGTTATTTTACATATCAAACTTTTCTCACATACTAAGGGACTATCTCCACCATATATCTAAAAAGAAGCCAATGACTGAGATTAAAAGTATTTTATTATTTACCTATTTTTTATAATTTATATATCTCTTAAACCGTTAATCGTTAAGCGAAAATATTTACACCGTCGCGACGAGCATTTAATTATCTTTTTATAGACTGACATTTTGATATACTTTCGAGAAAATAAAAAAAAAATTATTTTTTCACGTTTTTTCGTCTTTTTTTCATTTTTTTTACATTACTGAAATATGCGTGAAAAAAATCATATATGATTAAACACTAAATTAAATATCACATGTGATATTAGTGTTAAATCATATATGATATGTAATATCATATGCGATATGATATGTATATCATATATGATTTTACACTAATATCATATCTGATATTACATATATATGACTTAACACTAACATCACATGTGATATTCAAATTAGTGTTTAATCATATATGATTTTTTAATACAGATTTCAGTAACGTAAAAAAAACGAAAAAACTACACAAAAAAAAACGTAAAAAATACAAATTTTTTTTTGTCGAAAGTATATATCAAAATGCCTATCTATAGAAAGATAATTGAATGCTCGCCGCAATGATATATTTTTTTTCGCTTAACGATTAACGGTTTGAAAAATATTAATATTTGAAAAAATTTGATGAAAGTGGGGTTTTTAAATTGTTAGGATTAATCTTATCTATTAGATTAAATGAAAATGGAGGGTGAAGATTGATACTTTTGTATATAAAGAATCTTTTATCCACAAATGATCTTAAATCATAAACATAACATCGAATGAATTAGTAATGACATAATAAACTATGAAGAGAGTTATTTTATATACCAAACTTTTCTCACATACCAAGGGACTCATCTCCACCATCCATCTAAAAAGAAATCAATGGCTGAGATTAAAAGCATTTTATTATTTCACCTATTTTTTATAATTTAAATATATTTTAAACCGTTAATCGTTAAGTGAAAATATTTACACCATCGCGACGAGCATTTAATTATCTTTCTATAGACGGGCACTTTGATATACTTTCGAAAAAAGAAAAAAATTTCGTTTTTTTTCACGTTTTTTCGTTATTAATTTCGTGTTTTTACGTTACTGAAATTTGCATAAAAAAATCATATATGATAAAACACTAAATTGAATATCACATGTGATATTAGTGTTAAATCATATATGATATGTAATATCACATGTGATATTAGTGTAATATCACATGTGATATTACATATCATATATGATATTACACTAATATGACATGTGATATTCAAATTAGTGTTTTATCATATATGATTTTTTAATGCAAATTTCAGTAACGTAAAAAAACGAAAAACTTAAAAAAAAAGGTGAAAAATACGATTTTTTTTGTCGAAAATATATCAAAGTGCCTATCTATAAAAAGATAATTAAATGCTCGTCGCAATGATATATTTTTTTTCGCTTAACGATTAACGGTTTGAAAGATATTAATATTTGAAAAAAAATGATGAAAGTGGGTTTTTTAAATTGTTGGGATTAATCTCATCCATTAGATCAAATAACAATGGAGGGTGGAGATTGATCCCTTGGTATGTAAATAATCTTTTGTCCTCAAATGATCTTAAATCATAAACTAAATGAAATTTTAATATATCTAGTTATCTACCACCCTCATCTTTTCTTTTTTCAGAGTTCACACCTTTGCAGAAACTCGAGATTGCGTCCAAATGCTAGACACAAAGTTAAAAGTACATTTTATTCCAAATGAACACATACGAAAACTAATCTATATCTATACTAATATATAAAATGTTTAGAACATTCTAAATGAAGAAGTCTTAAAATTTTCAAGACCAAAAATATTTCTAATAAAAGTAGTCCGCTAAACTTGTAACCACCATTTTCATAGTTTGCTGAAACTTTGAAAATTAAACACTTAATGAATCAAATGGTACAAAACAATAATGCATAAATCATCTTATCATTTATATCTTTAAAACACCCTAACTTCTAGTTAATAACATGTGTTGGAAATTTTTATTTTTTTATTTTTTAAAAGCAATGCATCGAAAAAATCTTGCTATCGCCAAAAAATATAATCACACGAGTACCCGCCTTCACAACACGCGGGTACCGGGCTATAGCTCTAATGTTAGAATCACATTGACAAAGGATAAAAAGAACAAAGCACCCAAGAAAAATAAATGATACTTTATTATATTTTTTTTTCTTTATATTAGTTTCAAGTATAACATCACAATAGTTATATAATACTCTGGGGCCAAGGATTTATTAACTGCCAGGATCCTGGGAATGACGAGTTCTTTTGAGATACAAAAAATCCATCTGGTTGAACTAACCAATAACAGTGTTGTGTACCGAATAAAGGTTTAAATTGAAAGCAGATGTTACTGATGTAATTACTAAACAAATCAACGTTAAGTGTTCTTGAGCCCCAAGTGAAATCGCCTATCCACACACGAACCGTTGGACAAAAGTACCAATCAAAAGTTATCCTAGGTTGAAGGGAACAACCACTACAAGGTGTTGGCGCAAAAGGTGCTTCTTTATCACGGATACTAAAAAAGAGTTCACTTGGTAGATCATTCATAACAAATATATGCCATTCATTAGTTTAAAAACAACTATTTGTAGAATTATTAACTGAATTTTCACATGAAAATGTGGGGATGAAGAAAAGAATTGTAATGAAAATGAGAATAGACATTGCAAATTTTTGAGAACTAAGAAAACCCATTATGGATTTATATAGGCCATATGCATTTATTTTACCAAACATTAAATAGGATGTATTAATTTCATTAACTAAAAGATGCATTTATTTTACCAAACATTAAATAGGATGTATTAATTTCATTGAGCAATGATATTTGGGCTTAACAATGAGACTTAATATTAAACCTACACCATTAATTTTTTGACAAGTGTAATTCACTTTTTCTCTTTCATGATTTCCTACCAATAAAATTTTCAAATGAACCAATAACATCTTTAGGTCTAATTTTAGGTGTAAGTTTTAGGCATCCAAATCATTTTTCTTTCAGTAATTAAAAGATGAAACACCATTTAAGTCAAATAATCAAATTCCAGTAAAAGGGAAAGTAGCATACTGATAACGCTCAAATTAAGTATGTTTTTAGGAGCGTTATCATGGTTTTTGTACATGTTATTTGATTAATTTAATGATCTTTTGGTACTTATATGCACAAAGTTATGTATTCATTTTTGTAGTTAGCCAAGATGAAGAAACGATCAATAAACAAAGTTTGTTGCATGTACGAAGAATTCCCAACAAAAGAAAGTCTCTTGGAATATATTCGAGAAGATAAAGTCATCAAGATAGTGGTCCAAAGACTCAAGAATAAAGTGCAAGAAGTGAAATGAGAAAGAAATGAAGAAAAGAAGCTAAAATGAAGAAATATTGAAAGCCTCGTTGTTCCCGACACACCTTCACCGTTTTGGCCATATCTTGAGCATACGAACTCCGATTTAGTTCGTGGCCACGGAACTCAAAGAAAAAGGGCCAATACTTTCATTTTTATCATTTTCAACCAAAGTAAATTCTAGTAAAAGGGAAAGTAGCATACGATTGCATTACCAATGTATCTTACTATCTTATAATGGAGGAAGACCTTTTTTAAATAGAAATACTTAAAACTTTAGCTTGCTTATTATAGAAACTCAATACCTTGCACATAATTTCTCTACTAAATAACGTAAAAATCTTAAAGCTTAATGTACAGAATACAAAGCACTATTAATGTGGTTAAGATATCTAATATAGTCAATTAATTAACTGGTTAATAAATACAAATAATGCAGTTATTAAAACACCACATATATAAAAAGTAAAAATTATCAAGCATATTGTACAACCAACTTAAACACAATTCTTGTATTAAATGTCACTAATACAAATAATAAAACACGTTATACAAATATTCAAGCTCGAACGGGCAACGGACCAAATGGGCTCAAGCCCGAACGGGCACAGGCTAAACAAAATTCTTGATATCTGTAAATTTATTGTCAAAAAAACATAATAAACTAAAATACATGATTCATCAAAAAAATTTATTTTTGGGTACCCACCGCCGTAATGCACAGGTACCCTGCAATTATTTTTTTTAGCGAAAAATGTTTTTCAGTTCTTTATTTTATGATAAAATAGTTTTACAGATGACGACAATTTTAGTATTGAATAACTTTAAATAATAAAAAGTTAACTGATATAAAAATTGTTGATTATCCACATGACGTTGTGACAATGAAGAGGCGGTAGCTGATATATTATGAAGTTATGAGGTTGAAGTAGCTGACAATGGCCCGTAATCGCAAGTTATTTAAAAAAAATACCATAGCGAATTTTAAAAATCACATACATCATGTTAAGAAGATTTAATTCTTAAAAAATACACCTTATAAGTTTTTTTGCACTTATTTGTATTATTAACCATGTTTATTATACTTATCCCATATAGGTAGAAGATACAAGTAAAAGAGTACTTATAAAAATAAAGAAAACCTAAATATTCAAGAAATCTTGTGTGGTAACTTTGAAGAGCATAGTCACTCTTATACAATTAGCACTTATCACTTTCTACATTTGCATCATTTACTTTGAAAAAATCGTTCGATTTTTATAGATATTATTAACTATGTTTATATGTTAGTTCTCTAGACACTCTTACGATTTAATAATATTTTTTGAACATTTAATTTTTTATGTATTTTGAAACTCTGTTGATTTAATAATATCTTTACATTGAAAATGAGAGTACAATTTACGTTATATAGGTTTGTATAATAATCTTAATAACTGGTATTTTTCATTTAGGAGATGTTTTAATAATGTAATTAATTGTACGTTGATGGGTATCCTGGACCATGAATGCCGCACCCCGTCCAAGCCAAAAACACGATATGTAACTGAGAAAGGCACATTGCATAACATCATAGTCATACTTTATAGTTATTACAACAATAGCTTACAACCTTTACAAAATGATCCTTGTTTCAAATATGAAAGAAAACATGTCTTTTGAAATATTATTGTCTTAGCAAGAATGTAAAGTAGCCTTATTCCAATAAACGAGCCTTAAAATACCTTAATAATGATCCACCTGAAAAATGGTACTAGAAAACATCAAAGTAATGTTGGTTAGCTCGTAGGTTTGAAAGTAAAACCACGAAGCTATGAATAATATAATGCAGGACAATAGTGCACATGAATACCAATTACAAGCACTTGAGTAAAAACAATAACAATGTCGCGCCAACTGATCCTATTGTGTTCATCATACACATAACCAATATCGTGAGGGGAGCTATCCTGATAGATCTATCAACTTGTGGGCTCTCAACAAAGAGTTAACAGTTTCACCAAATGAACCTATTAACTTGTGGACCCTCAACAGAGAGTTAACAGTTGCACAGTCATGAATTCACAAAACAAAAGCATTTTATAGCACATAATCGCATCATCACAGATATATGTCCAAAATCATGAAAACAGTAAGATCACGGCATTATTACATTTGAAAAACATTTTTACCATTTCCACCTCAAGGAAACCATATTAAAAGTGAGGCTACGAGAACTCACTTTAGCAGATGATGAAGAAGGTAACACAAACAATATTAATTAATATAGCACTTGGTACAAAAAGATAATCCATATTACTATATAAAGTGTTTAGAACATTATAAATAAAGAAGTCATAAAATATTTAAGATAAAAAACATTTCTAATAAAAGTAACCCGCTAAACTTGTAACCACCATTTTAATAGCTTGCTGAAACTTTGAAAATTGGACACTTAATATATCAAATGGTACAAAAAAATAATGCATAAATCATCTTATCATATATATCTTTAAAACACCATAATTTCCAGTTAATAACCTCTGTTGGAGATTCTTTCTTTTTTTCCTTTTTTAAAAGCAATGCATCAAAAAAATCTTGCTATCGCCAAAAAATATTATCACACGAGTACCCGCCGCCGCAACGCGCGGGTACCGGACTATAACTCTGATGTTAGAATCACATTGACAAAGGATAAAAATGTTGGATCGATATACTCTGACCAAACTAACTATGTAGCTTGTAAGGGCTTAGCAACCTCAGATAAATCCTAAGTTACTAACAATGAAACACTGATAATACTCTATTAAGTATGCATAAACTACTTCAATAAAGCTAAGAAGAATAACTTTAAACTTCAATGATTTTATTAATACTTTGAACCTGCTTGATACACAGATTCACTAATAACCCTAATAACTCTAATATCGAACTTGGTAAACTCTAATATTGCGTATGCATTCGTACCTCTAATGCCAATCTAGGGATCCTTTTATAGGCATAAGGAATACCCTAGTTGGTTTACAATTATAATCCTTGTACGACAAGTAATACTAAACTAAAAATATTCTAGAATTACAAAGCTTTCCAAAAATGATATAGCAGTTCTTTAGCTTTGCAGTACTTTGATGTTGAGCAGTACTTTGACTTTCATTAAGCAGTACTTTGACTTTCTTCAGCACTTTGACTTTCTTCAGTACTTTGTCTTTTATATCCCAACAATCCTCCCCTAACTTGAATTCTACTTGCTTGATTTCAACTTCCTTTGTATCTGTATCTTTAACATCTTTGTCTTCACGGAAAGATTATGTCTTTATCTTCAGATTTGTTCTGTGCTTGTATTATCATCATCAAAGTAGTCTTTATAAGCAATCCTTTTCAGTAATTATCAGCAATCTTCATCTTTTCAGCTACTCAGCAACATATGGCAAATTGTACATCAGATCATAAAGTTTTAGCTTCCAGGTGTGTTAACTCCTGTGAGAGGTGAATCGTTGAAAATATAATGGATTTTGATGTCTCTTTACCAAAGCCATTAACTCTGGAGTAGCCAATGTTTAGGTGTGTAAAACCATGGTACATTGATAACCATATGATTTTTAGCAAATCATCAGCTATCAACGGATTTGTTAAGTCTTTACCAAAAGCCGTACCCTTTTGGACTAGTTAGTTCTTGTAACCATGGTGAACTAATTACTATAGAAATGGTTTTTCCACAGCCTTTACCACAAGCCATTTTTCTTGTGGGCTAGCCAACTCTTCACTATTGCAGATATGGTGAGTTGATTACCATACAACTTATTAGCAAGTTGTCAACCATCAACGGATTTGAGATATCTTTACCAGAGCCGTTTGCTCATGGATTAGCCAATCCTTTTGTTATACATGGTGGACTGATAACCATTTGTTGTAACCATCTCAAAAACCATTTGTTGCTGTTAACTTTTGTTTCAAAATATTTTGCACTTAACAAAAGTTTGCTTATTTTCTATTAAAAAAATCTTTTACTGGTTTTGTGCTGCAAGCAGTACTTTGGATAAAGTACTGTTTTTCCAGCTGTACTTTGAATAAAGTACTGATTTTTTGAAAATTTATACAATTATGAATCATACCAGTATTTATGCATCATCATCAGCCATAGTTGTCCATTTGATAAATAATTCGATGACCATAAGAGCTGTTTCATTCTCCTCTTCAACTTCCATACCATGATCTAGAATTTTTCTCATAAGATCGGTTGTAAGTGGATATCTTCTTTCTGCTAACATATGAATCATGATCCCATCTTCTAACTCCAAAAAATGCACTCCTGATTCTTCAAAAAATCTCCAGCTAGTAATCTCCCAAACTTCTTGGTTTTGCCAGATTTAATCAGTGCTTGTCTCTTCTGTCTCCCAGATAGTTATCAGATATCCCAACAAGACTAATCCAACTCCAGTTGAAGGAATATGCTCAAAATAATCTTGCACTAGTTGATATAGGTGAAACAGATCATCTCTATCTATCATGTGCTGTATGTCCCATAGCAAATTAAATACTCTAAAGCTTTCATCTTCTCTATGGAACATCAGATAGTCTCCATCCTTTGATTCTACAACTTCAAATATAGACATCTTAGACTTCTTTATTGCAACATCTTTGGACTTAGGATGCTCAAAATTTATAACTCTAAGATAATTCCTCAGCTCATCAACTGTATCTGTTCTCAATTCTATCTTCTTTGATGGTTGTTCATCACCAGTTGTTCTTTTTCTCTTTAAACTTCTTTTACTTGCATCCTTATTCTTCTTTTCATCATCAAAAGGAATAATACCAGCCACTTCCTTTTGATAATCTTCTGTAACAGCATCATACAAGTCTTTCATCTTTATATATTTCAATTTATGCAGACCTGTATATCCTCTACCCTTCAGATAAGCCATCATAGCATTCCTTTCCTTAGCAATACTAGGTGGTTTTTGTGGTATAATAGATGGATTTTCTGGTATAGCAACTTCAGCATCCAATTGAGCTTGTAGCTTCCTAGCAGCTTCTTCATTCTTAGCCACTTCAATAGCTCTTAATTCTGCCAAAGTAAGCTTCTTCTTCTTCTTCTTCTTTGTTTCTACCAGTTTACCTTTTCCTTTATCCTTTGGATCTAAAGCAGGTTGAGAAGCTTGAGGTTGTTCTTCAACTCTAGGGATACTAACACCTCTTGATCTTGACAAGTTTTGCAATATCTGAGCAACAGTCTCATCATCACTAGCAGTGTGCTCCTTTTGTTGGATTGAACTAGAAGGACCAGCTTCTTCTTCATGTAAGACTGTTGAAGGACCAACTTCTTCTTCAAAATTTAGAGTCCTTGGTGTAATTAGCTCTTGTCTAAATGTTCCTTGAAGAGCAGTACCTTGATCTCCAGTACTTTGTACACCAGTACTTTGAGGCTCAGTAGGCTTAGTACTTTGAATATTAACTTGAGCTTCAATACCTTGAGGTTCAGTACTTTGAATTTCAACGTCTGGTTCTTCATAATGTTCAGCATCTTCATTCAAATTTTCTTGCTCCAATCCTCCCCAATTGGAATGAAGACTGCTTGTGAACCTTCTTGCCCTTTGAAGTCTTCTTAAATTTCTTACCTTTCCTCATCTGTGACTTCTCCCACAATCTATGATGTTGAAATAAAGGCCAGACAAAGTTCTTCAATCTTTTAAATTTGTTGTTCAATTTCACCAGTTGTGCAGCTTGAGCTTCATAATCTTTCTTTAACCTCACTAGCTCCCTTGTCAAATCATAGATATCCAGAACCGGACCCTCAGAAGCCATATCTCCCTCATCTCCTCCAGATGTTTGAGACCCATCTGTGGAAGTATAATCATTAGGAGAGGATGGTGGGTGTACCTCTGGTTCTGAATCCCCATGAGCAATATCTTGTTGAGATGCAGTACCTTGTGGTGAAGCAGTACGTTGAGAAGCAGTACTTTCCCTAGAAACAGAAGGCTCATGATCTTCACTTTCAGCAGCTTCATCTCTAACTGCTTGTACTATCTCCATCATGTGAGATGTTAATCGTGTAGCCCTCCCAGAGAATTTGTCACTCTTTCTAGCCATGAAGGTGAATACCTTTGGTTGAAGTACTACAACGGGTAGTAAGCTAGAAGGTTTAGGTACATCCTTAAGCTATTTGTTCAAGAAGACTTGAACAAATCTGGGGTACATGAGGAAGGGTTTGGAGATATGAGATAGCATACCATCAAGAATCATTCTGGAAAAGTTAAATATGTGATTGGTTGCTAATCCCACTAAAGCAGATGCGATATTGGATCCAAATTGTTCCCATGAAGTACTCTTGGGACTTAAGCAATGCAACAATACATAAACAAGGTACTTCCAGGGTGGACTGAATAAGGGTTTCTTAAAAGTTGTTTCAGTGAGAGACCCTTCATAACCAATATCCCTTAATGTATCCCAAAGAGCTTGTTTGTCAAAACGAATGGCCCCTTCAACATCATCAAACAATAAATCTTCTCGAATGATGGCTTCACTAACTCTAATTATCTTCCCAGCAACCTTAGCCTGAATGTAAGATTCATCATCTTCCATATGAGATCTAGCATTTTCCCAAAATTGTTGAATCCAAGGTTCAATAACATTAGGTTCGACCAAAAGAGCATAATTGATTGATGATCCAGTGAGGAAATCAATTATGTCATGAAACGGAACATTGGACGGTGTCTTGTCCAAGTTAGCCACCATGTTATACTTACTAACTGTGTTACGATTCGCCATGGAATGTTGTTATAAGAGAAAATGGTGCGATGAATAGGGACCGTGAATAAGATAAAAATAAGGAAAAGATTGATAAGTATAAAGATGAGAGGAAAAATCAGAGGGTAGTTATCTATAGGTAAGATTTAAAAAAATCACAGCCCAATTTATACAGTTACCGTTTTTTGAATTTTACCCCATCTTTTGACCGTTGGAACAGTATGTTGACAAGACTAGCAGTGCTTTCCACGTAAGCAGTACTTTCAGTGCAGTACTTTCAGATAAACTAAAAGCAGTACTTTTCCATCCTCTTTCTTCACAATTGCAAAAACATCAAAAGGCATTGTATTGCCTCCTCTTAAACAATGCATAGGACTAGCTAACTAACTAATAAGTCCTCCCCTTAATTGTAGCTTAATAGTTAATCATACCAATACTCACCACTAAATGATTGAATCTTGAAACATCAAATCCCTTTGTGAGTAAATCAGCTACATTGTCAGCTGTGTGGACCTTGACAACATTAATGAGCCTATGCTCATAACAATCTCTAATAAAGTGATGCCTAATCTGAATGTGCTTGGTCTTGGAATGGTAAACATGATTCTTCACAATGCAGATTGTACTCTCATTATCAATGTTGATAGGAGTATTCTTAAAATTGAATCCATAATCCAAGAGTTGATTCTGCATCCAAAGTACTTGTCCACAACAGCTTGTAGCAGCAACATATTCTGCTTCAGTGGATGATGTTACTGCAATGGTTTGTTTCTTACATTGCCATAAAACTAATCTTCTTCCAAGATACTGACATCCTCCAGTGGTTGATCTTCTATCATAATTATCACCTGCATAATCACTGTCTGAAAAAGCTTCCAAGTGAAAAGGTGAATCCTTTGGATACCACAATCCTAACTTAGGTTGTTGCTTCAAATAACTAAAAATCATCTTGACTGCATTCATATGAGAGACCTCAGGTGAGACTTGATATCTTGCACATAAACAGACAGCAAACATGATATCAGGTCTAGATGCAGTTAAGTACATAAGACAGCCAATCATTGATCTGTAAAGCTTGACATCTATAGCTTGTCCATCTTCATCCTTTCCCAATGAGTTGATAGCTTTAATGGTTGTGGTGACAGGCTTCATAGCATCGAAGTTAAACTTCTTAAGAATGTCAGTGACATACTTGTCTTGACTAATGAAAATTCCAGCCTTTGATTGTTTAACTTGAAGCCCCAAAAAGAAAGTTAATTCACCTATGGAACTCATTTGAAATTCTTGTTGCATGAGCTTCTCAAATTCTTTCACCATAGACTGTTTTGTAGGTCCAAAAATAATATCATCTACATAGACTTGAACAAGCATGATATCCTTCTTGTCTCTCTTGATAAACAAAGTCTTATCAATTGCTCCTCTCCTATAACCATGTTGCAGTAAGAAAGTGGAGAGTCTTTCATACCAAGCTTTGGGTGCTTGATGAAGACCATATAGAGCCTTAACAACTTTGTAGACTTTGTTTGGATGTGTAGGATACTCAAAACAAAGAGGTAGTTTGACATAGACCTCCTCTGTAATCTCGCCATAAAGAAAGGCACTCTTGACATCCATTTGATAAACAGGAAAGCCCATATAAGATGCAAAAGCAAGGAATATTCTAATGGCTTCAATCCTTGCTACAGGAACAAACACTTCATCATAGTCCACTCCTTATTCTTGTCTATATCCTTGTGCAATTAATCTTGCTTTGTTCTTGATGACAATCCCTCTTTCATCTCTCTTAACTCTGAAAACCCATCTTGTACCAATGACTTTCTTTCCATCTGGTAAATTACATAGTACCCAAACTTCTTGAAGTTTGAATTGAAGAAGTTCTTCTTGCATGGCTTTAACCCAACTCGCTTTAATTAATGCTTGAGCTACATTCTTGGGTTCTTCTTGAGAGATAAAACAAGTGAATAAACACGTTTGTTGATCCTTATGATTCATTCTGTTTTGTTTATACACAAAGCTAAGTAGAGCATTATGTGGTTTAGAGAAACCTTTAGCTTTGGTTCTTATGAGTACTCCAGAATTAGAAGGTCCAATGATTTGACCAGCAGGATGATCTTTATGAACTCTGAATGTAGGAGTCTGTGGAACTTCAAAATCATCATCCAAATTTGTGAAATCAGCTCTTTCATCGGAGTTTGAGAAAATACCTTCATCATCTAATTCATCATCAGTGTCTTCTAATCCAGGCATGGTAGGATCATTCAAATCATCAGAAGTAATGTCAATTGGTGCAGCGGTACTTTGATCCAAAGTACTGTGATCTAAAGTACTGTGAGGGTAATCTGTAGACTTACCCTTTTTCTTTGCTTCGTCATAAGTCCTTCTTTGTTCATCCTCATAAGATTTTGCTATTGTTTCTTGAAAAAGCATCCTATTAAGTTCATCTTGAATAGCTTGATCTTCAGCACACAAAGTGAATTTTGGTTCATCAGTACTTTTCTCCTGCTCAATAGATATAGGTTCTTCATCAGAAACATCATCAGGTCTAGTAATGACTCCATGAACAATGTACTGTAAATCTTCTTCTTTGTAAACAAATTGATTCTCATCTCTAACAGGAACATAGTTCATAGAAGGAGTCAAAACATCAAGATCAAACATCCAATCAGGACCTTTACCTTTTTGATTTTCTGGATCTTCTAAAAATTCAACATGAAGACAATCTTGAACCTTTTTGAAAACCTTGTTGTACACTCTAAATCCTTTACTATTGGTACAATAACCCAATAAGTATCCTTCATCTGACTTGCCATCAAATTTTCCCAAAGCATCAATAGTATTGAGAATAGTCAGAGGACATCCAAAAGGTTTCATAAAACGTATGTTAGGTTTGTTTCCCATAAGCAACTCATAAGGTGTATTCATCTGAGGTTTAGTGACTGATACTCTATTCAACACATAACAAGCAGTACTTACAACTTCAGCCCAAAATTGAATAGGTAATAGGGAATCTGCAAGCATTGTTCTGGCTGCTTCTATCAAAGTTTTGTTCTTTCTCTCTGCAATACCATTTTGCTGTGGAGTTCTAGCAATGCTAAACTCCCTCTTGATTCCTTTCTTCACACAAAATTCATCCAAAAACTTGTTCTTGAATTCAGTCCCATTATCACATCTAATACCTCTTACTTTGAGTCTCAATTGGTTTTCAAGGGCTATTATAAGATCATGAATAGCATCAAAGGTTTCATCTTTAAATCCCAAGAAAAATACCTAACTAAATCTACTGCAATCATCTGTTACAACTAAGCAGTATTTCTTCTTGTTTAAGCTTGCAACAGAAACAGGTCCAAACTGATCCATGTGCAGCAACTCTAAAGGTTCTCTAATAGTTCTTTCTTCAATCTTCTTGCATGATGTTTTGTGTTCTTTACGCTTCTTGCACGCCAAACATGAATGATCATTCTTGTATGTTTTGGAAGGTAACCCTCTAACTAAATTTCATTTAACCAACTTGTTGATATTCTTGAAATTCACATGGCCTAATCTTCTATGCCACAGATGTGCTTCTTCAAGTGTTGCCTTTGCTACTAAACATGTTACTCTTTCAGAAGAGTTAAGACTCTTCATATCCATACTGTACACATCATTGGTTCTTGGTACTCTCAGTATTACCAAGTTATCATCAACAAGCTTGAACTCAGGGGAAAGAATAAGACATTTTGAGTCAGTGAATAACACATGGTGCTTCTTGTCACAGATCTGAGAGACTGACAAAAGGTTGAACTTAAGCTCCTTCACATAATGAACATTCTCAAAATCTATGCTTTCTGCCTTTATGGTTCCTTTACCAGTAATTCTACCTCCACTAGGATCATTCCCAAATACAACTCTTCCTCCAAAATAAGATCTAAAATATGACAGAATATCTTTGTCTCATGTCATGCTTCTAGTGCAACCACTATCAACAATTAAATGATCTTTAAGCTCCTCTTCTGGGTTGCCCTGCACAAAGATAAAAGAGTTAGTTAATTTTAGGAACCCAAGCCATTACTGACTTGTGTTCCCCTTGTGGAGTGACATACTTAAATTCTTTAAGTATGTAATCTCCACTGTTTTTAAGCACATGATCAATTATCTTTGGTTGTTCCAAAACTTGTGTTGGTTTTTCAACAAAACTCTCTTTTTCATCAAAATTCTCTTTATTATTTTCAACAAAATTCTCTGTTTCACTCTTACTTACTGAAAGTACTGTTTGTTCCCCATCAGTACTTTCTTTCTTAACCCAGCTGGTTTTAACTTTTTTTGTAGAGTTCTTTGATCTAGATACTCTTTTTGAGGTGTAACGCCTTCTAGATTGATAGTAATTAGATCTCCTAGGGCTTCCATTCCAAAAAGTGCTAGCAGTACCTTGATTGGATGAAAACCTAGCAGTACTTTTAGAAGGTACTGCTTGAGAAACTTTTGGCTTACCAGTACCTTGAAAAGTGCTTGAGGGTACTGGTGGTTGTGAAAAAGGTCTTCTCTGGTGAGGGTACCTATTGTCTTTTGAAAAGTTGTTGTGGTTAACCCTATGTGAGTGATTCCAAAATGGTTTATTCTCCCTTGGCTTATGGTTGGTAGATCTGGTCTTTTGGAATTTGCTTAGATATTCTGAGTGAAAGTCACAGTCCTTAATCAAATGATCAAGACTATAACAAACAAAACATAATTTTTGACCCATACTCCCAAAATTTCTTCCTTTAGTTCTATGACCAAACCTAACCTGACTTTTTGGTGAATGATGAAAACTATTTTGACCAAAATTATCCCAAAAAGATTTTGCAGTATTTTGAAAAGTTTTTCTTGAAGGTACTGCTGAATGCTTAGCATTACTTTGAGTTGAAGGTACTGCTTGACTCTTAACATTATCATCCTTAGGTTTTTCAACTGTTTCTTTTAGGGTTTCAGAACTAGATGGACCTGAATAAGATTGACCAGTAAGCTTTTTCCTAAACTCTAAATTGTCTACTCCAAAACAAGAAACATCTGTCCTAAGTGGTTGAAAACTACCACTGGGATGAGGAACTGCATGACAACCCTTGTCTTTCTTAAATTCAGGAGGTGTTTGACTAATTGATTCCTCATTACTAGATGTGTTCTCTTCTGAGCTAATGAGTTCATTATCACTAGTGGTTATCTCCTCTAAATCAATTTGTTCCTTATCACTAGGTGGGTTCTCTTCTGTGCTACTAAAATCCATACCAAAACCTAGGCCAGTTTTAATGTGGGCTCTTTTCTGTTTTCAACAAAACTAACATGTGAAAGGCCAGATTCTCCCTAAGCAGCAAATTTTTCTAACAATTCATCCCTTTCTTTAGTCATCTTTTCAAGTTCAGAAACCTTACATCCTAACTTCCGTTCACTTAATTTTAATTGATAATCCTGTTGCTCATATTTTTCTACCCAAGCCATTTCATTATTTTCATGAGTTATTATTTTGGCTTCCATTGACTCTAAAGTTATTTGATAACCAACTACCTCAGACCTAGCCCTTCTACAATTATCTCTTTCAGTTACATAATCTTTAAGCACTTTTTGATAAAAATCATTACACTTAAAACATACCTCAGAGATAGTGGGTGAACTTGGTGAAGTAGCTACCATAGCGAGCAGAACAGGTTCTTCTTCACTTTCCATGCTCCAATCAAAGCTTCCAAGACCATCTCTTGATCCCAAAGCAGCAAATCCGGGTTCCTCATCAAAAGTTGTGCTCCAATAAAACTCTTCCACTGCGACCATAGAGTAGGTTACTGGTTCATCATCAAATTCAGCACTCCAGTCAACCTCTGATAGATTTTCTTGAGCAACCAAAGCTTTTGGGTTTGGTTCAGTAATAGGAATTTCCTTTAGTTCAAGCTTGGGTTTCTCAATCATTCTATTTGCCTGATATTTAGCAAACTTGCATTCTCTTGCAAAGTGTCCAGTTCTTTGACAATTAAAACATTCAATCTTGGACTTGTCAAACGTTATACCCTGTTTGGATTTGAAGTCAATGCCTCTTCCTGTTTTCTTCATGAACTTCTTGATCCTAGCAATGATCATAGCAACTTGCCACCTTATATCAATTTCTTCAAGAGCATCCTCTTCAATTTGTGACAAATCTTCCTCATAAGTAACAGGTAAAGTGGCTTGCTGAGCGAAGAATGAACATACAACTTCATCAGAGTGGATGGTGTTTGGTGATGATGAGGTGGGGGTAGTCATGGTTGTGTAGATATGCTGTTTATCACCAACAGTACTTTGAGCAAGATAAGCAGTACTTTTAGTGGAAGTAATGCTTCTATTTTCAGAAGACACAAAAGCAATGCTGTGAGATTTTGTACTTGTTTGGCCATTCATCTCATGCTTATACACATTTAAGTGGTTATAAAGATCATCAAAGTCCATAGTGTCCAAACCAGGTTGTCCTCTGATCATAGTAACAATCACATGCCATACGGATGGCAAACTTCTTAAGAACTTCAAGTTTGCATCTTCAACAGATACTTCTGCTTTATATAACTCTAGCATACTAAGGAGATTTTGGAAGCTGTCATATTAGGAATTGGAAATTCCATAGTGAATAGTCGGTCACCCCAAATTTTATCTAGCATAAGTTAGCTCGTAGACTTGTAGTTATTTACGTTATTATGTAGTTAATTAGTTAGTCACTAGCGTAGAATAGTTTAGTGCAACACCGTGGAGGAAGGACGGGTCTTTACCCACTGTATGCCTGATCCACAGTCCGTCAGAAGGACGTATTAGTTTGTAGCTATAAATACCCTCTACCTCCCAAGGTAGAGGGTTGGACCTTTCATTCTAATCTAACCTTCTATATTTTCTTTCACTTTCTCTCTCTAGAAAGGCTCCCACCTTCCATTTTCTCTCTCTAAAACCTACTCATATTCGAACCATATATTGTTATGTGATGTGTTTGTGAAATCCAATATGTTACAAATGGTATCAAGAGCCATGGTTTGATCATCTCTCTTACTTATCCTTGGATTTCTAGTGGTTTTATATGGTTTTTGAGTTTGAAAAAGTTTAGTGGTTTTTGCATCATTTGGATCAATTCGGGTGTTAAAGTTTGAATTTTGGGTGTACTTTTGTGTTTAGAATCATTGTAAGTGCTTGGGTTTTGATTTGGAAAGCTTGAATCACTGTGGTTGAGCTTGTTTTGGATTGAAAAGTGTGTTTTTGAAGTTTTTCTTGGTAGCGACTTGGCTCTCGTAGTGTTTTTCATCATAGCGACCTGCTTCAGTAAAAGTTAGCGAGTTACAGTGTTAGTTGTTAGCGACTTGAGCCTAGCGACTTGTCTATTAAGACAAGCCGACAAATAGTACAAGTTAGTGGATTCTCCACTACGGCTAGCGACTTGCTTCAGAAATTATTAGCGAGTTGTAGTGTAAATTGTTAGCGACTTGATACTAGCGACTTGGATCTTAGCGAGTTGTTCTTTAGCAACTTGACTGTGTCTTAGCGACTTGTGTCTAGCGACTTGGTGCTTAGCGACTTGATTTCCTAATTTTTAGTGACTTGGTGCTTAGCGACTTGTCTTCATAATTCCTAGCGACTTGTTGACTTTTCCCGACAAAACTTCAAACGGCCATAACTTTTGAACCGTAACTCCGTTTTCAGCGTTCTACCCATCAAAACGACCGTGAGAACGAAGAGAATGGCACGCAAAAGTAACTAAAGTTCATTCAGGTCAACCTTCAAGGCCTAAATCCGCTCCGAACAAAAGTTATTGAGGTATTTAAGTTTTTAGACCTAAATTTCTCCGTAAAATCGTGCAACAACCAACCCAAATCACAAACAAACAACATCTCTGTTAATCCTACAAACAATCATAAGACCCAACACAAAATTTTCTATCATTGTGTCGATCCATCAGTTATCTTAACACGTTCTATTGGTCACTATATCACGGTTTCTTCTTGATTTTGCAAAATCCCGCGAAACAATCTATTTCTCGGTTTTAATCATAGACTTGTAAAATCCCGTGTATACTACAACATCATGTCTTACTCTACTGACCTAGTGATTTCGGAAGTACTTAAATTGTATGATGCTGTGGACAAAAATTATAATGTATGCTACACTGAACGGTTAAAGATGTTTGAATTAATCAATGAGGATGTGAGATCTTCATGTTCTGAGTACAATGAGAATGAATTGTATCTGCTAATGCTACAGAATGCCATGCAAAAGGAATGCTGCATTATACCCTATCAACAACTTCACTCTCACCTCATGTTACTTCTACCCATAACAACGGAACGAACATGTATTGCCCTTTTCCGTCAAGATTTATCCACATTAACAAGTACATTACTGTTGAACTTAGAACAATTGGAACAACAACTTGATAAAAAAAAGGTTCAAAAGGATAGTTCTAGTGCTGCACTTCAAGTAATCCACAACCAATTTCAGTCATTCATTAGTGGGTGTTGGAATCACTCCTAATTATAATTCAAGTGTTAGTTATTCTTATGTAATAGGTAGCTTATTATGGCCTTTATGTTTGTTATTAGCCTTAAGCTTATGTAGAAGGCCCATGAGCTTAGGCCCAAAGCCCATAAAGGAAAGGAAGGGAACTAGGAGTGTTGCCCTAGCTTCCCTCCTATAAATACTCTTGTAAACCTTCATTTGAAGGTTGGTTGTTCAATTTATCTCTTTCACATACTCTATGCTTAACCGTTCTTTATTTCCTACGCGTATGTGTGCGTGATAGTTGTTCATCCGCCTCTATCTCTTCTCTATCTCTTTCTATGTTGCTTGTGTTGTAAAACTAGTGACCTAACAGTGGTATCAATCTCCTAATAGTTGAGTGAACGTATTGTTTGAAGTGAGTTTTGGTCTCACGCTTAACATACGGTTCGTAACTTTGGTGTGCTTAAAAACGCATTTTTTACACTTTTTATTCCAAGATTCTTGTACTTTCAGTGTTATAAGGTGTTAAACTTACTGTTTTTGGCAAAAAGTTTTGAACTTTATGCGTGGATCATTGTTTTTCAACTAGTTTTTGAACGAGGGTGTAAACCTACGCGTAACTTTTTTGAGTGCTTTGAATCATCAAGTTTTACACTTTTGTGTCATTTTGGTGTTATTGAAGCTATTTCTTCACACAAAAACTGGTTTAGAAACATCTTTGGGTAAAATCAATTTTACGAGTAATCCTACGCGTAGCAAAACCCTAAAACTACGCGTAAGTTATTCCTTGGTTTGATCTTTGTTTTCGTGGTTTACTCCGTGTTTTCTTGCTTGGATAAGCCTGAAAATACGTCGACTTTGGATATCTTTTGCACTGTGATAGTGTAAAAGATCATTTGGGCAAAACCCTAAACTTACGCATAAGCATAAAGCTTACGCGTAGAAATCCTACGCAGAAGATCAATCTTACGCCTAAGCCTAGTCTTACGCATAAGGTAATCCTACGCCTAACTTTCTACGCCTAACTTTGTGTCTACGCATAACTTTAGCGTCTTTTCCCTACTTACGCGTAAGCTAAACCTACGCGTAACTCTTGATTGTTACGCGTAACTTTGGTGTTTTTACGCATAAGTGCTACTTGGATTATTGTGATTTCTACGCCTAAGGATACTTTATCAACAAAGGTTCATTTGACTACAAAGATCCATCAACACAAGTTATCAAAAAAAAAAAAAAAAAATCAAATTTTGGTGAGACTAAACGTTCATTTATTTTTTGGCAGGAAAATTTGAGTAAAAATTATTTTTTAGGGGAGACTAAACATTCAATTTTTACGTGAGATTCAAATTTTGGTTTAACTGTGAAAATTTTGGTCAAAAATTCAAATTTTTGGGCCTAAATTCAAATTTTCCGGGTAAAATTTGGCGTCAAAATTGTCATATCTCAAATTTTTTCTTACAACCTTAGAATTGAATTTTATAGTGAATTTCAAATTTTTGAGAATCAAAATTTTTCAAAATTATTTTTTGAGGGAAATTGCAATTCACTATATCGACCTTCTGTGTGCTATATCGAATTTGCACCTTCTTCTCTTTGATTCTTCTGTAGAGGAGTGAAATGGATTCTGATCATAAAGATCCATTTGTGGCATTGAAAGAAGGATACATGGCTTTGGCTCTGGCATTGAAGCGTCAGACATCATCAAATTCCCGATATCCCGCAGTCGTGCAAGGTGAAAGAGTTGATGTACATGAAAGGAATGCTCAAATGGACGTTGAGAATGTTGTGATTACTGCATCTGTCGGTAATTCGGACAATGAGGTTGTAGCATTGGAAAAGCAGGATGACAGCAGCAGATCTGGAGAAGATATCATATTTAACTACGACATCGAGCCCAACTGTGACGAAGAACAAATGGTTGAGGAAGATATCTTACCCACCTATGACACTGACACAGAACAGATGGTCGAGGTACAATCTACTGTTGATCATATTCTGACTGCAAATGCGACACAACATACTGAGCAACTTAAATTTAGTAATGAAGGAGAGGTTGACCAGTGTGTTGCACAATGTCCAGACAACTATCTCATGTCTGAGCCCTTACTTGTTAACAATTCAACTGAAACGTCAAATCAAACTCTAGAATCTGAAATCATTCTTCTCAAAAAGACCATTTCTCAGTTTCAAAAAGATTTTTCAAAACTTGAGGCTCATTGCATCTCTCTTGAACTTAAACTGCAAAACAATGTTTTAAACTCAGAGCCAAAAAGTAAATCTTTGAATGAACAAAGTAATCGTATGGATACATTAGTTAAAGAAAATGAGCATTTAAAGGCTCAACTTCAAGCAAAGGGGCTTGCACATGTTGCTTTACTAAACAAACTGAGAAGATTCACTGACAAGAGTGTGGATACTAATTTTGCAAAACCAACAATCTTGGGGAAATCGTCTCTACAACCTTTCAGAAAACAATCTGTAGTTAGACAACCAACTGCATTTAAATCTGAACGTTCAAAATCTTCAAAACCACGGTTTCCCTCCCAAGTTTTTGAGAATAATCATTTGATAAAACCAGTCACTCCACATTCCTGGCATAAGAATAATGCTTCTGTTTCTGTTAAACATGTTTCTGTTAAACCTGTTTCTGTTATACCTGTTTCTGTTATACCTGTTTCTGTTATACCTCAACTTGTGGCTGCTCCTGGAAAATCTAGGATTAGTTCGAACACTGTGTCTAAATTGAGCATTAAAAGTATAGATTCATATGATTCAAATGACACATACAAGAACTGTGATCTAGAAAAGGCTAGGAAAAGGGCACTTCTTCAAAAGGATGGAATCTTAGGTTCACGACCTAGTGTATCACCTTCGAGTGTATTACTGAACACTACCTGTAGTAGCAAACCAAAACCTAAGTTAACTCAACAAACAGTTAGAAATAAACCCGTTGATCTAAATGTAAACTGTCAGAAACCTAATAGGTGGATCCATATAGGACGCAGACTCTTCCCAAAAGAAGTTTCAACATCCCCTAGATCTAACCTTAGATGGATACCAACGGGTAGGATTTTCAAAACTGTTAGTCTTAGGTGGATTCCTACAGGCAAGATACTAAGTAGTTGCACCAAAACAAGTGGGATACCAACACCATCCATCCCTGAGGCAGGAAAGGAAATCATCAAAATAGCATGTTCAGGTGTCAAGAAGATAATTGACACTACATCTTTATGCTTCTAACATCTAGAACCCAGTTACACTTGGGGATCCATGTTTTTCTCTTTCTTGCCCCCTTCTATTTTTCTATGCAGGTACAACAATAATGGCTCCTACTGCAAAACAGCGTAGGACCCATTTCTCACCGTTAAAAATATCATGATCCATCAGCTGTTCCACCATTGTACTTAATCGTCATGAATTGGAAACATTGCTTGCTCCTCTAGTTAAAGATTCTGCCAAAAGTCGTGCTTCAGATGTATCGAATGTTTCCGCTGCACAACCGATAATACTCTAATTTCAGATACACCTGAATCTACAACAACAACCGAATCTTCTATAACAGAAGATCAAACTACTTCCAACAACAATGACACAGCTGATGATCAACATAATGAATAGAGATGTTTTATCAGCAGTTGATTCTCACGAGATATTTATGGGACTTCAAACTTGTTCGATCAATTGGACATACATGGTTTCGTTGTCTCCTTATACATGGTTTCGCTGTCTTCAATTCATCATCAACATACGTGGTGTATGATTCTGAATCATTGAAAACATCAAGGGGGAGAGAGTGTATAGGTGGTTATTGCTTCCTTGTTCTTCTACATGATTCTTTGCGAAAACCCAATGCCTTCTTGAATTTCTTCAATTAGAGGGAAGAAATAAGACGATCTGTGGCTCAAACGTCTCACTTTGGTGTTATCGTCTCAATTTCACGGGTGATCTTATGTGAAATTAGCCAAATATGATGTTATGATGCCTTACACACGGTCTTGGTATCGAGTTATTGCATATTCACAATGATTAGTATTCCGAAAGACCACAACACCCAGGGGAAAGTCGTTTCATTTCGTCTTTCGTGGTTTGTTTGGTGTGATGCGTCTACATACGTGAGAAGATCTTGTTTATTTCTGGCATGTTACCCTCGAACTGATTTTCCGCAATAAGTTAGATTTTCTTTGTGTGGTTTACTGCTCATCTACTAATTCTGCTGCATACTGAAACCTTCAAAAGTTAGAGGAAATGTAGACTTCATCAAAGTTTCAAATCTACTAAAGACAGTTGTCAGTTTGGGGGAAATTGATTATGAAACTTCTTCATCATGGCTTCTGAGTATAACAGCTTAGAACCCGGTCACAACCGTTTAAACTTCCCTCAACCCCCATCATCAGCTGAACAAAGCCCCCAGCTCACTCGTCAACAAATGGAAAGGTTATTTGCTCCACTGTTCAGTGACAATATTGATGAACGTGCTCCAGGTGTATCCGCTGTTTCCGCTGCTCAACCTGATAATACTCTTATACCTGATACACCCGCTACAACAACTACTGTTGCAGAAGCACCACCAGTTGACTCCACCACAACAGTTGAACAAACCTCTTCCAACAATGATGAACCGGCTGATGATATTCTGAATGATGTACCCCCACATGTAGATTTTGATCCAAATGTGTTCTTTAACCCGTTTGCTAATGACACTGCTGCACCTGATGTCGCGGAATCATCAACAAACCATTTGAATCCTCAGAATCTGCACAATGTATACCAACATCAACCCTCTACACATCGATGGACAAAAGACCATCCTCTGGCTAATATTATTGGCAACCCGAATCAACCAGTCGTTACGAGACAACGTCTTCACACAGATGGTGAACATTGCATTTATGCACTCACTGTCTGCCAATCTGAGCCTAAAAACATTAAAGACGCAATGACAAAAGACAACTGGATTGAATCCATGCAAGAAGAACTCAACCAATTCAAACGTCTTGAAGTATGGGAACTGGTTGAAAGACCAACAGGGGTCTACGTCATTGGTCTCAAATGGATTTGGAAAAACAAATTGGATGCTGAAGGGAACGTAATCCGAAACAAGTCACGTCTAGTTTCTAAGGGTTATCGTCAGGAAGAGGGAATAGACTTTGAAGAATCTTTTGCTCCGGTTGCTCGTCTTGAGGTTGTTCGGATATTTCTCGCGTTCGCGACTCATATGAATATGACGGTCTTTCAAATGGATGTCAAAACTGCGTTTCTCAACGGACAACTGAAAGAAACGGTTTATGTCAGCCAACCAGAAGGATTCGTTGATCCAGAGTGCCCGAACCATGTCTACAAACTGAACAAAGCCCTTTATGGTCTCAAACAAGCCTCTCGGGCATGGTACGATAAGCTATCATCTTTCCTCATTGCTAATAATTTCACCAAAGGTTCGGTTGACCCAACTCTTTTTATACAATATCACGGGGCACATATCTTAATTGTTCAAATTTACGTGGATGAAATCATTTTTGGGTCTACACATAAAAAGTTTTCAATCGCTTTTGCAAAACTAATGAAGAAAAATTTTGAAATGTCCATGATGGGTGAACTTACGTTCTTTCTAGGACTGCAAGTTCATTAATCTCCCCGTGGTATTTTCTTGAGTCAGTCCAAATATGCCCTTGAATTGTTAAACAAATTTGGAATGAAAACCTGTGATACTTATGCCACACCAATGACTCATACCAAGAAGCTAGACGCTGATTTACATGGGAAATTAGTGGACCCTACCAAATACCGAAGTATTATTGGGTCTCTCATGTATCTAACAGCTAGCAGACCTGATATTGTATTTGCCGTTTATCTATGCTCCCGTTATCAGTCGCGACCAACTGAAACCCACCTCTCCGAGGCTAAAAGAATCCTCCGATACATCAAGGGAACCATTAACTTGGGGATCTGGTATCCGAAGGATTCTGGTTTTGAACTAATCGCTTTTTCAGACGCTGACCACGCAGGATGCTTAGACTCAAGGAAAAGTACTTCAGGAGCTCTACAATTTCTTGGTGATAAACTGGTGTCTTTGCAATCGAAGAAACATGATTGTACATCACTGTCATCAACCGAAGCAGAATATGTAGCCATGTTCGCGTGTTGTGCTCAAGTCATATGGATGAGAACACAACTCAAAGACTATGGTTACGTATTTGACAGAATCTCGATGTACTGCGACAATCGGAGTGCCATTGCGATCTCGTGCAACTCAGTCCAGCACTCGAAATCAAAGCACATCGATCTTCGTTATCATTTCATCAAGGACCACGTGGAACAGGGTACAGTTGAATTATACTTCGTGGGTACAGAATACCAATTGGCAGATCTACTCACCAAAGCCTTGCCTCCCGCTAGGTTTAATGAGTTGGTCCACCGGATTGGTATGAGGTGTTTGACTCAAGTGGAATTGGATGACCTCTTAAAACAGTCTTTAAAAACCTGTCAAACACCAAAAATCTCTTTTGTAAATAATTTTTCAAAAACAAAATACAAAAATATAAAACCTGATAAAAACAACAAACATATTCTTCTAATCTAATTTTCTTTCAACATGGCAAGTACATTTCTTCCATCAACACTTTAATCTTTCAAAATTCAATATTTTTCCGATCAAGTGTTGAGGGGGAGAAAATTATCACTTAACTGTTTCAAAACATCTGTGTACTTGCATGTTATAATATCCCGGTTGTTTCTTTTATCAATGGTGGTAAATCTTTTCTAGTTCAATGACACTCCTCGGACTTATATTTATAACCTTTCATTATTTACCTAAGTCAAGGGGGAGTGTCGTCAAAGTTTCTTTCTTAAAATCTTCATTTGGTAACCAAAATGGAAGTTAAAAGGCTTTGTATGAAAAAGGAAAAGGTGGAGGGACTAAAATTGTCAAAAACTGAAAGTATTTTTCAATAAATGATCCCACCTTACTTCCACTTCACATTTATTACCCTTAACCTAACAATATCCTACGCATACAAATCGTTCAAGAAATCTGTGTTTTAGATCATCATTTTGTAAGTTGTTTCATAATCTTAACGTGTTTTTAAACATTGGTTTTGATTTTTACATGAATCCAACGATCAAAACGTCATATAATCTTGCTTTTGTGTTCTACGCGTATGCGTATGAACACATAATCAAGATTGTGTGTTTCTGGTTAAAAGGACAGTGTCAAAACGTTTCTAATACATAAATGATACCATTTTAATCATCAAAACTCACCCAAAATCACGAATTGAATGATTTGTGAAATTAGGGTTTATGCGTAGTTTTGGGTGTTTTCAAATGTGAAGGGTTTTGGTCAAAAAGATTGTTGTGTAATGTTTATATTATGTTAAATTGAGGATATCCAGGCCCTATAACAACCCAGAAACACTAATTAAGTCAGAATTAGAAATTAGGGTTTAATGTTCTTGAGTTTGGGTATTTTTGATTCACTGAGAATTAGGTGTTAAAACTTGATTTATAGACTCTCACAACACCTAAGACCTACCAGAAAAAGTTTGGTGCAAATTCCATGGTTAGAATTGTTATGCGTAATTCTTGAACTATTAGGGTTTCTTGACTTACGCGTATGTGTTTCTACGCATAAACTGTGTAATATGTTTCATGCCATAATCTGTTTCAACATGACTATACATGTTAAGATTGATGATATGATGGTTTTATTTCAGGCTTGCTACTCATAAAATTCAGAATCAAGGTCGATTGTTACTCTACGCATAAGGATCACCTTACGCGTAGGCAGTTATGCGTAAGAGAAATCCTACGCGTAACTACTATGCATAAGGTTCTACAATGGGACTACGCGTATCCTGTGAAGGATATGCGTAAACAGTGACCACTACGCATAAGGTCTACTCTTACGAGTAAGCCTTACGCGTAAGGTCTTTATACGCCTACGCGTAAGCCCGACGCATAAGGTCCCCTTTTCCTACGCGTAACATTTCTTACGCGTAAGTTAGGATCCTACGCATAAGCTTTCGTCTACGCGTATATCACTTCTGTTTACGCGTAACTTTGCCAAATCTACGCCTAAGCCTTGATAGACCTTCATTATGAATTGTTACGTACACAAACTTGTTAATAAACAAATCATATCGTCACGAAACCAATAATGTCACTAATAAACTTAATCGTTTAATATGTTGTGTTAAATATGTGATAACATAAACTTTAAAACTTAAAGTTAACTAACTCACAAAACTTATCACGACGACATTGGACTATTGAACAAACAAGTGACTTTGGACTCGTAACAATCTTTAACACTGTACATTCAATAATTAGACAATAAAACCTTCTGTTGACTAACATTATGTCTTTCGATATGTTGGTTCTTTTGGCTAATGTTATTCCAGATCACGACATGGCTGCTCAAATGAATGTGGATGCACCACAAGTTCTCACAATTGCTGACATCTTCCCCAATGGCTATCCTAGAAAGATTGGAAAGAACAACCTTAGGGTTGACTTTGAAACCCTCACCTGCTCAGAATCTTCTTGTCTCATTGATGTGGATATTCTAAGGAATCATCCCTACCAGAACATGCTCTCACACTCTGCTACTGTACCGGAAATCTACATTTAGCAATTCTGGAATTCTATGTAGAGGATCACAGGTCAAAGTGCAGTGACAGTGAAACTTAATCACAAACAAGTCACCATCACTCATGCAGACTTACGGGCTGTTCTTCTCATTCCTGAAATCGAGCCAACTGACTTCTTTGCCACACCTACTGAGGAGACAGTTCTACAATTCTTGCTTGATATTGGCTATGATGAAGCTTCAGGAGTTATCTCTAAGCATTCTCATGTAGAGCTTAAGAACATTCCTCAACCGTGGAGAACCCTCTACATCATCATCACCAAATCGGTCTCTGGTCGTGATAGTGGATATGAGCATCCCAAGCTCATGGAACTACAAATTTTCTGGTCATTAATCAACAAAAAGGACATCGAAATTGAAGCACTGTTATGGGAAGACATGATGTCATTTCACAAGAAACTTGGCTCAAAGATTCCCTATGTCAGATACACAAAATTGTTGATCCAGAGAGCACTTGGACTTCATCCAGATATTCCACAAAGGCTCAATGACCCAGATAATCACGATATGTTGACTGAGCCTACCCTATCAGTCAGAATCAAGGAATCGTCTACAAAGAAACAGGGTGCTGTATTACATGATCACCTTCTGTCTAAAGAAATCAAAAAGCTCGAGACATACAAAAGGTATCTAGTTGCAGTAAAAGAAGGCAAAGTTGGTCATCTCGATGACAAGTCTTCTGGAATACCTATAAGGAGAACCAGAAGAGGCAGTGCAGGAAGTGCTGCAAGTACTGAAAGTCATAGGAAGTTTCCCAAGAGGAATCCTCCTCGTAAAAGGACTGTTCCTTCTAAGGAAGCTGTTCCCATTCCCTTACCTAAACCTGAACCGCAGAGAAAGCTAATTGACGAGGAATCAGAAGGTACTGAATCAGAAGAAGAGATTATGTACTCTGAAACTACTAAAGATGAAACCACAACGGTATCTAAACCTCCCAGTCCTCCAGCTGACCAAGGAAAAGGAAAGACTCATGTACTTGTGCCATATGAAGAAAGCTCAGAAAGTGATGAAGAGCAACTGGATAAATCCTACAGGAAGAAGTTTAAATTCGTTAGACACCTTCAAAAGGCTGAAGAATTTGCAAAAGACCAAATGGGTGGCCCCGGAGGATCAAGTGGTGCTGCCCACTCTTCACCAGATCCTGATGCGGTTAATCGACCCGATAAGGGATCTGGTGCCACCACTCTTGTGCAACAACAAACGCTTGTGGAGGAGTCTAATGATTATAACATTGAGGAATCAGAAAAGGATAAGACTGAGAAAGAGAAAACTAATGAAGAACCTAAGGATCAGACGGAAGAAAAGGCTAAATCTGGACAAGATGACGAAGAGAATTATGATGATTATCTTCTCAACAGTCCAACTCGTTCCAAGGAGGATACTTCTGCACCTCCTAAGGACCCCGAGCCTCCTCATGTCTCCTCATCATCAGATTCTTCATCTCATTCCTCACCACCACCATCTAAAAGATCAACCAAATCATCATCCAAATCAGTGAAGAAGCCTACTCGATCTTGGATATCTCATGCTCATAAACGAATTGGGAATGCTGTCAAACAAATCAGAAAGAAATACATCCTCCAAAGGAAGATGAATTTCTATGCTGATCAGATACAGTATATTCATGATGATCTCGACAAGATGCAAGAGGAAAGGGAGTATGTCCAGAAGCTCATGAAAGATGATCTTCAAGGAAAAATGGATGAAATGATCAAAGGATACACTCAACAGTTCCTTATGGAGGTCGTTCCGAATCTGACAAAGCAGATGTATACCAGACAACTGTATCCAAATCTGTTGCATCTAGCCAAACAAGCCATGAAATCAACTCCGATGAATTTAAGCATCAATCCAGTTGAATCTACAATCTTCTTAGATGATGAATTGGTTAACCGGCTAGTAGCGCAAATGTTGACACGCTCTGCAACGTTTGCCTCACATGAAGCTAAACTGTTTGAAGCTCTATTGGAATACCAACTCAGGTCCTCATTCCGAGAAGAAGCTGTTAGGCCCAAACATTCAAGAGATGATGAAGACAAAGATCAGGATAAGGATAAAGAGCCCAAACGCTCAAAGAAGTCTGATGTATCATCCTCTATTCAGTACTCGATGCAACCTCCACCACAACGGACTCCTACTCAACAAAGAACTTCTCCTCCATTTTCTACTGATAAACCTCAGGATTCATCTGAGTTACCGCCCGAGACTCAAAAAACCGGTAATCACTTTGAGTATACGGGTGGTGACGATGAGGAAGTCTGTGAGCCCCTACAACAACCCACCTCTCCCAAACAAGTTAAGAAACCAGAATCCTCATCTAGGCTAAAACAAAAGAAGAAGAAGAAGAAGGCGCCAATGACTGACGTCGTATCATGGCTAGATGAAGATACAACATAGGAGTTTGAATGGTTTTCTACACTTGTCAATTCCACTCCCTACCCTGAAGAAGGTCAAGATCTGGTAGACGGTAATACTTTGGAGCATGCTAAGATTATGCAAGAAAAATTCCATGTGAAGAAGATGACGAAATCCGAGTTGAGGCGAATCAAGAATGAAGCTTTTCAACTGCGAATCAAGAATGAAGCTTTTCATCATTGGCCGGAACGCCGAAGAATCTACTACCGAAGCTGCCAGGTTCAGAAGTCTCAACATCCAGTGTTCAGTACTAAGGATATCGTTGCCATCAAACACGTTGATCTGTCGACCAAATGGGACCACACTTTTCTCAAGAAGATTGTGGTCAAAAGGCAAGATGAACGGGATTATGCATTCTCTGAAGCTGACTTTGAGAATTTGTCTCTCAACGACATTGAAGACATGTACCATGCCAAAGTACAGGGTCGCATGAGGCAATTTTCAACTGAAGTACAACGTGAATTCATCAAGTCACTACTCATCTTCATAAGAAGCATAGTCATCAAAGAACGTGTAGAAGATCTCCAACTGGCTGTTGAATCATATCAAACCCGTGTTAACTTCACTCCACCTCAGCTTGATCTTCCCGACATCAACCAGCTCTCATAATATACACTCATCAGCAAACCATTCGGCGTTGTTTACCGCAGTGAACTCCGACGAAATTGCTTAATGGCGTGTCGCGATCTTCACAAATTTGGGGATCACACTTTGAAGATGGTTAGGGACAGATTGGCTTATAGGTTGAAGGATATACGTCAAATGATTGGGTCTCCTAAGCGATGGAATTCTCAGGATCGAAGGGATGTGAGGAGAATCATCAAGATGATTGATGAAAGGTTGTATAGAAGGGATCAGTTCAGAAGATTGGAAAGTTATGTTAGTGGTCGACCCAGGATTAACATCACCGGCTTTCAACGCCCGATTCACACTCCTGGCGACATCTCTGGACTTCCTGGTACCCCTTGAATTGCTTCCTTCATTATAAATTTGGATGTGTGATTATATATGTCTATGGCTTGTGCACACATTACAGTGTACAACCCGTAATTGTCAAGAAAGGACCCTGTAGTATGCTTCAGTGCCACAATCCTTATAAAAGGAGGGAAAGCTTCTTACTTTTGAGTAAAACCTATCAAACCTTTCATTCTTCAAGGTTTTGCTCAAAAGGACAAGTACTTCCCCGTATCATTTTCAAAACCTCAACCGTTTTTATCACTTGTTGAGGGGGAGTACTTGAGTTAAAACTTTGTTCACAAATTGTTCATAGTGGTCATCTTCCTGCAACACTCGAAATGGTCATATTTATTCTCAACTTTTCAAAAATAACATTTTATATGCCATTTTTGAGGGGGAGAAAATTATGTGATAAGAAATATGTTGTGTAAATGCAAATGAATTTTTGTGTAATAGACTTAACCAACGAATTGACGGTACTAAACTGTTAGTAACTCGAAAAGACTTGTCCGGGACGGGTAATAATTTCAAGCTAGTTCGCTAGTAATGTAAATGTGTCTCGCAAAGGACTTGTCCTAGTAGAATGTACCATTCGAGAAACTCTTGGTAGACATGAACTCTGACAGGTTTGACAACCTTTCGAGGTTTGTTTACACCTTCAAGGTAGTTATTAGAGCTATTTGTCACCTAAAAGCTGACAATGTAACTCTTTAACTATGCAATGTAACCATGTCTCGCGGGGGATTGTCTATCTTGAGCTGATCAATTCAAAAGTGCGCGCTCTTCCCACACAGTGCAGATTTCCGTCAAAATTCTAAAGCACATGTGGAGGGGGAGTATTTCTGCTAAAAGATAAAACTCTCACAGTGGTTCAAACACGTTTTTCATTTACAAACCCTTTGAGAGATTTTCTTGAAAATTGGTTTTATGGCAACATAGGTTAGTCATGGAGTGATAAGGTGACTAAGGTTAGGAATAACCGTCCTATGATCCGCCAGAGCCGGAGGGATCTACCCAAGGACATCACAAATAGTTAGTACTTAGAAGTCCTTAGGTATGATTATAAAAAGGAGAAATTGAGAATCGGAGAAAGAAGGAGTTGAAGAATTAAAAAGAAATGCAAAGAAAAGGGTGAAAAGAAATAGCCCTCCAAATTATTCAACTTAGGGCAGACACCGGGTTCAATTCATATGCTACTGGTTGTCACTTAGTGACGCCGGTATTGAAGATTAAAAGTCGTCATGGACCCAGTGACGCATGCACTAAACCTTCTTAGCCACTCAAGTTTCTCTCTACAGAAGCTTGTTTCATTCTCATAGGGAACCCTACGTAAACTATTGGCTTTCTCTTAGAGATTGCTAGTATTGAAGAAGGAGACCCTCTCCCTAGTCTCCGCTCAGGAAAACCAAGACGTACTATTGAGTCTAGAGCCACGAGATTCATCAAAAGATCTCTTAGGAACACTTGACATCTCATCACTTGTTGATCACCAAATAAGATCATCAGTGGTTCATATCGAGTCCTTCACAGATCTTAGCAATCTGTCGAGAACATTTATGAGAGGTTCACAACTGTGATCCTCAGTGATTGAATGGAAACTCCTGCCAGGGTCAACATCAAACAGCCTTGACAGCAGGTCACTTCGGTAACTCCCCGTGGATTACGCTTAGTGTGTCTCAAACGGTCTACAGTCGTGAGGTGACACTTCGGTGTACCTCATCGACTCATCTTAACTGTAGATGTACTTCGGTACATTGCGTTATCTCACTTGTGGGACTCCAGTTCAGGAACGGCCTTTGTAAGAATTAGAGATGTGTTTTCACACTATGATGTTAACACTCTCGAAGTTCAAACTTGTAAGTGCCGGAATCCGCTTATTACTAACCGTTTGAAATGTTTTCTTCTTATGGAAGCTCCGGAGCGGGATGATCGTGCTGATTCTTCTCATGCTCACGCCAACATCATCACTAATGGAAGTTCTATCCAAAAGCAACACAACAGTCAGAATGATTCTTCGTCAAATCAAAGAATCTACAAAGTTAAAAGACTTAAAGAACTTCATCAGTACTGAATTCCAACGTCAAAGAGCATGTGAGCATGTTGAAGAATGACGTGGAGACACTATAGCAGCGAAGCAGACCTGAGGCAGACTTGATGCAGACAACAACATACTATCACTTTCATCACAAAGAACAATGATCAAAGAACAAAGTTAAAGATGACGTCAAAGCATAACCGTTCAAAGAAGACAATTTCTCTACACTGGTGAGATTGTTCGAATCAAGGCAATTCTTCTCACAAGAAAGAAGAATGTCAGAAGTCGTCAGAGCTACTATTACATCAACGCCTTCACCATTCATCACCAACACTTAAGGGGGAGATTGTTGGAATCACTCCTAATTATAATTCAAGTGTTAGTTATTCTTATGTAATAGGTAGCTTATTATGGCCTTTATGTTTGTTATTAGCCTTAAGCTTATGTAGAAGGCCCATGAGCTTAGGCCCAAGCCCATAAAGGAAAGGAAGGGAACTAGGAGTGTTGCCCTAGCTTCCCTCCTATAAATACTCTTGTAAACCTTCATTTGAAGGTTGGTTGTTCAATTTATCTCTTTCACATACTCTATGCTTAACCGTTCTTTATTTCCTACGCGTATGTGTGCGTGATAGTTGTTCATCCGCCTCTATCTCTTCTCTATCTCTTTCTATGTTGCTTGTGTTGTAAAACTAGTGACCTAACAGTGGGGAATTTACATCAGATTATGATCAAGACATGACTGAAATGTCTTTCAAGAGACACACTAGAATGGAAATTAGTGTGTTCATAGAGACACTTATCCATCTCATGGATAATGTGGATAAGTATATTGAGGAAGTTACTCAGAAAGATGAAATAATAGATGAGAGTCTGGTGCTGTTAACAGAATGTTGTGATGAGTTGGGTAATGTATCAGTTGAAGAATCAGGTGTTGCTAAATGAAGAATAACAGAGACAACAAAGAATGATGCATCAAATTGTTCAGTAACTCATGTTACACATGATGTGGATGCAGATATCAGACAGATAAATGAACAGGTGTCATGTGATGAGGTACCCTTAACTGTTCAACATAGTGCATCTGCTAATGTACCTAAACATACTGATCTTAAAGCTGAACATGATTCTGATAAATGTTCCTTGGTGCTGAGTCTAATAATTTCAAAACAAATGATATGGTTGATAAAAAGGCTTTTGACGAACTTTCAAACAAATTCTCAAAACTTGAAAAACATTGCATTTCACTTGAAATTGCTATACAGAGTAAAGAAGAAAGTTTTCAACTTAACAAACCATGTAAAAATTTGGAACTTCCTGAATTCCGTGAACTTTTTGAAATTAGCACTTTGAAAGCTCAGCTTCAAGCCAAAAACTCGACTATCAACAATTTGAAGAAACATATTTCTGGTATGCATGTGAAAAGTACTTTGGTTACAAGTAATTCTGATGATAATGCTATTTATGATATTCAAATGAGAAATGATGAATTAGCAGTCTGTGTGGCCAAATTACTAAAGGAAAATGAGTCTTTGAGAAAGCATCACATAGAACTAAGTGACTCTGTCAAAGAAGCTAGAACTAAGTCAATAGAACAAACAAATTCTTTGATAGCAAAAATTGATGAACTCAAAGCTCAACTTCAGGAAAAGAGTTTCACTATTGTTGCCTTAAAAAATGAGCTTAGGAAAACTGTAGTGAAAAGTGTGAACACTAGGTTTGCAAAACCATCAACCTTGGGGAAACCAGTTTCTCATCCCATTAGAAACCGGTCCATTTTTAGGCAGCCTACTGCGTTTATATTCGAAAGACCAAAATTTTCAAAAACACGGTTTGCCTCCCAAGTTGATGAGAAACAAGTTTTGTCAAAATCAGTCACTTCACCTGAGTTGCCTAAGAATTATGCTTCTAGTTCCTCTAAACCGCAACAAGCAGCTACTTCTACTCCCAGCACCTCTAGGATTGGTTCAAAAAACATGTCAAAACCAAGCATTAAAATTCAGAATTCATATGATATAAATGACTTGTGGAAGAACTATTATCTAGAAGATGCTAGGAAAAAGGCACAGATTCGAAAAGACAGAATTTTAGGTTCAAGACCCAGGGTGATGATTTCTACGAGGCTTCAAGGCACTGCTAGTAGTTGTAAACCACTACCTAGGAACACTCAAAAGACTAGGGATTGGCTTGCATCTAAGAGTAGTTATGTCAATAAGAATGCCAAGCATGTAGAAATCAAAACTAGAAATTCTGAGTCTTTTCCAAATAAGAAACATTTTCCTAATTCACATGCTAAGGTACAATCCACTAAGGCTACTAACATGGCTAAGGTTCAACATGTTATGAAGCAAAACAAACCTAAAACTTCGCATAGATGGATCCCAACTGCTAAATCTTCGGAGTCTAGGAATAACGATAAGTCTTCCACTGTGCATAAGAATGTCACCAATCCTAGACCTTGCCATAAGTGGATTCCGTCTGGTAAAATGTTTAAGGATGTTGGACTTAGGTGGATGCCTACCGGATAGCTCTTTACCGATGACAAAATCAAGGTTGACTGTGAAACCCCAAAGGGTTTGGATACTAATGTCACTAACCAAAATATATGCAATCAAGTTTGTAATATTAGTGCAGGTGATCGATGCTGAACAATCAAGTTTAATCACACAAGCTAACCACTTGTGAATGGCTAACCGTAATACACTTAAAACTGCTCAGAAACCAATGCAATGAAGATCTGGAGAATATAGTGGATTCCCGGGTCGTTAAGTCCCACGGAGACTCAATGGTGTTTTAAAAACTTTCAGACGATAGAATGATCACTAAGGATAGTGATCAGTAAAGATTTGGATTGATAACTACACTACTGAATGATTGGAATGGAATTGGATACAGAATTGGAAAGCACAACAATCAGATAAGACAAACGTGAACGTATGTATATTAAAAATTACGTAAACGTACAAAATAAAAAGTGAATCTAAGAAATAAAAGACCTACAAATATGAAAATGACATTTTTGGAATCCTAAAAACAAAAGAAAATTATTAGAAAAAGAAAATTATTTTTACAACTATTTATTTAATTATTATTAATTAAAAACTATTTTAAACTATTTAATAATACTCTAAAATATAAGAAAATATTAAATAAAGCTAGAAAATTTAAATTATGACATAATAAAATCTAAAATATTATAAAACTTATTTTAAAATTGAAGATATATTTTTTATGCTTTTTAATTATTTATTACTAATTATTTAAGACTTTTAACTATTTAAAATTATAATAAATACTAAACAAACAGAGAAAATTATGAAACTTTTTCTAAAAATATCCTAAGGTGACAGAAAGCTAAAAAAATTATAAAAACAGGAAGTGCTTAAGAATAAGCTGAAAAGAAAAATCAAAAAGCTAATTAATATTAAATAAACGCTATCACTATATTTAAAATGATGTTTTTGTGGATTTTCTTTTTGAAAACTATTTAACTACTGATATTAAGCTACTTTAATGAAAACAAAAATTTTACAAACTAAAAATAAGCTGTCTGAAGCTTAAAAAGTTAAACAGTGCAAGTTATGAGCTTATTATGAAGATTTAAGCTCAAACAAGCTTCAAAGCTAGAACCAAAGGTGGAATAAGATTCAACAAGCTATAAGCTACTCAAATAAAGCTAAAAGACACAAAGAAGCATACTGATAAGCTGGAAATTAGCAAATAAGCACTTGGCTTCTTATTGTTAAAAAACAGAAATGGGACAAGGTTTAAGCTTAATGCAGCCCTAGCAAATAAGCTTCAAAGTGGAATATTAAGCTTGGGACCTCAAGTCAGCTAGGTAAGCTTTCCAAAGAACCAAATTACACAAGCTATGGGTAACTAGAGAGCTCTGTGTGAGCTTGTGAAAGTGACTAGCTCAACTGTGCACAGGACATCATTTCAGACAGGGTGCTCAAAAGAAGCTAGAAAAGAAGCTATGAATAAGCTGATTAAAAGTGAACTAATATTTTTCTAATTAAGTTAAGCAGCTAAACTTTAATATCCCAAAAGCTTATAAGCTAAATCTCAATATTAAACACACACTAAAATCATCTATTTTATTCAAAAACGACCAAATTGAAAATTTTGACTTTTTAAGAAAAACACTAAGGTTGACTTATATGAACTTTAAGTTGATTCTAATCCCTGATTGTGATGTATTAAGGTGAACTAAGACTGATTTGAGCAATATTAACAACTTATGAACACAAAATCATGATCATGGATCATGAAAATCCAACAGCTAACACAAGATTTGATCAAAAGCTAATTTTGACTTTTTCACAAATGAGAACTGGTTTTTCTTGTTGAAATGAGTTTCTAAGACCTAATGTGACATGAAACAATAACAAGCAACCACTCAAACAACCTCCAACACTAATAACTCAGCAAATCCAAACAGTACTTAACTAAACTGATTTGAAGATTTTCAAGTGATTTTAAAGATTGAGACCATGTAACTAATTACAGACTTAATATTATCACTTACTAAGACTAAATAGACACTAAACAACAGCAATAACAACATACAACTAAGAAATTAAACTTAAGCTAATTTAACTGTCAAAATAAAATTTTTATAAACTACAAATTAAAAAGAACAAGCAACTGTTTTTAATGTATAATTATACTTAACTACAACTAATTAACATAAAGACACAGAGATTTAAACTTAAGAACACTTAAACAGTGAAATACAAAAATTGAGCAAAAAGCTTACAAGTGGTGTTGAACTGAGAACACAGAACCAAGATCAAAAGACCACTCCTATAGGCTTACCACTAAGCCACTAACCCAGGGCAATCCAATATTCACCCTGCTCCAGCTTTGATCACCATTTCTTGTGATTTTTTATTTTTTCACTAATTTATTTGTATTTTTGGTGAATTTTGAGTTTCACTTCTAAACTGATTTTAAATGTTTCTAAAAGCTTAAATAAGCTTTCTGAGGAGCTTATATGGCTTATTCAGTCCTTAACAACAGCTACAAACATCATTTGATCTTTTTGAGATTTTGAACATGAAATTGCATAAACTGAAATTAAGACTTTAACACTGAAATTTATTATTGAAAAGGATCTAAAATACACTGAACTTAAGGAAAACAGTACTTGAAAGCTAAGTATTACACTGGGATTTAAATTTTAACTAAAACGACAAAGATAAACTAAAATTACACTAGATATGTTGCTTCATTGCTTCCTCCTTGTTTTATAATGATCTCTTTAGCTCTTGTCGACATCTCTGATTGTATCCCACTTCATTCCAACCATTGGATTGGTCAAAATCATCATAATCGTCCATTTGGATATTTTGGCGCCAAAAATCTATAAGCAGGTTTTTGTTATTAATGGATTTTGGGAAGATGTGGAGGTGAAGGGGGACAAGGTAAGGTGGTAGTGATATGATAGGAGCAAGTGGAATTGAAAAAGTTGGAAAAACCAGCTCTGGTTTTTGGAATTCAGGCTTGGAGAAGGAGATGTACAGTACTGGTGGTTTTGGCGCGTTGACCGAATTTGACCGAGGTTTTATAATAAGTGGGGGGTCCAAAATGGTTATTGACTGGGATCAAAATGATTTGGACTGGGGTCAAGGGTCAAGGGGCTCAAGGGTCAAGGTCCAAGTGGTGGATTGGGCTAAGGTTTGGGCCAGCAGTGTATTGGACTTGGGTTGATATTAGAAGGTGTTCGTTTGGTTTGATAGTATCACAAGGACCAATCATGTAAATTCGGATTTTTGAGGGACCAAAACTGAACTTTCTCCAATGTTATCAAAAGGACCAAACTTGCCAATCTTTAATAGTACAAGGACCACTTTTGCATAAAATTCCATTTTTAGATATCCAAGGACCAATTTTGACATTTTTTCAAAGTTGAGGGACCTTTTCTGTCATTTGACCAAAGATTCATTCGAGGACCATTTTTGACAACTTAGAATATTTCAGGGACCTTGAATGATAAAACTCCACATTTTTGGATTCCAGGGACTAGATTTGACAACTTTTGAAACTTGGGGGACTAAAACTGCCAATTTTGCAAACTTGATATGTTTTTCATCTGATTTTGATATTTTTGCATTTAAAACACATAAAACACTGATTTGTGATATTTTCATCATTTTGATGCATTTCTGAGTGTTTTCAGATGTTTTTGCAGTCTAGATAGTACAAAAATGATGAGTATTTAGACACTCATCAATTCCCCACACTAAGATATTGCTAGTCCCTGGCAATGTTTTAAAACTTTAATGGATTTTAAAGAACTCTTTACCGAAAGCCATCACTTCTGGAGTAGCCAATTGTTTCAGTTCAAGTAAGAACTTTGGTACAATGATAACCAAATGATTTTGAGCAAATCATAAGCTGTAAACGGATTTGATTTGTCTTTACCAGAAGCCGTTTGCTTCTGGACTAGCCAACTCTTAGATAAATTATCAGTATTATCTTTGGTGAGCTGATTACCAATTATGGCTTTTCCACTGCCTTTACCACAAGCCATAAACTTGCGGGCTAGCCAACTCTTCACTTTTTAGGATATGGTGAGTTGAACACCATACAATTTTGGGCAAATTGCAAGCCATAAATGGATTTGAGAAATCTTTACCAAGAGCCGTTTGCTCCTGGATTAGCCAATCCTTATGTGGGTTAGACATGGCGGACTGATTACCATTTGTTGAGTAAGTGAAAAACACTTACTCCAAAAAAATTTTGGCCAAAAACGGGGGAATTGGGTGGATAATACATATGATAAAATTCGTGAGAATTCCCCCCCACACTTAGAAATGAATATTACCCTCAATATTCAAAGTACCGGCGGTTATGCCGAAACAAAGAACGTAAAAGGGAAATACTACGGCCATTATTTTATTTTTGATATATACACATTTTTTTTAGAGAAGAAAACTTATATGCAACAGCGGGGGGCAACTCCCCCACACCAGGGTGGTAGAATAGGGTAAGAAGACAGAAACATGGGTGAAAACCCATATGGTGTGTGCTACTGTTTTTGATTATCGAGTCGCTAGCTTGACTCGATCCCCGCATTCATTGGTTCATGGGGAAAGTTTGTAGATCAGGGACAACCATGGATGGAATGTCCTCTCCAAAGTAATGCTTTAATCGATGACCATTTACTTTAAAATTAGGACCATCGGGTTGAGATAACTCAATGGTGCCATAAGGATAAACCTTAGCAATAGTAAATGGACCAGACCAACGGGACTTGAGCTTTCCCGAGAATATCTTCAATCTTGAATTGAAAAGAAGGACTCGATCACCAACGTTGAAAACGCGGTTCTTGATTTTAGAGTCATGAATCTTCTTTGTCTTTTGTTTGTAGATCAAAGAGTTCTCGTATGCTTGATCACGAAGTTCATTTAATTCATTCATTTGAACTTTTCTGTGATCACCAGCTGTCTGAATATCGAAGTTTGCATGTTTCAAGGCCCAGTATGCCTTGTGCTCAAGCTCAATCGGAAGATGACATGCCTTTCCGTACACTAGCTTGTATGGAGTACACCCGATGGGTGTTTTATAAGCTGTACGGAATGCCCAGAGTGCGTCATCCAGTTTATCCGACCAGGATGCACGATTTTCGCCTACTGTCCTTTCAAGAATTCTTTTAATACCACGGTTGGAAACTTCCACCTGCCCACTTGTTTGGGGGTGGTATGCAGTAGAGAGACGAAGGGTAACACCATACTTTTGCATGACACGATCAAATTGGTCATTGCAGAAATGTGTACCACGATCACTGATTATAGCTCTCGGAGTTCCAAGCCTAGCAAAAAGAGATTTCAAAAATTTCACAACAACTCGGGCATCATTGGTAGGTAAAGCTTTTGCTTTAACCCATTTTGACAAATAATCAACAGCCACAAGTATGTATTTGTTTCCTCGAGAAGATGGAAATGGCCCCATAAAGTCAATGCCCCAGATGTCAAATATCTCACACACTTGAATGGCGTTTTGCGGCATTTCATTTCTTTGAGAGATATTTCCATGACGTTGACAAGCGTCACATGTTTTGACAAATTCATGGGCATCCTTGTAAATTGTTGGCCAATAAAACCCGGAATCAAACACCTTTTTGGCGGTGTAATTTGGACTATGATGGCCCCCGGTGGGTCCAGCATGGCAAGCTTTGAGAATGTCCATAGCTTCTTGTCCATAAACACACCGTCGGATGACTTGATCCGCACAGATTTTGAATAAGTAGGGGTCGTCCCAGAAGTAATGTTTAACATCCTTGAAGAATTTGTTCTTCTGTTGGGTCGACATCCCTTTCACTATGAAGTTACCCGCATGGTAGTTTGCGAAGTCAGCAAACCATGGGGTAGTAGAGTTTCCACGAAAAGAAACTGCATTGAGTGTCTCGAGAGGAAATGTTTCATTTATTTCCTTTTTCTCGAAAACATCTTGGTGAGGGTTTTCTAATCTGGACAGATGATCAGCAGCTAGATTCTCAGCTCCTTTTTTATCACGTATAATGATATCAAATTCTTGCAGGAGGAGAATCCAACGGAGCAATCTCGGTTTTGCATCTTGTTTTGCAAAGAGATATTTGAGAGCCGAGTGATCCGTATACACCACGCATTTGGTCAAGATTAAGTATGGCCGAAACTTCTCAAACGCATACACCACGGCTAGTAGCTCTTTTTCTGTGGTGGTGTAATGAGTTTGAGCTTCAGTCATAGTTTTACTTGCGTAGTGGATAGGCTGAAAATTCTTGGATCTACGTTGCCCTAAGACTGCACCGATAGCAAAATCACTTGCATCGCACATGAGCTCAAAAGGCAAGTCCCAGTCGGGGGTAACTAGAATGGGTGCTTCCGTAAGCTTTTTCTTTAATGTTTCAAAAGCTTCGATGCACTCAAGTGAGAAGATAAAAGGAGCATCTTTTTCAAGAAGATGGGTCATAGGCCGGGCGATTTTAGAAAAATCTTGTATGAATTTGCGATAAAAACCGGCATGACCTAAAAAACTCCTAATACCTTTGACGGTAGTAGGATGAGGCAATTTAGCAATAACATCAACTTTTGATCTATCTACCTCAATCCCATTTTTTGAAATCTTATGGCCAAGGACTATGCCTTCTTTGACCATAAAGTGGCTCTTCTCCCAATTTAGACAAAGATTGGTGTCTTCACACCTTTGAAGCATTTTTTCTAAATGGGAGAGACATGTTTGAAACGAGTCCCCAATTAACGAGAAGTCATCCATAAACACCTCCATTGTTTCCCCGATCATGTCGTGGAAAATTACCATCATACATCGTTGGAACGTACCAGGAGCATTACATAAGCCAAAAGGCATACGTTTGTGGGAAAAAGTTCCGTATGGGCAGGTGAATGTGGTCTTCTCTTGATCCTGTGGATCAATGGGGATCCGAAAATATCCTGAGAAACCATCAAGGAAACAATAGTACTCGTTTCCTGCTAATCTCTCAAGCATTTGGTCCATGAAGGGTAGAGGAAAATGGTCTTTACGGGTAGCGTCATTCAACTTACGATAGTCAATGCACACACACCATCCCGTGACCAGCCGAGTTGGAATTAACTCGTTTTCTTCATTTGTGACAACAGTTATGCCACCCTTTTTAGGAACACAATGAATTGGGCTAACCCAAGGACTATCTGAGATTGGGTAAATCAATCCTGCATCAAGAAGTTTAATAACCTCCTGTTTGATAACATCATGGATTTTTGGATTTACTCTTCTCTGATGTTGAACTGCTGGTTTGAAGTCATCCTCCATCAAGATTTTGTGAGTACAAAATTCAGGGTTGATACCCTTAATGTCGGAGAGTTTCCAAGCAATTGCTTGCTTGTGCGACTTCAAGACCTTTATGAGAGCAGTCTTTTCATCTTTACTCAAATCTCGAGCAATAATGACTGGTAATTTATCATCACCTTCAAGAAATGCATACTCGAGATGAGGTGGTAAGTCCTTAAGTTCGACTTCAGGAAATTCTTCAGTTTTCTCAACTGACTTGACTTCCTTGTTATGAAGTTCGACGGGAGGGAGCGATGATGGATCATCATTAAGCAACTTCTCAATGAGAAGTATGTCCCCCTCAATGTCGATGGGAGAGTGATCAATTTCCCATGGAACAGAATCACTAGATAAGTAGGCTTCAATCTCTTCCAAGATGAAGTCACTTTCCTCAAAAGGAGTGAGAGAAGGAGTAGAATTGGCAATGATGGGTTGAGATGAATGAGTGAGATTATCACTCGAAGAATTATGATCATAACCAAGAACTTCTTGAGAGTACTCTTCAGAAGCAACATCAATGATATCTATTCGGTTAACCGACTCAGAATCATAATTTGCGGAGTACCTCAAAGTTTGATCAAGGTTAAAGGTGACAGCTTCATTACCAACATGTAATGTGATTTCTTGCTCAAATACATCAATGAGAGCACGGCCCGTTCTCAGGAATCCTCGTCCAACAATGAGAGGAACCCGATGATCGGCATCAAAATCAACAACTACAAAGTCAGCTGGAAAATGGAACTTTCCTACTTTCACAAATACGTCCTCGGCAATGCCAAGAGGACGGGATATTGTACGATCTGCAAGCTCGAGAGTCATGCATGTAGGAGTAAGTTCAGGAAGAGAAAGTTTCTTCCATACTGAATAAGGCATCAGATTGATGCTTGCACCAAGATCGGCTAAGGCAAAGCATTCAACCATTCCTGAAAATACACAAGGTAAGAGAAATTTTCCAGGATCTCCAAGCTTTTCTGGAAGCTTCTTCAAGATAACTGCAGAGCAGTTCTCGTTTAGAGGAGTTTTAGCCATTTCAAACAGCTTTTCCTTGTTGCTTAACATGTGTTTGAGAGTTGATGCAAACTTGGGCATCAGCATGATAGCATCCGCAAAGCTTATGTCAAAATGTAGTTCTTGGAAAATTTGAAAAAATTTATCCATTTGATGACTGGCTTTTTCGCGGAGCTTTTGCTCATTCAAACGTGATGGGTAAGGAATAGAAGTTTTGGATTTGGTATTTTCAACGGGAGCTACAGGTGGTTCAAAAACAACTCCTGGATTAGATTTGGGTTTTTGGACAACTTGAGGTTGGACTACCGAAGGTGGGACGTGTGCTGTACTTCGTGGGCTTGAAAAATGCACCTTGTCCGTTGTATCCTTGGTAACTTGACTCATTGCTCCTAGTGGAGGAGGCATTGGAGTCGAAGGTCCATTGTGTGTCTTAGGTTCACTTTCTACTACCTTAGGGAGAGAAGAAGAAGAAGAGGTAGTAGGAATAGAGGGTCCATCATATGAAACACCACTTCTGGTTGTGATCGCCTTTGCATCGCCCCTCGGGTTAGCGATCGTGTTGCTCGGAAGTTTTCCTGAGCCCGAGGGTTGATCATTTAAAGACTTCTTTAGATCAGCGATCTGACTGACCAACAACCTGTTCATTTCATATTGGGATTTCATGAATTGCTTCAATAGCTCATCAGATGATGGTCCAGTTGGAACAATGGCTTGAGTTTGATTAGGAAAATTCTGGCCTCTATTGTTAGGAATAGGGCCTTGATTTTGAAAATTTCCTTGATTAGGATTCATATTCCCATGAAATTGATTCCCTCGATTGAAATTGTTTTGATTAAGGTTCCCTTGATGTTGGAAACCTTGATTTGGTCCGGGATAGAAATTGGTTTTGATAACCTTGGTTCATTCTAGGTTGGTTTTGATTCCGGTTTTGCATGTTATGATTCTGGTTAAAACCGGGTGGTGCCTGAGAAGTGTTAGCACGGTGGTTTGGTTCATTTTGAGGACGGTATTGATTACCTCCCTGATGTGAAGTACCGGCTAGAGCATTGGCTTCAAACGGACTACCATCGGTGGCAGTACAGTTGTAGTATGCATGAGGGCCACCACAAGTAACACAAACTTCAACTTTCTTCACCTCACCATGTGTTGGTGTCTGTGTGAAAGTGACTTTCTTTTGGTTAGCAAGAACCAAAGCCTGAACAATATCTGTGAGTTTGTCAATCTTAGCATCGGTGCTAGATGTACTCACAGGAGATGAAGTAGAAGGTCCAGCATTAGACTGAGATTGATATGTCTTTGCTCGGAAAGGGCGGACCTGGGACTTGTTTTCAATGATTTGTAAGGCTTCTTTGGTGGTCTTGCTCAGGAAATTTCCTCCCGCGGAGGCATTTAAAGAGTCTTGATTAGTCTGGTTCAGACCATTGTAGAAAGTATCCATTTGCATTAACTCGGTAAAACCATGATGCGGACACTTGCGGAGCAACTCTTTGTAACGATCTCATGCCTCCCCGAATGATTCATCAAATCTTTGAGAAAATTTCATTATCTCATTCTTTAGACTTGTAGTTCGGGATGGAGGATAGAATTCGTTAACAAACTTGGTGACTAGATCCTCCCATGTCTCAATGGAACGAGGGGGTTGTTTCTCAAGCCAATTCCGGGCTTGTCCCTCTAGAGAAAATGGGAACAGAAGAAGCTAAATTGCTTCATGTGGGACATTTTTGTATTTGATGGTAGATGCAATCTTGTTAAACCATCGAATATGTTCATGAGGATCATCCCGCTCAAAACCATAGAATTGGCTTTGGGTTACAAGATTAAGCAACCCGGTTTTGAGCTCAAAGGTATCAGCCACGATGGCTGGGATAACAATAGCATCTCCGTAACCCTCGATGGGTGCTTGGAGAAGCTCATTCAGAGGATTGTCTTCTGCCATTACGACAGGGGGTGGTGGTGGTAGACGTTCCTCAGTCACGGCTGAAGGAGCAGAACGTCCTCTACGTCTATGAGGAATATTTGCAAGCTCAGAAAGTGGACTTGTAGAACTGGAAGAACGAGTGCGCATGCACTAAGTATGAAAATCAGTTTTCAAAACAAATGCGAGGCAAAACGACAAGTGAACTCAACCAATAATCACAAATGAAATGGCTTCTTTGAAAAAGGTATACCAAATCACAAGGACACAAAGGCAAGTTTTAAATCTGTTGTTCGGGAACTTATTAATGGTCACACCCCCAGTTAGTAGGTGTACTGCCTTGATTTGCGGTGGTTGATTTTTATGTATATATTAAGTACCACTGAAAAGACGTAGGTATAGATTTGTGCAAGGGTTTAAAAACTTTTGGAAAATATTTTTGGTATCGTCTCGTTTAACCAAATCGTATTTCTTTAAGAATCACCTTAAAAGAAACACAAGCTAGAAAACGTTACGATTGTTTTGTTGTTTTATATTTGTTTTGGTGTTGTTAACACTTTAGGAAAAGTGTTAATGAACTTTTTGGATTTTCTGATAACTTTACAAAAAAAATTTTTTTTTACAAAAGATGGTATATGTGCAAGAATGGGGCTGAAAAAGGTTTAACACACGCTAAAGCCTCCCCGGCAGCGGCGCCAAAAATTTGATCGATGTTGAACATTCAAGTTTAATCACACAAGCTAACCACTTGTGAATGGCTAACCGTAATACACTTAAAACTTCTCAGAAACCAATGCAATGAAGATCTGGAGAATATAGTGGATTCCCGGGTCGTTAAGTCCCACGGAGACTCAATGGTGTTTTAAAAACTTTCAGACGATAGAATGATCACTAAGGATAGTGATCAGTAAAGATTTGGATTGATAACTACACTACTGAATGATTGGAATGGAATTGGATACAGAATTGGAAAGCACAACAATCAGATAAGACAAACGTGAACGTACGTATATTAAAAATTACGTAAACGTACAAAATAAAAAGTGAATCTAAGAAATAAAAGACCTACAAATATGAAAATGACATTTTTGGAATCCTAAAAACAAAAGAAAATTATTAGAAAAAGAAAATTATTTTTACAACTATTTATTTAATTATTATTAATTAAAAACTATTTTAAACTATTTAATAATACTCTAAAATATAAGAAAATATTAAATAAAGCTAGAAAATTGAAATTATGACTTAAGAAAATCTAAAATATTATAAAACTTATTTTAAAATTGAAAATATATTTTTTATGCTTTTTAATTATTTATTACTAATTATTTAAGACTTTTAACTATTTAAAATTATAATAAATACTAAACAAACAGAGAAAATTATGAAACTTTTTCTAAAAATATCCTAAGGTGACAGAAAGCTAAGAAAATTATAAAAACAAGAAGTGCTTAATAATAAGCTGAAAAGAAAAATCAAAAAGCTAATTAATATTAAATAAACGCTATCACTATATTTAAAATGATGTTTTTGTGGATTTTCTTTTTGAAAAATATTTAACTACTAATATTAAGCTACTTTAATGGAAACAAAAATTTTACAAACTAAAAATAAGCTGTCTGAAGCTTAAAAAGTTAAACAGTGCAAGTTATGAGCTTATTATGAAGATTTAAGCTCAAACAAGCTTCAAAGCTAGAACCAAAGGTGGAATAAGATTCAACAAGCTATACGCTACTCAAATAAAGCTAAAAGACACAAAGAAGCATACTGATAAGCTGGAAATTAGCAAATAAGCACTTGGCTTCTTATAGTTAAAAAACAGAAATGGGACAAGGTTTAAGCTTAATGCAGCCCTAGCAAATAAGCTTCAAAGTGGAATATTAAGCTTGGGACCTCAAGTCAGCTAGGTAAGCTTTCCAAAGAACCAAATTACACAAGCTATGGGTAACTAGAGAGCTCTGTGTGAGCTTGTGAAAGTGACTAGCTCAACTGTGCATAGGACATCATTTCAGACAGGGTGCTCAAAAGAAGCTAGAAAATAAGCTATGAATAAGCTGATTAAAAGTGAACTAATATTTTTCTAATTAAGTTAAGCAGTTAAACATTAATATCCCAAAAGCTTATAAGCTAAATCTCAATATTAAACACACACTAAAATCATCTATTTTATTCAAAAATGACCAAATTGAAAATATTGACTTTTTAAGAAAAACACTAAGGTTGACTTATATGAACTTTAAGTTGATTCTAATCACTGATTGTGATGTATTAAGGTGAACTAAGACTGATTTGAGCAATATTAACAACTTATGAACACAAAATCATGATCATGGATCATGAAAATCCAACAGTTAACACAAGATTTGATCAAAAGCTAATTTTGACTTTTTCACAAATGAGAACTGGTTTTTCTTGTTGAAATGAGTTTCTAAGACCTAATGTGACATGAAACAATAACAAGCAACCACTCAAACAACCTCCAACACTAATAACTCAGCAAATCCAAACAGTACTTAACTAAACTGATTTGAAGATTTTCAAGTGATTTTAAAGATTGAGACCATGTAACTGATTACAGACTTAATGTTATCACTTACTAAGACTAAATAGACACTAACCAACAGCAATAACAACATACAACTAAGAAATTAAACTTAAGCTAATTTAACTGTCAAAATAAAAAATTTATAAACTACAAATTAAAAAGAACAAGCAACTATTTTTAATGTATAATTATACTTAACTACAACTAATTAACATAAAGACACAGAGATTTAAACTTAAGAACACTTAAACAGTGAAATACAAAAATTGAGCAAAAAGCTTACAAGTGGTGTTGAACTGAGAACACAGAACCAAGATCAAAAGACCACTCCTATAGGCTTACCACTAAGCCACTAACCCAGAGCAATCCAATATTCACCCTGCTCCAGCTTTGATTACCATTTCTTGTGATTTTTTATTTTTTCACTAATTTATTTGTATTTTTGGTGAATTTTGAGTTTGACTTCTAAACTGATTTTAAATGTTTCTAAAAGCTTAAATAAGCTTTCTGAGGAGCTTATATGGCTTATTCAGTCCTTAACAACAGCTACAAACATCATTTGATCTTTTTGAGATTTTGAACATGAAATTGCATAAACTGAAATTAAGACTTTAACACTGAAATTTATTATTGAAAAGGATCTAAAATACACTGAACTTAAGGAAAACAGTACTTCAAAGCTAAGAATTACACTGGGATTTAAATTTTAACTAAAACGACAAAGATAAACTAAAATTACACTAGATATGTTGCTTCATTGCTTCCTCCTTGTTTTATAATGATCTCTATAGCTCTTGTCGACATCTCTGATTGTATCCCACTTCATTCCAACCATTGGATTGGTCAAAATCATCATAATCGTCCATTTGGATATTTTGGCGCCAAAAGTCTATAAGCAGGTTTTTGTTATTAATGGATTTTGGGAAGATGTGGAGGTGAAGGGGGACAAGGTAAGGTGGTAGTGATATGATAGGAGCAAGTGGAATTGAAAAAGTAGGAAAAACCAGCTCTGGTTTTTGGAATTCAGGCTTGGAGAAGGAGATGTACAGTACTGGTGGTTTTGGCGCGTTGACCGAATTTGACCGAGGTTTTATAATAAGTGGGGGGTCCAAAATGGTTATTGACTGGGATCAAAATGATTTGGACTGGGGTCAAGGGTCAAGGGGCTCAAGGGTCAAGGTCCAAGTGGTGGATTGGGCTAAGGTTTGGGCCAGCAGTGTATTGGACTTGGGTTGATATTAGAAGGTGTCCGTTTGGTTTGATAGTATCACAAGGACCAATCATGTAAATTCGGATTTTTGAGGGACCAAAACTGAACTTTCTCCAATGTTATCAAAAGGACCAAACTTGCCAATCTTTAATAGTTGCCAATCTTTAATAGTACAAGGACCACTTTTGCATAAAATTCCATTTTTAGATATCCAAGGACCAATTTTGACATTTTTTCAAAGTTGAGGGACCTTTTCTGCCATTTGACCAAAGATTCATTCAAGGACCATTTTTGACAACTTAGAATATTTCAAGGACCTTGAATGATAAAACTCCACATTTTTGGATTCCAGGGACTAGATTTGACAACTTTTGAAACTTGGGGGACTAAAACTGCCAATTTTGCAAACTTGATATGTTTTTCATCTGATTTTGATATTTTTGCATTTAAAACACATAAAACACTGATTTGTGATATTTTCATCATTTTGATGCATTTCTGAGTGTTTTCAGATGTTTTTGCAGTCTAGATGGTACAAAAATGATGAGTATTTAGACACTCATCAGCAGGTAGTCCTTACTCAATTGCAGATACTTCGATCCTTCACTACATGGACTGGTTTAAAGTATGGATTACAAATGGATTGACATCTCATAACTCACGGGTTCAAGTAACTCAATCTTGATATTCATTCGGCTATGACGTTTGAATACTTCAGTTCAAGCCTCGTACCTCAAAGAAAAGAAAAGTGTACGTGTCAGTGCGCTTTATCTTCTGAAGAAGAGAAATCTTCTCATTTATGACCATTCTCATCAACATGCTTCATACTTTTTCCATGCGCTTCAGTCATCAAGTGAACCGGGCTACCATTGATTGTTTTCTTATTCCACTTGCTCAACTATAATGATGATGGCGACATCATGTGCTAATTTTGCGGAGGAGAAGTGTGAATAGACTACATTTGGACGATTTTCACTTGTGTAATCAAGAATGGCATCTCCGTATGCATTTCTTGAGGGGGAGAAGAAGTGTGATAATTCTGCATGGTTGATTGACAAATGAGAATATATGGTCATACGGCTCCTAACTCATGTAAGAACAGATCTTCTTCTTATCGGGTCTTCTTCACATGGAGTTTTCTTCTAAGAGCCGTTGGTTGACATCTTCACAAGCTGATATGTGTTTAACGATAAAGTGCTTCCGGTTAATGCTTCACGTGCACATCAACATGATGATTCCGAACAACCTTCTGTTCTTGTTTGATGTGATTGTTTGCTTGGTGTTACCAGTTCGTGTGTTCGTTGCGGGCTGATTGTTGATTTCCTTGATGAACATCTTTCTGTTCTTGTTTGATTGGGAGGGATTTCAGTTAAGGGGATTTACAAGAGGTAAGTTAGTTGGGATGCCTTTTTGGTGAGATGAAGATGTTAACTTTTTGATCCCCAACTGAACAATCTTGAAGAAGGTTGAGTCTACAGTCGGTTCTACATTCTCTGCTACATGTTAGAAGACTAAAAGACGAGTTGCATTTGATTATCAAAAGACTTCTTCTTATTCTGGGCAATTATCAAACAGATTGCCGGTTTTGGGGATACCACTAATTGGGGGAGAGTAAAAAGCCAAAGTTAATCCCCAATTAGACTTGCTAAAATTCTACTTCAGCAAGTTGATTCTCACAAAGATTAAAATTGTTCTTCCCAAAAGATTTCAAGTATTTGGGCTTATATTATGTTGCTGATTCTGAAGTGTCAAAACCAGCAAGGGGGAAGGAGACAAGCATCTAAACGCGAGTAGAACTTGATGAACTTAATACTTCTAAGTAATTGAAGATATCCCGGGAAGACAAATGTTATTACCACAGAGAAACTCAAGGTTTGACTCATGGCGAGTAAACTTGATGAACTTAATTCTTCTAAGTGATTGAAGATATCCCAGGAAGACATATGTCATGACCGCAGAGAAACTTAAGGTTTACTCATCAAGGCGTTTAGTGTTCTTATTACAACTGCGTGGGGGAAGAGATGTAAGAGTTAGTTTCTGATGATAAAAAGAGGTACACAAGTGTGTGATGATTTTGATGTTATCGCAATCATCAGGGGAGAGAGATTGTGTACATTGGGGATGCTCAGCTGTTTTACTTGAGGGCTTAATCAGTGATTCAGAGATATATTCACTTATTCCGGAGTGGACATCCGCAGAGATTGTCATCCACAGAGATAATCAGTGATTCGGCCTGCTTCTTCAATGTTATCGGTTATTCTCTCTTTGGGCATTCGGGTACTTCGGGTTCTTGAGCTTCATACACTTTCTTCAGGGGGAGAGAAAAGTATACATCGGGGTTATTCTTTGGCTATTGGATTTAATCTGCTACTTCGATGGTATAAGTTTCTTTGTCGTTGGGTAAATGTGTATTCGGGTTCGTGATCTCTAGTCTAAGAGATTGACTGCATCAATTCAATTACTCGGGGGAAGTGGTCTCTTGACACCTTTTGGAATGGATTGCTTCAGACTTTAGTGGTTATGAAATTTGAGAAGATTATTTATGAGTGGGATGATACGTTGCTGTTCTTGTTGATGATATAAACCCGAACGGAGAATCTCGATTATCGTTCTTAAAAGGAGCAGCGGGATTTATGACAATGGTGTGCTTCTCTGTGCACCTGGCTAAGGCAAGCTTGAAATAGAGCTTCGAATCTGCTCAACATAAGGATTTTTGGTTTGGGGGGAAGCTGCCAGAGTCTCACTTTCTGATGGTTCAATTTCTTTCTTCAATACAAGAGCCTCGGAAGCTTTGGTGGTGAAAGTTTTAGGGATGATGACTTCTATCTTCTACGACGTGCTGCTCGATATCCTTATCACGGTACTCGTATCATTATCTTCTTAAATTATATCATCTTCTCTATCTTTGTATATATTTATCAGAAAACCAAAATACGAAAATATAAAACCAACAAAAAGAAAATAGAAAAATATAAAACCTTCAAAAACCCATAAAAATCAGAAAATTTAAAAATACCAAAAATATGTTTTCTCAAGACATGTCTTCTGGTATCGATAACATCTGCGGTCTTAGAAATGTCATTCAATAATGGCATGGGACCATAGATGAAGTTCGAGCAGGAGGTGTAGATATTCTTTTTCTAAACATGTCTAAAAATATGGCTTACAGTTATTTCAGACTGTAACCCGCGCTTCAAATCATATGGCTTGCAGTTATTTCAGACTGTAACCCGTGCTAAAACTATGGTTTGCTATTATTTCAGATAGCAACCCGTTTTTCAAAGAAGGAAAGTGCTACACTTAAACATTTTTTAAATATTTCGTGCACTTATCCTAAAACAAAATGAGGAAAGTATGTCGAAGGACTGCTGTTCCTACACAAATGTTTTTCCTTCTATAAATTCTTCAGAAAAATATTTGTTGTTTTTAACAAAATGGTGGAAAATGAGTTGCTTGTAAATTGAAAACTCAATCAATGACTTCAGCGCTTTTAAACTTTTCAGAAAAATAAGTCATTGATTGAGGGGGAGAATGTTTTCAAATTTACATCATTTAACGAGCTTTTTTAATTATCCTATATGCTTAATTATAAATCATGTTAACCTATGTTGAAGGACTAGGTGCCTAGGATATGATTGTCACAATTAGATGATTAGAGTTTGATGAAAACACATTATTCCCATGCTTTACATGATCTGATTGATATGTTGGATTGACTTTAATTAGTCGATTGATGTTTGGGTGATGTCGACCACCACATATCTGTATGTGTGTTCACTAACGTATGCATGTATTTTGGTATATAATAATGTTCCCGATCCGGATCCCATAATTGAAGATGATTGGATGCCGAAAGGAAAGAGTAACTATATCTTGGGTTGACAAATGAAGAAACGGAGCTTAATTGGACTTCTATAGAGTGTTGGCATGGAAAAATGCAACGTAAGAGGTCTCACTGCATCAGCAGATGGTTTTCTTCTAAGTGATTGAAGAAACGGAGCTTAATTTGACCTCAGTTGGCATTAATATGCAACGTAAGAAGTCTCACTGCATCAGCAGACAGTTTTCTTCCAGCCCTACAGCAACAACAGAAGCTTCTCAACCACCTAACGTATCTTTGTGCAGGATACCATTTTTAAACAATTTTGAAAAATAATTTGATTAAATTGTTTTGAAAATGGAAAATATTGTTTTGAAAATTAATTGGACTTAAATTTGAAAATCACCGGACTTCATGTTATCAAAACTCAAGTCACTCAATCATCGACTACGGTCATCGATTGAGGGGGAGAGTGATTTAAAATAAAATATTTTCAAACGATATTTCTTCACAAAATTCCGGTTTGTACAAAATATGTGGTGATCTAAAGATTTAATGTTATGTCATGGTATGATTTTTCTTTAAGAATCAAGATCTTTCAAAATGAAATTTTTTCTGTTCTTGTTTGCTTGTGAAATTGTTTTATTTTACTTAAAGATCTCCTAAAAACTATCATACCTGACACTAACAATCTTTAATGTCTGTTGTTGGTCCTCATCTGTCATTTTTCAAAATTAAATCTTGCCACGTCTTTCCCCTAAAATTTTCCAAATGATTTAAATCAATCGGGATCCAAAATCTCAATTGGTTTGAAATTTTTGATTGGGGGAGAGATCGTGATTTAAATTTCAAATCGGTTTTAAAGGGTGATTGTTTCAAAGCACTCCTTCCTTCATGTGCCAAAACGATTTCAAATATACAATGCACATGTTGAGGAGGAGCATTTAAAAAAAAACCAGAAGAGTATTTAAACCAGGCGCATTTTTCTCCCATGTTTTCTAAACCTTATTAAATCACTTGGGATCCAAAATCTCAAAGGGTTTGATATTTTTGATCGGGGGAGAATCTGTTATTTAATAATGAAAATTGATAAAAGGTGATCGTTTTGACTCAAAAGTGCAAGTTCTCTCTAATATGTGCCAAACTCTTTCGTATAACGATGCACATATTGAGGGGGAGCGAATGGTTTATATTGGCGTTTGTAATCGTGGATGTACTTCAAAAGAACTCTTGCCTCTATGTGATAAAATGATTTCAAATATCCTATGCACATATTAAGGGAGAGAATTTACCAAAGAAAATCAAAAGGCTTTTTCTAAGGAAATTGTGATCAAGAAATTATTTCAAAGAACTCTTGCCTCCATGTGCCAAACAATTTCAATATCATATGCACATGTTGAGGGGGAGCATTTCTAAAATGATCAAAACAATTAAGGTACAAAATGTTTTGATTTTATATCACAAGTACCTTGATTGATTTTCCAAATGATTTTTCAATTGGTTTCGAGAAGGAAAGAACAATACCAAAAGACCGACCAATTTATTTTATGCATGGTGTTATAAGGATGGTTAGGTTAGGTATTCGTTCCCACGATCCCGCCAGAGCCGGAGGGATCTACCCAGGGACAATCCACTAGATAGTGTAGAGTCCTTAGGTATGATGTAAAAAAAAGGAGAAAATGAGATATGGGAAGAGTGCGGACTGAGACAGAGCTAGTACTGGAATAAACCCAACAAGGTTCTAGTTATGAAGTCTCGGTAAGCACTGAAGGGGTTGAAGAATGAAAAAGAAATGAATATGAAAAGGGTGAAAAGAAATAGCCCTCCAATAATTCAACCTTAGGGCAGTAACCGAGTTCAATACATATGCTACTGGTGTCTACTAAGGTAACACTAGTATTGAAGACAAGACGTCATGGACCCAGTGACGCACTGCACTAAACTTCCCAAGCTACTCAAGTTCCTCTTAAAAGGGCTTGTTTCATTCTCACGGGGAACCGACATAATCTATCAACTTTCTCTTAGAGTTTGTTGATATTGAAGAAGGAGACCCTCTCCCTAGTCTCCGGCATAGGAACCAAATGTGCACCATTGAGTCTAGAGCCAAGAGAGTCCTACGAATTATCCCTGTGGTATTGCCAGAACATCCGAGTGATATGTAAAAGTATTCACGATGAAGATGGAAATCCTTCTAGAGCCAACATCAAACAAGCTCTTGGTGGGTGACATGTGAGATCTTTTCAAAAGATCAAGCTTGTGACAACTGGATAGAAACGATGGGGCGATTCACTCGTGAATCAACCTTGGTCCAGGAAATGAATTAACAAATACTTTTGGAAAAACCGTTTGATGTGCAAATCTTCTTTTCTCTAGCACATCGAATGTGTATTCATGTTTTCAAACACAAAAAGTATCTCTGATTGTAAAAATACTTTTGGAAAAACCGTTCGATGTGCGAATCTCTTCTTTTCTCTAGCACATCGAATGTGTACTCTTTTCAAATACAAAAAGTATTGATGATTGAAAGTTGATCTTTCCCATAAAACCTTCATCGTATTGCAAAACTCTTTCTTCTAAGCAATACGCGATTGTTTTCAAATCAATTTTTCTCACAATGTTGATTTTCTCACAATTACCGGATTTCTTATGGGCTGAAGCCGTCTCAACTGCATGTTTTACTCAAAACCGTTCCATCATTCATACGCGCCATAATAAAACTCCATATGAGATTGTTCACAACCGCAAACCAGATATCAGATATTTTCATGTATTCGGTGCACTGTGTTATCCAAAAAATGATCATGATGATATTGGTAAACTTCAGCCGAAAGCCGACATTGGAGTGTTCATTGGATATTGTGAAAATTCAAAAGGATTTCGAATTTGGAATCGTCGAACTCGACAAATGATGGAAACCGTTCATGTCAACTTTGATGAGCTTACGGATTTGGCTTCTGAGCAAAACCACTTAGGACCCGCATCCAACCGTGTTAACTTTCCCTCTTCATCAGCTGTTCCACCCATGGTATTCACTCGTCAACAATTGGAAATTTTTTTTGCTCATCTGTTTGATGAGATTCCCGAAAGTAGTGCTCCAGATGTATCGATTGTTTCTGCTGCACAGCCTGATCATAATCCAATACCCGATACACCTACTCCAACAACAACAACTGTTGCACCAGATGCACCACTGAATGATTCTCAATCAACAGAAGAACACATTGCCTCCAACACTTACACAGCTGATGAAGAACATACTCATGAAGTACCCGCACCAGCAAATTATGACGGAAATGCTTTCTTCAATCCATTTGCGCCGGCTCCTTCTATTCCAGACATTGGCGAGTCATCTTCACGCAATTTGGATCCGTCTAATATGCATGCTACATTCAATCATCACCCTTCGACACATAAATGGACAAAAGATCATCCCTTAGTAAATGTGATTGGCAACCCTTCTAACCCATTCATGACAAGACAACGTCTTCACACCGATGCTGAAACTTGCGTTTATGCTCTTACCGTTTGTCAAGAAGAACCACGAAACATCAAAGATGCTATGACATATGACAATTGGATTGAATCAATGCAAGAAGAATTGAATCAGTTCAAACGTCTAGAAGTCTGGGAACTTGTTGCAAGACCATATGGAATTTATGTCATTGGACTCAAATGGATCTGGAAAAACAAACTGGATGCTGAAGGCAATGTTATTCGCAACAAATCTCGTCTTGTGGCTAAAGGGTATTCTCAAGAAGAAGGAATAGATTATGAAGAATCGTTTACACCAGTAGCTCGACTTGAAGCTGTACGGATATTTCTGGCATATGCTGCACACAAGAATATCACGGTTTATCAAATGGATGTGAAAACAGCGTTTCTGAATGGTCAACTCTGTGAAGAAGTTTATGTGGGTCAACCAGAAGGATTCGTTGATTCAGAACATCCTAACTACGTGTACAAGCTCAAAAAGGCTCTTTATGGTCTTAAACAAGCCCCACGGGCCTTGTACGACAAACTGTCACAATTTCTTCTCGCTAATCAGTTTACCAAAGGAACTGTTGATCCAACATTTTTCATTCAACGTCACGGGGAAGATATTTTAATTGTTCAAATTTATGTTGATGATATCATTTTTGGTTCAACACATAAAAAGTACTCAAACGCTTTTGCAAAATTAATGAAACAAAATTTTGAAATGTCCATGATAGGTGAACTAAAGTTCTTCTTAGGATTTCAGGTTTATCAATCTCCCCGTGGCATATTTTTAAATTAGTCAAAATATGCTCTTGAAATCTTAAAGAAACATGGAATGACCAGTTGTGATACTTATAACACACCTATGTCTGCAACCTCACCAAAGCTAGACGCTGATTTACATGGGAAAGTGATTGACCCTAAAAAATACCGAAGTATTATTGGGTCTCTCCTGTATCTAACAGCCAGCAGACCTGACATTGTATTTGCTGTATATCTTTGCTCCCGTTATCAGTCAAGACCAACTGAAAGACACCTCAATGAGGCTAAAAGAATCCTTCGCTACGTAAAGGGAACCATTCACTTGGGAATCTGGTATCTGAAGGATTCTGGTTTTGCACTAATCGCTTTTTCAGATGCTTATCACGCAGGGTGTTTAGATACACGCAAAAGTACATCTGGTGGTGTTCAGTTTCTCGGAGATAAACTTGTGTCTTGGCAGTCAAAGAAACAAGACTGTACATCCATGTCATCCACTGAAGCAGAATACGTTGCCATGTCAGCATGATGTGCTAAGATAATTTGGATGAGATCACAACTGATGGACTACGGCTTTGTATTCTTAACAAGATACCAATGTACTGTGACTCCAATAGTGCCATTGCCATCTCCTGCAACACGGTTCAACATTCCAAGTCAAAGCATATCGCTCTCCGATATCATTTCATTAAAGAGCATGTCGAAAATGGTACAATTGAATTATACTTTGTGGGTACTCAATACCAACCAAAGCCTTGCCACCCGCAAGGTTTACTGAGCTTGTCCATCAAATTGGTATGCGGTGTTTGACTCCAGAAGATCTGGAAAATTTACTCAAACGTTCTTAAAACGTCAAACACCAAAACATCTTTCTTTGTAAATAAATATTTCAAAATCAAAACACAAAAATATAAAATATTTTCATTAAAAAAAAAGTGCAAACTTCTCGTCTTCAAAATATGTTTAATTTTACTTCAACATTTCAAACAAGAACATATTTTTGAGGGGGAGTACTTTTGTTCAACAAAAACAAAAACTAATTCCACGAAAGGACCCTGTGGTACGCTTCAGTGCCTCAATCCAAATTAAATAAGCGAAAGCTTCTTAACTGTTTGCAACATAAAATCTTTGTTCAAAATCAAATGTTCTTGAAATCTGTTTCTTCCCAAAGGAATTTCAAACACCTCAAAAAGCATATTTTAATCAACATGTTTTCAAAAACAACATTCATATGTTATTTTTGAGGGGGAGAAATGTGATTAAAATTGTTGATCAGGAAGTTATGGAATCTCATCATGTGCTCGATTCAGATATCACCAATGAATTGACGAACTTTGAAATGTTAGTAATCGAAATGACTTGTTTCCAATAAAACTTGTCTTAGTAGTATGTACCAATCCGAGAAACTCTTGATTGACATGAACTTTGATGGGTCTAACCTCCTTTTCAAGGAGAGTTTACATCTTCAAGGTAGTTATTAGAGCTAGTTGTCACCTAAAAGCTGATAATAGAACTCTTTAATTATACAACGTAACCGTGTCTCGCGGGGAATTGTCTATCAAGAGTCGATCAATTCAAAAGTGCGAGCTCTACTCTCTCTGTGCAGATTTCAGTCAAAACTCATAAGCACATGTGGAGGAGGAGTATTTCTGAAAAACCAAAAACTCTAAAGGTGTTAGCAAAACATGTTTTTCATCATAAACATCTTGAAAGATTTTTCAAGAAAAGGTTTTGTGGCAACATAGGATAGTCATGGAGTTAAAAAGTGACTAAGTTTAGGAATAAACATCCTATGATCCGACAGAGCCGGAGGGATCTACCCAAGGACACCACAAATAGTTAGTATTTAAAAAGTCCTTAGGTTTGATTGAAAAAGGAGAAAATGAGAATCGGAGGAAGAAGGAGTTGAAGAATTAAAAAGAAAAAGTTAAAGAAATGGGTGAAAAGAAATAGCCCTCCAAATTATTCAACTTAGGGCAGACACCGGGTTCAATTTATATGCTACTGGTTGCCACAAGATGACACCGGTATTGAAGACAAATTCGTCATGGACCCAATGACGCATTGCACTAATCCTTCTAAGCCACTCAAGTTCTCTCAAAAGAGCTTGTTTCATTCTCACAGGAAACCCTACATAATCTATCGACTCTATCTTAGAGATTGTTGGTATTGAAGAAGGAGACCCTCTCCCTAGTCTCCGCTTAGGAAAATCAAAGCGCACTAATCGAGTCTAGAGCCATGAGATTCATGAAAAGATCTCTTAGGAACACTTAAATATTTCATCACTTGTTGTTCAAACAATAAGGACACAAGTGACATATTCCAGAGTCCTACGCAGATCTTAGCAATCTGCCAGAACATTTATGAGGGGATTCGCAATTGTGATCCTCAGTGATTGAATGGAAATTCCTGCCAGGGTCAACATCAAACAGCCCTGACAGCAGGTCACTTCGGTAATCCCTTGTGGGTTAAGATTAGTGTTCGCGGTGGTCTCAAACGGTCTACAGTCGTGGAGTGATACCTCGGTATACTCCAGCGGCTCACAACGACAGAGTGAAGATATTGAGTACAGGGAAATTCTAGCAAGTATCCGATCTGAGATTCGTCAAAGATCGTGCCAGCGAACTGGGATGTACTTGTACAAAATATCCAAACTCTTATGTAAAAAACTTTTTTGCTAACTGTTTTATTGCAGGTACTCGTCACAGACCATAACCACCATCATTACTATCAACAACTCATTTCCACATGCTCATACAATACATCAGAAAGACATTCTCATCAAAGATCTAAGCAAAGAAAAGTTCAACAAAATTTCACTTCAAAGTCAGAAAATCAGAAAAGTCACAAGTCAAAGATTAGAGATAAAGAATGTAAACTTCACATGTATGGATCACAAACTTCACAAGAAGTATGAGCATGTTGGAAAAAGACGTAAAAGCACCAGAAACAAAGATGTTGATAAAAGGCAGATTTCACAACTGATCACAACAACAAGAACAAAGAACAAAGATGCAAAGAATCAAAGACGTCACAAGCTATGAACGCCAAAGAAGTTCAAGACGTCGAACGACCCAAGCAAGACAACAAATGATGACCAACCCTTAGGGGGAGATTGTTAGAAACATGTTTTGTTATCAAGTGTAGGTCATTTCATTTGTAATAGGTCGTTAATAATTATAGTTTATAAATGTTTGTATTTAGATTTACAGCTCATGTAGTAAACCCATGAGCTGTGATAAAAGGTTCTTCTAGAACCAAGGGGAAATACCCTACTTATGTAAACACTATAAATACCCCCTCCCTTGAAGGGAGAGGGTGTTGCTTCTAATTGCAATTCTCATTTTTATTAATCCTTCATTAGTTCCTTCCACTTTCTCTCTCTAAAACTTTCTCTCTCTAGAAATACATGTTGATGTGATAGAATGGTGACCTAACACTATCAACTTGTGGGCTCTCAACAAAGAGTTAACAGTTTCACCAAATGAACCTATTAACTTGTGGGCCCTCAGCAGAGAGTTAACAGTTGCACAGTCATGAATTCACAAAACAAAAGCATTTTATAGCACATAATCGCATCATCACACATATATGTCCAAAATCATGAAAACAGTAAGATCACGACATTATTACATTTGAAAACCATTTTTACCATTTCCACCTCAAGGAAACCATATTAAAAGTGAGGCTACGAGAACTCACCTTAGCAGATGATGAAGAAGGTAGCACAAAAAATATTAATTAATATAGCACTTGGTACAGAAAAATAATTCATACTACTATATAAAGTGTTTAGGACACTCTAAATAAAGAAGTTCAAAATTTTTTTAAGATAAAAAATATTTCTAATAAAAGTAACCCGCTAAATTTGTAACCACCATCTTGCCGAAACTTTGAAAATTGAACACTTAATATGTCAAATGGTACAAAACAATAATGCATAAATCATCTTATCATTTATATCTTTAAAACACCATAATTTCCCGTTAATAACCTCTGTTGGAGATTCTTTCTTTTTTTCTTTTTTTAAAAGCAATGCATCAAAAAAATCTTGCTATCGCCAAAAAATATAATCACACGAGTACCCGCCGCCGCAACGCGCGGGTACCGGACTATAACTCTAATGTTAGAATCACATTGACAAAGGATAAAAAGAACAAAGCACACAAGAAAATTAAATGATACTTTATTATATTTGTTTTGTTTTATATTAGTTCCAAATATAACATCACAATAGTTACATAATACTCTCTGGCCAAGGATTTATTAACTGCCAGTTTGATCCTGGGAATGACGAGTTCTTTCGAGATACATAAAATCCAGCTGGTTTAACTAACCAATAACAATGTTGTGTAGCGAATACAGGTTTAAATTTATAGCAAATGTTATCGATGTGTTTAGTAAACAAATCAACGCTAATTGTTCTTGAGCCCCAAGTGAAGTCGTCTACGAACACATATTACCAGGTGGACCAAAGTACCAATCATAAAATTCTCCCAGGTTGAAGGGAACAACCACTACAAGGTGATGGCCCAAAAGGTATACCTTTATAACGGATACCAAAAAAGAGTTCACTTGACAGATCATTCGTAACAAATAGATGCTAGTCATAAGTTAAAAACTTAAAATACAGTTTATTTTTTAGAATTATTAACTGAATTATCACATGAAAATGTAGGGATGAAGAAAAGAATTGTAATGAAAATGAGAATAGACATTGCCAATTTTTGAGAACGAAGAAAACCAATTCTGGATTTATATAGGCCGTATGCATTCATTTTACCAACATTAAATAGGATGTATTGATTTCATTAATTAAAAGATGAAACACCATTTAAGTCAAATAATTAAATTCCATTATAAGGGAAAGCAGGATATGATTGCATTACTAATGTATCTTACTATTTTATAATGGAGGAAAACCTTTTTTAAATAAACGTACTTAAAAATTTAGCTTGCTTACTATAGAAATTTATTAATTTGCACATAATTTATATCTTACATAACTTAAAAGTCTTAAAGCTTAATGTACGGAATACAAATCACTATTAATGTGGTTAAGATATTTAATGTAGGCAATTAATTAACTGGTTAATAAATACAAATAATGCAGTTATTATAACACCTCATACATTAAAAGTAAAAATTATCAAGCATATTGTACAACAACTTAAACACAATTCGTGTATTAAATGTCACTAATACAAATAATAAAACACATTATACAAATATTCAAGCTTGAATGGGCAACGAGCCAAATGGGCTCAAGCCTGAACAGGCACAGGCTAAACAAAATTTTTGATATCTGTAAATTTATTGTCAAACTAAATCAAAAGAGGTACTACAACCTAAATCATTATTTATCGGTAAGAAAGTAGAGAAGTAATTGTGGTGCTAAACGATAGTATCTATTAAAATAAACGTTGTTCAATTGGTTTATAGGTCGGTTTGTGGTGTTTGTATTTTAATCCATTAAAAACGAACAGATTCCATATGTTATAATCCTTAGATCGTTTTTGTGGGTTTATTGATATCCTAAATCGTTGTATCATCGTGCTTCAAAGTTTTTAAACCATTCTAGGGCTTAACCGGTCTGTGTTGAAGTTAGGGCTTTACGTGTACTTTTTGGCTTTGTGGTTTTGATTGGATTAGATTAATGTAAGCATGCCGCATGGGTTTCTTAATTCGGGTGGGAGGGGTAGCAATCACAAGATAAAAGATGGACGAAACAATGATTCTGTGTTGGGTGTTAATTCAACAGGTTCAACAGGTGAAAAAGGTGATGGTTTGGGATCGTTCCCTGGTTTGTCAAAGGCGTTTGGTAGTCCATCAACTACATCGTTAGCTGCAAAGATTAGCTACCAGTTAGTTGTCATTTAGCAAACAAATATATAAAGTTAGCTAAAATCTCTCTTCTATAATTCATATTTAATCACTCAAAGAATATACGAAATCATGTATGGCCCAATTCTTAGTCCATGGTATGAAAATAATTCTTTTCAAATGGTATTATTTGGTTAACTGATTTAAATGAGTGAACCCCATAGAGTTAGGATCAAATAAGAAGAAAAATTAAAATAAGAATGATAAGAAGAAACCACAAACACTCATTTCAGATGCACCTATAAAAATAGATGCATCTCCCCTTAAATTTCTCCCTCCTATTTGAAGTGTGTGGCTAGAAATTCTTCTTATTCTTCCTATTTTAGTTTTTATTCTTACTGGATCCCTTCCCTCCCCCCCCCCCCCCATAAGTAAACTTGAATATATTTTAAGGAAAATGATAAATGGACATAACTAAAGAGGCTTAAAAGGAGACCTAATGCATAAATGTATTGTACAGTAACAGTACTGTACAATACATTTATGCATTAGGTCTCCTTTTAGGCCTATTTAGTTAGGTCCATGTATCATCACTCATATTTTAATGTTTCCGTATTTAGTATAAAGAATTTGGAAAGAATCTTTTTATTATGGGTTTTTCTAACTTGTGCCCTAAGGGCACAAGTTAAGCACACAAAAAATAAACTAAAAGTATACAGGGCCTACATAAGAGTACATTTTATGTGGATTCCTCCATTTTTCTGTGAGCCCGTGTGTACTTATGGTATGCTTAACTTGTGCCCTTATGACACAAGTTAGAAAAACCCTTTTATTATAAGCAAAGAGTTAATTAGTGTGTTTCCTTAATAGAAGAATGTTTTGGTCAATACATTCTATAATAAGGTACTACTAATGCTGGACCGACTAAAACAATACCCTAGCGTTATTAGTATATAAGCCGCCTTAGAGAAAGAAAGAAAAAAAAATCTAATTTATTTATCGGTAACTAATCTTCTTTTTAATCTCTTCCGTTGTTATTAATTGATGATATAATATGCCAATACAACTTAAACGATCGGAACACAAAGTTAAAGAAGAAGTATATTAATTATTAACGTACACATGCATTATCCTGTTTTTTATGTATATAAATACCGATAATAAAGAAGCAGCAAAGTAAGTTAATTATTAGTAATTCTATCAATCAATAGTTTCTTTTTCATATACAATCTTATTAGTAATTCTATCAATCAATAGTTTCTTATTCGCAAAGTAAGTTAATTATTACTCTTTGAATGATCTAAAAGTTATATCCAGGGTCACGAAAGTAGGATCACATATGTATTACAAAGTACATCAGTTACTCGAAAGAGAAGCAGAAAAGTAAGTTATTAATTCTATCAATCAATATATATATATATTTTTTTTCATTTGTAAGTATTAAGTAATTATATACTTAATATTTATTTGAATGGTCTCTAGCAGATTAAAGGTGCCAAAACCGGACGAAAGTTGCTACCTTTCAGATCTCACCGAGGAACAACTGTGAGTTTGCTATAGTTTTGACTCATTCAAAACAGTATGTTTTATAAAAATTGTTTCTTTTACACTTGTAATTTTTATATTGCTTATTGGTTTTTGTTCACGACAGGATACCATTATTCTGTAAAGTTCGCAAGTTTCGGTTTGTGCTGTGTAAGGTTTTTCTTAGCTATAATGATGATGATGCAAAAGCTTCCCCATGTAGTATACAGCGCCTGTCACATACGTCCAAGATGTATACATATGATCTTCCAAAAGGCACTGCCCACTGTAAGGTGGTGGGTAGCAGCCATCAGCTCTTTGGGAGTATACAGGCAGCTGCTTTCTCTCTAGATCCGGCGTCACTTCCTTTTAATATATTCAACCATAAATTCAATGATCCCATAGTCGTCCACAAACTGGGATGTTTATCTCCATACTGTATCTGTTATTGTTCAATTCCATTCTCTACCTCCGTTAAGATCGCTGCAAGACTCCATGTTACCACTGACAACATGGTTGACATGAATACTTTGCTAGATTATCATCATTATTTTAGAGGTGCACCCGAACAATACAATGAGGCGTTTGAAATTTGCAATGACTCTGCGGTTATAAGCTTCTCAGATTATTTTGCCAAGAGGCCCAATGGCGGTTCGGGTTCTTATACTTTAAAAGGTAGAGATGGCTATTTAAAGCTGTATTACGTTGCATTAAAGTATGTAGTAGACGCAGCTCTGGAAGTAGTCTTTGCTGCAAATTCTGAGGAAACAAAAGTTTCTGGAAGAGTAATGGCTTATTATGGCAAAAATTTTGATTATGGCTGTTCTCCTGCTGAAGTAGACGATTACAAGGCAATGCTCTTTGAAACCGAAAAACCTGAGGTTAAGCCTGGCAAAATAAACCTGATGCAATCTGTGTTGTCTGTACCAGCCCAATTTTCCCTCATAATTGATGCAAACTTAAGTGACTCCATCTCTGGGGCTATAATTTTGTCTGGCGTTTATGAATTCTTTGTGCCAACTGATGGTGGCATCAGGGTTGGTTGTATTCAGGGGAATGGTTGCTCTTTAAAACTGACAGTGGACTGGAAGCTGCCACCGTTTGCAGAAGAAACAAAAATGGCTAAAGGATCCTACTATTCAGATCTAACCAAGAAACAGTTGTGAGTTTACTTTAATTTAACACTAGCATCACTAGTGAATCAAACTAAAACGACAAATCCACCTAGTCATCAAATTAAGTACAAAAATAGAAAAAGATTGTAACTTTCAAAAGCCATTGGGCTGGTTGAATTGGTCAAACTGCCAATCTAGTAGTTCATGGACAATCTATTCTCTGTCCGCTTTGGTCAAAATTACAAAAATTGAATAGTCATATTATTTTTGGCCCTTCAATTCCTTGCGCTAATCTACTTATTTGTTACTCCACAGATTTTCTCAAAGAAGCTCAGTAACAATGGATGTAAGTCTATAATTAACATACACATTATCACTCTCATAGCTATATTTGTAGCTGTCTTTTGTTGTCACAACTCACACGTGAACTACAGATTTAGAAGATTAATATATAAAGCAAACTAGAGGATATGTTAACAGATACAAATAATGGTTTTGTATTGTAATACATTACAGGAAGAAGATGGTAGATGGAGCCTTCAAAAAGAAATTTCTTTGGCATTTGGCTGCTTTCTGAAGGCCAATTTCCCTCGTAAAGGTGGTCAAGTGGCTGTTAGTATTTCTACCGGTACCATAGCGGATGATTGTGATTACTTATGGTATATATATGTTCTTTCTCATACATATTTCTTCTGAATGATATGAGTACTAACTCAGAAATTTACATTTGGTAATAGCACCAGTGTCTTGAACATATGGCCTGAAATAAGAAGCCTTTCTTCCCGCCAAGGACCAAAAAGTGCTGCACTGGTAATTTTTCTTTGTGAGTGAAATCTCATGGATTTTGAAAAATATATTGCTCCATTTTTTTTACTCTTTTTTTTTATTAGTATGCCAGAGAGTCAATAGCACTTTTTCCACAAGCTGCTGGCATGCTGGAAAGATGCGTCGTAGGTGGTCCTGGTTTTCTGAAGTTTAAGTTATCTAGGTCATGGATAGCTAAGGTATTTTATTTTCCAAGTGTTTTAAAACGCACATTACAATTCTGACCTAAATTCTTGTCCACTTCAATATCTGTCACTTTTTTTTTTTTTCGTTGCAGAGTATTTTTAAGATGCTAGAGCATGGTATAAGCACATGGGCACCAAAACTCCCTATGAAAAAAGCAATTATAGACTTTTTGCCACGAGATATAGCCAAGGAAATGCATATGGATCATTTACAGTCCACTATTATTGGAGAAACGTTAGCTCGTGTGCTTGAGTTTTCTGGAGTTGACGTGCGCCGAAGATTCCAGTATGGGGATTATCTTGACAATAAGGTACATGTAGTTGGTCTTGCTGTTTGAATATTTGTTAAATTAAATCGTATTATACCTGCATCTAACATGATTTACGAAGCTTTTTTTTAGCCTGTTATTATTCTAGAGTCTAAACTTGCACCAAAGGTTTATTGTATGTATTTGTTTCACACACATGTATATACACACATCCATACACTAAACATGTTATTTATGCAGTCAAAAATGATGATGACGGAGTTCCTAGTCGATAGGTTCCCTGATGGGAGAGTAAACGATCAAGCTATTGGAGCACTTGAGGTGAGCACAATTTCGTTAAAGTAAAATCACACGTGGTACTGAACCTCTATATTTATCTGAAAAGTCTTTCTGGAAAGTGCAACAATACCTGATGCATACCGAGTTTTAGTTCTTTATATTTATCTGTCATTTTCTCTCAACTGGTTTGCTAATAGGTGTTGTATGAGGAATCGAAGAAGAGGTTTGTTGGAGATGCTGATTTCAGAGAGAGAACCCAGCCCGTGCAAGTCAGTCTACGATTTAAATATTCTTTTCCGAGTTGGATGGTCTTCTTAATTTTTCTTATATACTTAAAAAAAATAATGAATTTTGGAATAGGATTGGGATCAAAATCACAGAATTGCATGGGAGCGAATCTGTAAGATAAGCCGAGAACATTACCAAAAAGTATATCAGCGTCTGGGAGTACACGCGAAAGAAGAGGTGTCATGTTTTCCGACATTTTGATATTAAATATGAATTTACCTCTTATATAATTGCAGTTTATGAGTTTAATTACACTAATTTTCAGGGTAAAATACTTCATGATTTCTACATGAAGGAGACTCTAGATTTATTGAGAAAAAAGGGTTATAATACAAATTGTGAGGGAGATGAGGCGATAGTTATTGAAGGACAAAAGTTACCTCTTGTGGATTTCGCAGCTTTGTGGTTAGTTTACATGCAAATAAATGCTAATTTTATCAAACATATATGAGTTGGCTAGCAATACATAATTTATTTATTTATTTATTTTTAATTTTTTTTTTTTTGTGAAAAGGCTTGAACCTTTACTGTTTGACTGAACCAGACATTTAATAAGTGTTGATTTTTTTTTTCTTGTTTTTCGGGTTCTATATAGTACTAAACCCTTTCCTAAACTGTTGGAATGTTCTTTTTTGTAATATTTAATGTGACAAAACATGCCCTTTCATTCTAAAATGATTCATAATAAAAATCAAAAAAGAAAGAAACAACCAAATTTGATTCAGCTAGACTTCAGTGCCACTTACTTAAATGTGGTATCCAGGTTCAGACACGAGACATTTAAAAAAAAAAAAAACAATGTCTCTACCTTGAAGAATTTTTTTACGTAAAACATCTTATAAAAACAGATTCAAGGTTGCAATTGATCTTATTTGTTCTTTTTATCTCTATTTCGAATCGGGTCGTATCAATTGGTATATTTGTAATTTTGTGGCTGCATATGAAATAGAAAAAGCAAACTGGATAGTCCATGTGGCTGATATTTTGTAGTTTTGTATTGTTTGTATTAATGCGATAAACATAAAATTGTAGAGTTTGTCTACACCTCTTGATTTGTATTATTTGTAATTTTGAGGCTGCATATGTAGGCATGCACTTGAAATAGAAAAAGCAGACCGGATAGTCCATGTGGCTGATGTAGGGCAACGAGACAAAATTGAAATGTGCATCACTGTAAGTAACTATTGTACACCATAACATCTACACAAATAGATAAAGAAATTAAAATAAATACTAATTTTGTCCCCCCCCTCCTTCTTCTCCAGGCTGCTGAAAGTGTAGGGTGGTCCGTAACTAACCATTGTCATGACCCATTAAGTCATGTCGGATTTGGTCTTCTTCAAGTCGAAGATGTGAAGGGATCAGATCTGGTTCAATTGCTTGACGAAGCTAAAAGTCGCTGCAAAGGTTTCTTTGGGAAAGGTATACCAAATGTATTTCATTTTGGCTTTCAACCCATTTGACCTATTTCAGTTTTAGTTAATTAACTTTCTTATCACAAATCAAACCATTAATAGGTTTAGGTCGATTTTAAAATCACCACACTTGTATTATTTTTTTTAGCAGACAAGAAGCTTGAGCATACTGCCGAAGCACTCGGATATGGTGCTGCCAAGTAAGATTCTCACACATTATCATAAATATTACAACATATACTTATGCTATCAGTACTAATAATATGAATAATTGGTAACTTTTAATCCGTAAGAACTTGCTGTAATCTAATTTCTATTTCCAAAAAGAGGTGTAGATAAACTTTACAATTTTATTTTTATCGAATTAAACAACAATTATGCGCTATTGCGTTTGTTTTGCAACACAAGATACCTTACTTTATTGTCAAGTTTCGTGCTTATTCATATATTAAGCTTTTTTTCTTAACAGGTATGAAGTCTTGAAAAACAACAGATTGACTGATTATACATTCAGTTTTGATGATATGCTTGAGAAAACGGTATTCTTATGACGTTCTTTCATTTCTAATGATGTTATGCAATTATATATTATATTTTCTTATTTGATTTAAAATCTTAACATCGCATCTTGTTTCTTATTTGGTTACATTCATTGATAAATAGGGCAATACTGTGGTATATCTACAACATACACATGCTCGAATTTGTTTAGATATAAGGATATCTACTAAAAACCTTTTGGAGTCTATGGTAAGAATTTCTTTTCATTTCAATGTTATTTCATACACACACAAACACCATGTATATATATGCACACACACACAAATATATACAAGGGGTAATTCCCAAAAGGGGACAAAAAAGTTCTTTAGTGGCCATCATTTGGTACAAAATATACATCTCTTCTCAAAATGGTCATGTGCGAATGTGCGATTCCACTAAAATGTTGATACGTGTCCAGACAATAAGTACACTTTTAATCTTTAGCAAGTACAATCACTATCAAAGCCTTGTTTGACTTTTATAAGCAAGTACAATCACTATCAAAGCCTTGTTTGACTTTTATATACAAATGTGCGAACGGTGAATGTGCGAATGTGCGATTTGAACATTACTTTATTGGGAATGAAAACTTTTAGGGGAATAAAATCTACTTTATGGGAATAAAATCTTTCTTTATAATTAAATAAATAAGTTAAAGAATAAAAAAAGATTGTACTATAAAGAAAGATTTTATTCCCATAAAGTAGATTTTATTCACTAAAAGTTTTCCTTCCCAATAAAGTTATGTTCAAATCGCACATTCACCGTTCGCACATTTGTATATAAAAGTCAAACAAGGCTTTGATAGTGATTGTACTTGCTAATGATTGAAAGTGTACTTATTGTCTGGACACGTGTCAACATTTTAGTGGAATCGCACATTCGCACATGAACATTTTGAGAAGAAAGGTATATTTTGTACCAAATGGTGACCACTAGGGAACTTTTTGTCCCCTTTTGAGAATTAGCCCTATATATAAATATACATGCACATGCATGCATGCATGTTTCTTGTTTGAACAAGATTCTATATGTATTTATAACATATTATATATGTTATAATATAATTATAATTGTTTGCATAGGAAAATACCTTGACATTGAAGGACGGTTTAACATTGAAGGACGATATAGAATGTAAGTTGGGATTACATTTACTCCGGTTTACTGAGGTAAGATAATGATTGGTTAAATTTTCCGCATGCTCTCTAGCCTTTTCAAAATATATTATTAATACATTTGAAATTTACATTCCAACTCAACAATTGTTATAAAGACATTGAACTGACATGCCATCTTAATGTTAATTAACAGAATATAAAAGTTTGTCAAATCATGTTTTAAATGAATCGGAAAAACTTTCTTTCCTAGGTTTCATTTTTTTAATTAGTTTCCCCAAACATGATACATTTATATAACATATTATGTATAACATGGGTATTTTAAGCCTGAAAATGGAGGATCGAGTCATATTAGATCATATCACAGACTACTTTCACATCCTCACAGTTTCATATCATTTTTCACCCTTGACTTTATATAAGTTTGCACCCTTGACTTTATATAGTTTTCTACAGTGGTCCTTTGTAAAGTACCTTAAATAGCTGAATATAATTATGTAGAGTATATTATTCTATTAATAATCTAACTTTCCTTTTTAGGTTCTTGGAGAGGTTTGCAGAGTTCTCGCACCACATATCATGTGTGATTACCTTTTTGTTTTATGCAAAGAGTTTGACAGATTATACTCTGAAAGCTGGCAGGTATATTAACTTACATATCCATTGTTTCTCATATAATACTGAATTTACATATGCGATGATTTTTTTGAGGATTTAATGTAACTTTGAAAATTTGGGCAGGAGGTTCAGTCTGGTGAGGATAGCAAAATATTGTTGTGTGAGGCAACCAGAGTGGTAATTGAGTTATGCTTTTATTTTTTGGGGATCACTCCTATCTACAAAAAATTCTGATCTTCAAATTTTCTTTTTTCTTGATTATTAAGTGATCATTTGGGAACCTTATTCTGACTAGTAGATTATGATTGTAACTCAGATTTATGATTGTTGCAGCTGTATGCACCTGATTATATTATCACCTCCAGTTTTATGAGTTAACTATAATTAGTAAATCAAGTGCCCTTATCCTTATTTTCTTTTATAAACACTTGCGAGCTGTGATAGTGCAATGTTAGCAATTAAAAATGAAAGGTTGGTTATTCTGCCGTAATTGCGGCAGACTTAGCTCATGCTTTTATAGCCAAGTTACTCCCATGTATAAAAATCTTGAGAGGAGCCAAAAATATTGGATCAGTCATTTTTCAACTGAAAAATAGAAGAACTAATAGAACAACATTTTTAAGATTGGAAACGTTTCTTGAAGGAGCGAGATGGTCTAGCTTAAGATCATACACATCGTAATAGAATTTGAACTCTTCAAAAATTATAAACTCAAAATCAAAGGAAATCAGGTAATGAAAGTACAAAAAATCTATTTGTTTATGTTGGTCTTGATATTGATTAAGACATGAATATGTTTTCACGTGTTTCATTTGACAACAAATTACACTATTCGTACTTTATATAATTCTATATTAGAAATGAATTAAAAAATTGTAAAGGATAGTTGCGTAATACTATCCAATTGAATTACGAAAGAAACTCTCCTAAACTTAAACTAAAACATAAGCGGAAGTTTAAGTTTAAGAGAGTTTCATTTGTCATTCCACAACTATCTCTTGTATTTATTTAATTCATTTTTTCTAATAAAAATTATATCTTAACTACATTATAATACACATTTAGGCCACTTCTAATTAGAAAGTTTTAAAAAAAATAATCCTACACATTTACTATAAGAAGAAGGCTTAAAATTCAATACATCCTATCATTAAAAATTAAATTCAGACATTTCCACTAGATTAAATACATTTTTCAAATCATTTACAGCCCATTAATAAAAACTTGTAACCGCTAAAAATCATATTATCAGTAATGATTATTGAAAACATATAACCGCATCCACTATATAAATACACATAACCCATTTCATATCTCTCTCACACACATCTAAACATCAGCAATAAGGCCAAGTGTATCCGCCGCCATAAAGTTTAGTCACAGGGTATCCGCCGCCACATTGTGCGGGTACATTGCTAGTACATTGAAAAGTAAAAATGATTTTATTATTTGCCAAATGGGTCTTTTGTAAACAAGTTCATGTCTTAACCAAATATCGGGATCAACAAGTTATATCAAGAGCAGGTGTGTTAATTACAATAATCCAGATATCTTGTTGACTACCCCTAAAATCTTATCAACAAAACCTCTACACAAAAGTCTTCTCACAAAAAAGCTCCATTAAAAAAAAAAAAAAAAAAAAAAAAAAAAAAAAAAAAAAAACCCCTTTCACAAAATTCTAAAAAAACAAAATAAAAATTTACACCAAATCCTTCATAAAAACGAAAATCCTTAAAAACAATCACCTCACAAACCCCCTCAAGCAACCTTACGACCAAATACCCATACAAAAATGGGGGATAGAAGATCTCTGAAAAGAGGTCTCTAAAAATGAGATATGTGAGGAAAAGAGGTCTATGAACATGAGGTCTATAAATGGGTCTTTGAACATAGGATCTCTAAACATGAGGTCTCTGAACAAGATGTCTTTGAAAGCCAAGAGGTATCTGAAAATACAAGAGGTCTTTGAAAGGCAAGAGGTCTCTTAAAATCCAAGAGGACTCTGAAAGCTAAGAGGATTATTAAAATCCAAGAGGTTTCTCTAAAAATTTAAGAGGAAAGCCAAGAGGTCTCTGAACAACAAGAGGTTCTGAGAGCCAACATGCGAATACATCATTGGATATATCCATTGGATATGAGTATTAGCATATTACTACTTTTTCTCTCTAAGTTTTCAACACATTTTATCATGTAATTCATCATCTAACTTTGATCTATCCATTGGATCTTATTTTTGATTTTAGATTTGCATTCTACTATTCATTTCACATAATTTGATGTTAAATTTCACCACATAATCATCACTATTCAGCATGTTAAATTCATTTCAAAAATCCGTTAACACTGTTCATCCGTTACACATAATCTCACAAACTAACCATTATCCCAGATCCCTAAATCTGACAACCTTAATCCTTTCTCATACTATGAATTCGGTCTAAATCTCCTTCCAATCATGTCTGAACAAGATCCCAAACCACCTTTTCAATTCCACCACCTCCGGTGTGAATCCACCAAGTACCAGGATGGATAAGAATTTAAAAACCAAAAAATCCACTAGAACCATGAATCCTAAATCCACTAGCACTATGAAACATGTTGATATGCTCTCTAAGTCATCCAATGTTAATTTTAAGAAGGTTATGACTCGTTCAAGCTCTAGAGTGGGTGATTCTACTTTTGGTCTTGAAGATATGGATGTTGGGGATGAAAGTGGGGAAGGTATGGATATTCAAAAAGAGGTAGCTAATGAAGGTGTAAACTCAAAAGCTCATCTGGATGATAAGAAGCTTAAGGCAGTATCAGATAAGGGTATTTCAACTGAAGAAGTTAGGTTTGACAAGAGATGTAATGAAAATGTAAGTACTATGTTTCCTGAATTAAATAGTGTGTATGGTTCTAAGAATAGTACTGATAGTAGTGGTATAAGTAATGTTTTACCTGATATACATGCTCCTTTTACGGAAAACATTGTGTTGAATCCTGATGTGAGTAAATTGAAGGGTAATAAGAGTAGTGTGACAATTCACAATTTATGAGGTCATCATTTTTTTAATTCTTTACTTAATCTTTTACTGTTAAGTAAACTTGCTTTTACGAGTAGCCGGATAAACTCAGTCACGCGCAATGTGACAACCTATACTTTTCAGGTTTATTAAAAATTATTTATTTTGTTATTATTTCTATTTCATTTCCGAACTCATTTGACTTGAAAACAAGAAGATATCTCGCAAAACATAAAAACCGCACATAACACGTACCGGCACAATCGTAAACCTAATAAATGATTTAATAATATTTATGAGATACTAATCGTGTAAATACTCGTTTCTATTGGAAAAACTATTCTAAACGCAATGGCGTAAAATTTGTGCTTTAAATCAATTGTTATCAAGCTTGAATGAGTCCCGAACCACAATAACACAAAAATTACAATAATGGTCCCTGTGCAAAATATTTCTCGTGAAAATACTTGTTTTATTGGAATAACTATTCTAAATGCATCTGTGTAATTTTCGTGACTTGAATCAAACGTTTGCTAGCCTAAACAAGTCCCGAACATGAAAAGCAAAAAAATTACATAACTAGTCCCTGTGGGACTTTCCCGATAATAGGAGTGTAGGATATTGGATTTCACAAACACTCTAAACTATGATCAAAGTAAGCTAATAAGTATGTTAGAGAGAGAAAGTTCTAGTGAGAGAAAGGAAGAGAGTTGGGAACTATAGTGAGAGAAAGAAAATATTATTATGAGCTCCAACTCTCTACCTTGGAAGGTAGAGAGTATTTATAGTCTTACAATAAAATGCCACACAACGGGCTGTGGATCAGGCATACAGTGGGTAAAGACCCGTCCGTCCTCCACGGTGTTACTAAAATAAATACTACTTAACTTAAAATAACTACGACTACGAGCTTTCTAACGTTTACATATACTTGAGGTGACCGACTCTTTAATACCTGGAATTTCTAATTCCTAACAATCTCCCCCTAAGGGAGGTTACCTCAATCATGCACTAAAATTACATAGAATACACACCGATATTACATTAAAGATTGTTCTTGCATTCATGATGTAGTACTTTGCTCCGAAGCTCGTAGTCCTTGATTCTTCTCAATGCATGTTTGGTTAATCCATGTGGAGGTCTTTTACTGATCCACGTGATAATAATTTTGAGCCAGCTTTTGAGATCATCAGCTAACAAAAATCTCTGAGGCATCCATTGTGGTGTTGGTATTATGTGATGTTGTGACTTTCGGACCGACATGCTCACATTCTGGATCATGATATCTTCTCATCAGAGTAACGGAAGCTTTCGTTGATTCATGATATTGGCAGCAGCGTAGCAGAAGCATGAAGTGAAAATATCAGAGTCATTGATGCACTTATCATGATTTCTTGTGAGATGAATGTGTAGGGTGAGCATGCGGCTATGGATTGACCGCTTCATTCTGATCAGCTGCAAACGTCGGGTGTACCTGCATAAAACAGTTAGCAATAAATCGCACGAAAGTGTCTTTGAACACTTTCGTTGAATTGAGGTACACGGCCCACGGTTCCCCGTTGATCAGTACATGTACTGCCTGTGATCAAGTATAATTCCGAAGAATTTCCTTGACAGGGTTTCGCAGCTGCTCTAGCTGTTCTCAAACCGGAACGTCTCAAAGAAGACAACACGGAGTGATTGAACCAGCGAATTTTAGTCCACTAATTGATGAAAAGAGATTTGAAAAACAATCGTGTATTGCTCAATAGAAATTGTTTTTGCAATACAACGAAGGTTTTAATGAACATCAATTATCAATCATAAAACACCTTTTGATTTGAAATATCCGTACACGGTCGATTTGCTAAAGAAAAGAGTTTTTAAGCACAAAGACCGGTTTTTCAAAGGTATCCGTCAATCCATAACCTGAACCAGGATTGATTCAAGAGATTGAATCGCCCCATTGTTTCTGTTCAGTTGTCACATGGTTGATCTATATAATAGATCTCACATGCCACCTACCAGGAGCTTGTTTGATGTTGGCTCCAGAAGGCTTTCCATCTTCATTGTGAATATGTTTACACATCACTCAGATGTTCTGGCAATACCACAAGGATAATGCGTAGGACTCAAGATATAATCTCTCTTTCCATATTGTGTGAAACAGAGAGTCTTCATTGAAAGTGTCCTAATGAGATTTATTGATGATCTCGTGGCTCTAAACTCAATTTGTGCATATTTGGATCCTGTGCCGGAGACTAGGGAGAGGGTCTCCTTCTTTAATATCAACAATCTCTAAGAGAAAGTCGATAGATAATGTCGGTTCCCCGTGAGAATGAAACAAGTCCTTTTAAGAGGAACTTGAGTGGTTTGGAAAGTTGAAGTGCAGTGCGTCACTGGGTCCATGACGTCTTGTCTTCAATACCGATGTTACCATCAGTAGCATATGAATTGAACCCGGTTTCTGCCCTAAGGTTGAATAAATGGAGGGCTATTTGTTTTCACCCTTTTCTCATTCAATTCTTTTTAATTCTTCAACCCCTTCAGTGATTACCGAGACTTCATAGCTAGAACCTTGTTGGGTTTATTCCAGTACTAGCTCAGTCTCAGTCCGCACTCTTCCTATATCTCATTTTTCTCCTTTTATCATCATACCTAAGAACTCTACACTAACTAGTTGATAGTCCCTGGGTAGATCCCTCTGGTTCTGGCGGATCATGGGAACCAATACCTAACCATATCATCCTTATATCACCGTACATAAAGTAAAGTTGGTCGGTCTATTTGGTATTGTTCATCTGCCATTGGAACCAATTGAAAAACCATTTGAAAATCAATCCAGATACTTGTGATATATTATCAAAACATTTTGTACCTGAATTGTTGTTGATATATTTAGAACAAGTGCTCCCCCTCAACATGTGCATCAAATATTTGAAATCGTTTTGCACATGGAGGCAAGAGAAAGAATTAACTTCTTTGATTACCATTTTCTAAAAGATATCAACATCACTTCCCTAATCAAGACAAGTAGATAAAGCATTTTGGGGAAGGATGAGGTTTTCATGATTTTGCTCCCTCTCAATATGTGCCTCGAGATTTGAAAAGAGTTTTGCACATACTAGAGGGAACCTGCACATTGAGATAAGTGATCACGTTTCAAATCATAGGTTTAAGATGGATGCTCCCCCTCAACATGTGCATGGAAAATTTGAAATCGTTTGTCACATGTGGGAAGGAAAGCATGTACATCCTTATAAAACCATTTACCGAATTATCAGTTTAATCCAATTTAAATCACACATTCTCCCCCGATCACAATTATCAAAATCATTTGAGATTCGTGATCTCTTATAGATTTAAATTTATTTTGAAAGCTTTTAAGGAGAATTGTGACTTGATTATGAAAGCGTTTTAACTGATAAGGATCGGATTTTAAGACTTTAAACTCCATTGATAAAACATGCATGTATATCTTTTGAAAACAATTTAATGCCAAATAACTTTTTAATTTAATTGAAATCATTCTCCCCCTCAATCAATGACATAGGTTGTTGATTGAGAGATTGATATTTTGACAAATAAGTCCAGATGATTATCAAAAATAGAGTCCAAGTTATTTTTCAAAACAATTTGTTTTCAGCAGATAACATGTTAATAGAATCAGAGCATGGAATTTAAAAAAATGATAAGAAGGATTTTGATGAATGTTCAAACAAATTCTCAAATCTTGAAAAACATGAAAAAGCATGGTTTTTTTTTTTTTTTTTTTTTTTTTTTTTTTTTTTTTAAGCGGGTTACTGCCTGAAATGACAATAAACCATTGTTTCTCTTTCTCCCAAAAATATTTTTTGATTTATTTTTTTTTTGATTTTTTTTTTAATAATAAAAGTTCGAACAATATCTAAAGTCCCGTGTCATTCTTGGAATGACAGCACAAAAAAACCGTAGATATTATCGAACCGAGAAAAAGCATAACAAATTGACAATATTTTTTGAAGATTTTTCGAATTTTTCAGATTTTTATGGATTTTGAAGGTTTTATATTTTTCTATTTGATTTTTTGAAGGTTTTATAATTTTGTATTTTGTTTTTCGAATAGATATATACAAGAGATAGATGAAGATAGACCTTTACTCCTCGTCTTCCTCCTGAAGACATTTGAGTGTTTCTGGTTGAAGGCTTTTCAAGCCAAGACGTGGAAGAATAAACTCAAAACGTTCTCTTGGAAGAGCTTTGGTGAAGATGTCTGCTAACTGGTATTCAGACCTCACAAAATAGAGTTCAACCACACCTTTTTCTACTTGTTCCCTGATAAAATGATGTCGAATGTCGATATGCTTTGCTCTTGAGTGTTGAACGTTGTTGCATGAGAGAGCAATAGCACTTTTATTATCACAGTACAGAGGGATTTTGTTGAATTCAAAGCCATAGTCAGATAATTGAGATCTCATCCATAAGATTTGAGCACAACAAGATGACATGGCTATGTATTCAGCCTCTGTAGAGGAAATAGAAGTACTCATTTTCTTCTTTGAAGACCAGCTCACAAGCTTATCACCCAAAAACTGAGCACCTCCAGACGTACTTCGACGTGTATCTTGACAACCTGCATGATCAGCATCTGCATAGGCCGTTAGAGACATACCGGTGTCCTTTGGGTACCAATGTCCCATATTGATGGTTCCTTGGAGATACCGAAAGACCCGTTTAACCGCTTCAAGGTGCTTTTTAGTAGGCTTAGCCTGGTATCTAGCACACATGCACACATCGAACAAGATGTCTGGTCTACTAGCTGTGAGGTACATCAGGGATCCAATCATACTACGATATTTCGTTTGATCTACCATGATCCCTGAGTGGTCCTCATCCAGCTTGGTTCATTCAATCATGGGAGTGTCAACAGGGTCACTAGAATCAAATCCAAATTTCTTTAACATCTCATTTGCATATTTAGATTGATTTATGAAAATGCCTCCGGGACTTTGTGAAATTTGTAATCCCAAGAAAAATGACATTTGTCCCATCATTGACATTTGAAATTTTGAACCCATTTCATTAGAAAAACGATCACATTCCATTGGGTCGGTCGAGGCAAAAATAATATCATCGACATAAATTTGAACGTGAATTAAGTGTTTGCCTGACTTTCTGGTGAACAAAGTAGGATCAACCGCTCCTTTGCTGAATCCAGTAGATAGAAGAAACTTTGACAGCATATCATACCATGCTCTAGGAGCTTGCTTCAAACCATATAGGGCCTTTTTCAAGCGATAAACATGAGTAGGATGCTCTGAATTCGCAAAACCCTCTGGCTGGCTGACGTAAACCACTTCTTTCAGATCTCCATTAAGAAATGCGGTTTTCACGTCCATCTGATAAACAACCATGTTCTTGCTAGCAACATTAGCCAAGAAGATTCTGATCGCCTCGATACGAGCAACTGGAGCAAAAGATTCCTCAAAGTCTATACCTTCTTCTTGACGATAACCTTTAGCCACTAACCTAGCCTTATTTTTCAAAACATCACCATGCTCATCAAGCTTCACTTTGAAGATCCACTTAAGAGCAATGATCATAGCACAATCTGGAGCTGGTACTAATTCTCATACATCTAATCGATCAAACTCATGAATTTCATCTTGCATGGCATTGAACCAGCTGTCTTCATTCATAGCAGTTTTAACATCTTTAGGTTCGATCTTTGAGAGTACAGAGTTAAAGAAGCACCATAAGGCATCAGTAGCAAGCTGTTTACGAGTGGATACCGGACGAGAAGGATTTCCAATGATGTTGTCTAATGGATGATCGTGAGTCCATTTTCTGAGGTGTTCATGTGGTAGTTGTTGAGGGACCGAAGTAGCAGAGTCGATGTCTTCTGAAGAAGATGGTTCTGATGAAGATTCAGGAGCAAATATGTTTTCAAATGGAGCATCTTCAGGAGTAGCAAAGGGATTAACTTCATCATTGATGCCAGAAACATTTCCATGATGTACATTTGAAGAATGATGATTTGTTGATGAGACTGAAGGATCAGCAGCAGGCGCTTCTTGACTTAAAGATATTGAGACTGAGGGATTGACTTCATTCACATGAATATGAGCAGCCTTTGTTGTAGGAATCGACACCTCATTAGTACTTGGATCATAAAGTTCATCAAACATAGGATCAAACAATTTCTTTAAATCATCTTCAGATGGAGGTACATATGGAGTTTCTTGAGAAGAGTTTGGAACAAGGGATGAACCAATGGGACTGTTTTGAAGTGCGGGTCCTGAACTGGATTGTCCAGGAGCCATTTGACCGGTCAGCTCATCAAACGTAACGTGAATTGTTTCCATGATATTTCGGGTTCTTTTGTTGTAGATTCGGTATCCCTTTTTGTTTGGTGCATACCCTACAAAAACTCCAATGTCTGCTTTAGCTCTAAGTTTGCCTAAGTCTTGACCCTCATTAGTTGGATAACACAATGCACCAAACACACGAAGGAAAGAGAGATTAGGTTTTCTGTTGTGGACAAGTTCATATGGAGTTTTTCCATGAACAGTGTGAATCAGGGAACGATTTTATGTGTAGCATGCAGTGGCAATAGCTTCAGCCCAGAGAAACATTGGAACCTTTGAGTAAATCAGCATTGTTCTAGCGGCTTCTACAAGAGTTCGATTTCGTCTTTCAACTACACCGTTCTGTTGAGGAGTTCGTGGAACACTTCTTTGATGGCTGATTCCAACGCTTTCATAAAATTCACTAAGTTGTTTGTTGACAAACTCAGTTCCATTGTCTGTTCTGATAATTCTGACGGTTTTGTTAAGTCGAAACTGCAGCTGTTTGATGAGTTTGATGATGATATCAGGAGTTTCATCCTTTGTCCTTAAGAACTTGACCCAGGTGAATCTAGAGTAATCATCAACCACAACTAACACATATTTCTTCCCAAAGATATTCTGCACTCTCATTGGTCCACATAAATCCATATGAATTGTATGAAGAACTTCTGTGACAGAGTTAGTAGGTTTGGGTTTATGGGCATACTTCTTACTTTTTCCCAATTGACATGCTGAACAAAGATGATCCTTTTCATACTTGAGTCTAGGTAAGCCTACAACTAAGTCCTTTCTGGTGAGATCATTGATGGTGCCGAAGTTCAGGTGATTGAGACGACGATGCCATAACCATGACTTTGTTTTAGAAGCCTTTGACAGCAAGCAAATTGGAGAAGACTTCATCATATCTTCGATAGAGATGGTGTATAGATTTGAACCACGTGAACCTCTTAAAAGTTCCTTACCATCAAGTTCTCTAACGAAGCAAGTATGTTTTCTGAAGGCTACTTCTAGATCAGAATCGCAGAATTGACCAACAGAGAACAAGTTGTGACCAAGACCTTCTACATAGTAAACCCTGGAGATAACACTTTTGCCAACAACATAGTCTCCATAACCCATAATAGCACCGAAATGATCATTCCCGAATCTAACTGTCCCGATGAATTTGCTCACGAAGTTCATGAGCCGTGACCGGTCGCCAGTCATATGCTTGGAACAGCCTGAGTCCAGGTACTACAGAACGATTTGAACGATCTGCAGTTGAACACAGACAAGAATGGATAACTGGATAATTGGGATCCCCATGCAAGAATGGGTTCCATTTGGTTAGTAACAATGGTTGGAACACCCACATCAGAAATAGAAGCATTCATATCAGAAAATAAGGCAATGGAATCATTGTGAATAGATGCAGTACTAGTGTCTGTATTAGCCCTGTTCACAGTGTGCTCACTTCTTAAGGGAATAGTTCTACCAGTAGGCATCCATTTTCTAGTGGGCATTGTCTGATTAGTCTTACGACCAACAGGTATCCAATAATAGCCTATGTTACTAAATGTTCTTCCTGTGGGTTTCCACTGTTTTCTAACTTTCTTTCGTTTTTGCCTTTTAGCCTTCTTAGCATGAATTTTAGCATTAACAATATTAACTAGACAATTAACATCATTAGGCAAAACATTAACACCACATTCATGATTAGAGACAGAATTCAAGCAGACATCCATACAAGGTTTGCAAATAGTATCAAAATTCGAATTAATTACAGTACGCCTATGGCTAATACTAGAATCAACACGATTCGTTTTATTCGGTTCAAACTTAAAGTTCCTAGATTGTTCTTCTACTCTTTTCCAGTGCACATTCTTAGCTTGCGAGGTCCTATCATTCCTTGTATTGTCTTGAGACTTTGACATGCTCCCTTTAATGTCACTGATTACTCCTGTAGAGGGAATGGGAACATTAGTTGGTTTTACTACTCTTTGCATCACCTGTTTAGATGTGCTGGGATCTGAACTACATGCAGGCACACTAAGGTTCACTTTCTTAAAACTAGAAGTGCTGGGATTTGTACTCCTAGAAGGCACACTTGAGTTCTCTTTCTTAGCATTGACAGATCTGGAATCTGAACTACTTAAAGGCACACTAAGGTTCACATTCAAAACATTGGGCATCGAATGAATATCATACTTGGCATTAGGCATCGAACATGGAATCAAAGGATTAACTCTCTCACCTAAGGACTTTGGGCATATTGTGATCAAGCATTCTAGGATTTCTTGAGATCGTTTGGCATATAAGCATGCATGTCCAATTGCATTATCATGAGGTTTCTCTAACTTATCCTCTTCAACAGTCTCACGCAGACATTCTAGGCAATCCTTAAGGGATGAGAAGTATGTTTGAACAGCAAGTTTGTTGTTCCTGAGATGAGGAGGGACATATTTCACAGACAAAGCATATTTATTACAAGAGTGAACCTTTGATACACCATTCACCCCATTGGTCATTGGCATTTTCCCTTTTACCTGACTCTTCAGATTCTCAATTTCCTTTTGCAATGAAGCTATTTGTTCGTTATTTTTGTTACGAGTGACCTTTATTGATTCAAATAACTCATTGAAATGACGTTTAACCTTTTCATTTTCTTCTAGAAAACTTTCATTTTCCTTTTGTAATGCATTTACTAGGTTTTGAAGATGAAACGTTTGAGAATTCTGAGAATCTAAAGGAGGAGGCATTTGGGAGCCTGTCATATTGTTCGTTTGACCCTTTAATTGAGAGATTTGGGCTTTCAACTTTCTGATCGTGTTGCAATGAGCTTGAATCTGTTCATCACGTTTGTTAATTTGAAAAACTGCATCAAACTCTGGAGCATCTGAGGATGTCTTGATATTTGAAGTTTTGACATTTTCTTTAAGATGTTGATATTTTAGTTGTAAATTAAAATGCTCAACTTCTAGTTTAGAAAAATGTTTAACCAAATTGTCGTGATCATCCAGTTCAATTTTCTCATTTAGTTCAGAATTAGTTTTTTCAAGCTCAATGACACGATCATGGGAGACTTTCAAAGCAACAGACAGTTCATGGAATCGAGAAGCAGTAATAGAACAGTTAGTAGCAGTGTAGAACACATCTTGAGCAATACATTCAGAAATCAGGTTCTCATTTAGTGTATGCAAGTTCTTTCTCTCAATCTCATTATATTTTAGTGCTCGCTCATAGTCACTAACCTCAACTATCATTGCATCAAATTCCTTTTCCATTCCCTTAATATCAGTATCTATCCCCTTTTTAAGACTCTCAAAGTGATCTTTTAGAAGTTTAAAGAAAGGCATGACCTCAGTTAAATAGCATTCTTTTGTTTGTTCAAAACCCCTTTCCCCTTCAGTTATCCCAGTGGGTGTGATCCTTTTCTTACATGTTTTCTCAAAATCAACAAATAGTTGAAAAATAACATATTGACTGATTAAGGTCTTGCTTTTAGTAGCAATAGTTCTAGGAACTAGATGCATTGGTGTATTAGGAGGATACACAGTCGCTCTAGGCATTTTCCAAAGGGGAGGGTTTGTTTCAACAATATTTTCTGCTTTCTGCTTATCTAAGTCCATTTTCCAGAACACTTGTTCGGGAGTCAACAATGTTTGAGGCTTAAACATGTTCAAGGAGATCCAATTCTCCTTTTTGTAGTCATGGGGAGTGATAATTACTTTCTTCTCTTTGCATTTAGAATCATTTAGTTTCTTATTCATCTTCTCCCTAGTGATTTCATCTAACTTCTTATCTTCCTCTGTGCACTCAAAGCAACTAGGTTTTTGTCTAGGTTTAAGGATCTCATTGCCATCATAGATCACATTTTGAGCTGCTTTTGCTATCTTCCCATACTCAGGGTTGGGTTTATCTATAATGGGAACACTATGCTTATCGCTTAGAACTCTATGCTTAGTGATCATGTGAGCAGTCTGAATGGTGTTCCCTTGTATGTACAACTTGTTTTCAAGTTTGTTTTTCAAAGTTTTCAGATTAGAATAATCTTTCAAGAGTTTTGATTCCTTTGCATTAAATTCTTGCTTAAGCATTTTCACATTTTCTTGAAGTTCTTGTTTTTGTTTAGCAGTTTTAGAAAGCTTTTCTTGCAAGGAATTTAACTCTTGTTTTAATACTTCTTCTCTAAAATTACTTTTTCTAATGATTGTACGCACTTGGTCATCCATTTCCTGCTCACGAGTGGTCAACTCAAATTTCGCACGTTGTTCATAAATAGCAACACGTTCTTTATAGGCATTTAGTTCAGAAATTACAGAATCATCAGGGGCACATGCAGTGTATTCATCAAAGACATAGTCATTGTTGACTGCAGAAGATGCATCACTTGGTACAACTTCACTTTCACTTTGTTTCACATATTGATCATATGGGACAACATTGATATTACCCATATTTTCAATATTTGATTCAATAGTGTCAGTTGATTGTACTTTGTCATACATCTTTTGCACATCAGCATCATCGTATAGTTTTAATACCTCTGAGATGAGTTTGTCTTTGGATGGGCCAGCTTGTGGTGACGAAGAGACCTTTGGAGAAACCATTGGAGAAATGCTAGCCATAAAAATTGTGTGTGCAGTAGGTCCATCATCCACATCAGAGTCGTATGCATCACAATCAGCGACTTGAAAGGCATTCTGATGATTGTGACCTATCTCTTGAATAGGCTGCTCATCCACATCTGCATCATAGGTCTTGGCATTGCCCTCAGCAAGAAACAACAATTCCTCTTCATCCAAAGCAACACCATTATCCTGAGCTTGTAAAAGCAGCATCTTATCTCTGAAGTAATCAGTATTCTGTGGACGTTTTGGAGATGTGCAGTTCCTTGCAATGTGTCCCTCACCACCACAGTTATAACATTTGATCGGCTTAGCTTGACCTTGATAACCATTCCTTCCTCGATTCTGATTACCAACATAACCTCTACCAGCTCCACCTCTTCCCTGATCATACTATCTTCCTGAACTGGTTGCACCACGATCCTCCCATCTTTAACAGTAGCTTGATTGTGTGGGTTAGATGCTGTTCTGAGGTTGTTGTTGGTTTGTGGGAGAGAATTCATGTTTTGACTAATCAGAAGAGCTAGTTGATTAATGATGTTACCCACGTGTGCATCAGCATCAGCTTGTTTGAACATAGGATCAGGAATGAGTTTGTGATTACCATTACCCATGGGTATGACTTGTGAGGCTTTGGTTGTGATTCCGATGTTTGAGTAGAAGGCAGTTGAGTCATTAGATGAGCTTGTCTCTCCCTGATTGGTTTTGAACTGATTAAGAATCATTTTTTTCAAACATAGCATGTCTCTCATTCTGAAGGAGGAAGGCATAGAGTTGCTCATAGTTTGTATTCTTCAATCCTTTAGTGAGCTTCACAGAGGTGACAAACTTATGCCATTCGGGATTCATGTTGTTCAAAAATTTTGAGTTCAGCTGAATGTTAGGCATAGTCATTCTGATGTTCCTCATGTCATTCACCAGCTTATGAAATCTCACATAGTACTCATAGACACTTTCATCTGGTTTCATCTTGAAGTGCTCAAATTCGTCATAGAGTTGTGATTCCTTGTCTTCCATAGTTAATTCAGAACCTGAGAGAAGCATCTTGACATTATCCCATACTGCCTTTGCTTCGGTGTTGTGATTGATCAGCTTGTAGATGTCTTTTGGAAGACCTTGAAGAACAATGTTAGAAGCCCTGATATCAGCATTGAATCTCTTTTTCTCCTTATCATCAAGCTCATCATACATCTTTGGTCTGTCCGTTCCGTAAATCAGAGTTCCATCTTCAGCAGTATCAAGTACATCTCTAGTCGTCTCAACCCGATATGGTCCTTCATCAATGGATTTGAGAATGTTGACTCCATTTTCCTTTCCAAGACAGTACAATCTGATTCGTTGAGCCCAAGAGTCATAGTCAGTTCTGTCAAGCATGGGTGAACGAGTATCTGAACCAGCTGCTTGAACATCCTCAGCAACAGTGGAGATGATAGTAGGAACGTTTGTAGACATGTTTCAAGTTCTACGGGATTTTACTATTCTTTGATTAAACCGGGAAATTGATTCTTTCACGGGATTTTACTAAACCAAAATAACAACCGTAAGAGTGTATCACCAAGAAGTAACAAGCCTAAATGAATAAGTACCTAACCACACAACTCGCGTAATTAACAACTGGCTTAAGTAATCAACTCGCTTAATAGCCAAGTCGCATCAGCATCAACTCACAACACAGTCAACTCGCTTAATGAATCAAGTCGCTAAATAGCCAACTCGCTTTAGTATCAACTCGCAACACAATCAACTCGCTTGAACACTAAGTCGCTTAAAGAAACTCGCCAGCGTTACAACTCGCTAAATAGCTAAGTCGCTTTAGATCTCAAGTCGCTTAAAGAAACAACTCGCTTAGAACCCAAGTCGCATAAATATCAACTCGCTAAACAGCTAAGTCGCATGTACCAACTCGCATCAAATAACAAAGCAACTCGCTTTGAAGAAACACAAGTCCGAGACTCAACTCGCTTAGTCCTTTATTCACAAATAACCACTTTATCAATCCAAAACAACCAAACCACAATGATTTAAGCCTTCCAATTCAAAACATAAACACTTATGATGATCCTAAACACAAAAGTACAAGCAAAATTCAAACTTTACCACTAGAATTTTTCCAAATGAATCAAACTCTCCTAAACCCTTAATACACCAAAAACCTTATGAAATCCACCAAAACAAAGAGCATGAAAGATGAGTGATCAAACCATGGCTCTTGATACCAATTGTAGGATATTGGATTTCACAAACACTCTAAACCATGATCAAAGTAAGCGTATAATTATGTTAGAGAGAGAAAGGAAGAGAGTTGGGAACTATAGTGAGAGAAAGAAAATATTATTATGAGCTCCAACTCTCTACCTTGGAAAGTAGAGAGTATTTATAGTCTTACAATAAAACGCCACACAACGGGCTGTGGATCAGGCATACAGTGGGTAAAGACCCGTCCGTCCTCCACGGTGTTACTAAACTAAATACTACTTAACTTAAAATAACTACGACTACGAGCTTTCTAACGTTTACATATACTTGAGGTGACCGACTCTTTAATACCTGGAATTTCTAATTCCTAACAAGGAGGCTTAAGCCTCATAAAAATTTGCGCCCGCCTTCTTATTTCTAAAAGTCCTTAAACCCAAGGTGATTATTAGCTATTTAACAAGTTTCTTTCAAGAAAGTTCAAGCGTTCTTGAGAAAATGCTAGATTTTGATCTTGTTTTCTTTGAATTTTCAAGAAAGAGTTGTTATAATCTTTAAATAGCTTCAAGTTTTCAAGAAGGCGTTGTTATAATCTTCAAATATCCTTGGGTTTACGAAGATTATAAATTTCATGTCGAAGCTCCGCTTATATTCGTTTTCTTTATATAACAAGCATTCTATATAAAGGTAAGCATTTATAAACTTTAAATACTTGTGAAATTTTATTTTATTTATTGTATTATAAACTATTAATGTATACATCTTATAAAAACATTTCCATACATATATCCATGCTTACAAATTATATGTTTTTATTAAGTCTATATTAATTGGGAATTTCATATGAGGGAGGCCTTTCCAGGGTAACGTATTGACGAGTTGTTGGATTTACGATTTAAAGTGTCCTAGCTCCTCATACATTCACTACATGACCTCTCAAATATGATAGCCTGAACAATAGTATGATATTATAAAAGGAAGATACATTTTGAAATATTTATATATAAACTTATATAATATGTTTATATTATTTCAAACAATATTTTTATTATTTTAAATAATATTTTTAGACTATTTTAATAATGTTTTTATTAATATTTTTATTACATTTTTATAATATTTTTATAAACTTTTTATAATATTTTTGTAACATTTTAAATTAGTTTATTTTATTAAAATAAATAATTTAAAACCACTTATATATTAATTGAATATATAAGACATTTCTTATTAACAAACAACGGTTTTACAAGGTTTCAATTAAGCTTTCAAAATACATTGACAAGTATAAACAAACAAATGATATATTTACTTTATCTTATATATTTATGAATATATACTTTCATATCCATTAAACAAATCTTAATTGTATTTAGGACATATACGGGTTTTTGGGATATTAACAATCGCCATCATCGTTTAGATTTTAGAAGCTGTTATTAAGGTGAGTTTATAGCCCCACTTTCTATTACTTAATTGTTTACAAACCCTTGGGGGAGATACATGTTATTTTTACTCGAACACAAATGCTTTGAACTGTATATCTGAATTGTTTTATTGGCACTAAGTAACACAATTGTCACACTTAAGTTCCCACATCATGAACCATTAATCACTAGGCATAGTGAGTACGAATATTGTGAATAGGCATATTGGGATTAACAAATCCCGTTTGTATTGACTGGTTAGGCAAACAAGCGCACTATATTTGAGAACATTGGGTAATCGGCAAATTAACTACAAGGGCTATTATTATAAACATGCCAATTGCTATTGGTACACGTTAACGTCTTTGTTTTCATGTGCTTACTGCAATAATAACTGTTTTGTCTTCAATATTATGGGTGTATAACAACGTAACCCACACTTAACGTATGTGTTCAACCATTTAACTATAAACCTATGGATTTTACTCAACCTTTTTGTTGACATTTTAAGCATGTTTTATCTCAGGTCCATAATGTACGAGGCTGGTATGGAGGAGCATGGATATTGAAGAAGGCTATAAATTATATTATCATTCAAAAACTTATTTGTGTAATTTGTAAACCGTGAAACTACTAGGACCTCATTTTTTAACTCTGATATTCGAATGATAAATGTTTTAAAACGACTTAATTAGAGTTCGTTTTCTATTATTATAACTGGCATACCAACGAGTAACAACCAGTTTGTATTCTGCTGCAACTACAAAATTGGGGGTATTACAGATTGGTATCAGAGCTATGGTTATAGAGAAACGGGTCTAATTGAGACCCAAACTATAACCACTTTTACACTAAAACATTTTATAGCCTTACACTGTATGTGCCTTACACCTTTCGGATGTTTATGTGACTTGTGTTGGAAAATTTAGTGCACTTGTGGGATTAGTTCATACCTGGTTTTGGGTTAGGAGGTATAGAGTGTACACCCATGAGGTCCCTGAACAACCTAACTCAATAGTGGTTAGTACTGCTAGTGTTGGTTACTACTATTAGTATAGTGACTGATGGTTCCTGCTGCTAGTGTATTGGTTCATGCTGCTAGTGTATTGGTTCCTACTGGTAGTGTAGTAACTGATGGTTCCTACTGCTAGTATATTGGTTCCTGCTGCTAGTGTATTGGTTCCTACTGGTAGTGTTGCAGTGATTAACTTGTAACAGCTTTGACCCATTCAAGTGGCTGTTATGACTGCTTTATGACCACATTGGTCATGTAACCACTATTCCTATGATAATGGAGGCTTATTATGGGTGATTAATTGGCCGTTAATCACTCATAAAGTCCATTGACTAGGGTTGAGTGTTCTCTACTATATATAGAGATCGACAGCATCAGCATGAATATAGAAAAGAGAGAAAACGAGGAGAAACAAACAGAAAGCTAAAACACTTATATGGGCAACGGTTATTAATTTGTGCCTAATTCAATAACTAACATTTGGTCTTATCCCAAGTAGATATTCGTGTAACCCAAGCATAGGGTCGAATAGTTTACTTTGGAAAGTGATCACACGATTGCAAGTGATATCCGGTAACCTGATTTGGCCTTGCATTTCTACTGATTATCTTACCCCGCTGAGCTAGTAACCACCGACAATCAAAGTAAACTATTTGTGATAATCAATAGCTGCTGCTGCAATGAAACAAATGGCTTCAAACTTTGCCAAGATGGACAAGTTTGAAGGGGTGGACTTTAGGAGATGGCAGAAGAAGATACACTTCTTGCTGTCAAGCATGAGTGTCGTCTATGTTCTGACCACATCTATTCCTGATGATGAGGATGATGCTACTGTGGAACAGATCAGGAAAAGGAGCAAATGGGAGAATGATGACTACATTTGTAGAGGCTTAATTCTCAATGGTATGTCTGATTCGCTCTTTGACATTTATTAGAATTTTGAATCTTCCAAAGAACTATGGGATTCCTTGGATGCCAAATACATGGCTGAGGATGCATCAAGTAAGAAGTTACTTGTAAGTAAATTCACAAATTATAAAATGCTGATACAAGACCAGTTATGGAACAATACAATGAACTTCTTGGTATACTTGGAAGGTTTACACAACACAAAATGCACATGGATGAGGCTATTTCAGTCTCTTGTGTCATTGACAAACTCCCTCCTTCTTGGAAAGATTTCAAGCATACCTTGAAACATAAAAAGGAGGAGTTAACTCTTGTTGAGTTGGGCAGTCATCTGTGCATTGAGGAATCTCTCAGGGTGCAAGATAATGACAAGCCAAAGAGTAGCAATGCTACTGGTGCATATGTTGTCAATATGGTGGAGCATAACAACTCTACCAGGTACAATGACAACCAAGGAAAACGTAAATGTCATGATAACACAAGGGCAGATCCTAAGAAGAAGGCAACACCTACTTGTTGGAAATGTGGCAAAACTGGTCACATTAAAAGGGATTCCAAAGGTGTTAAGGTTGGTGGTAAAGCCAATTTATTAGGCACTAATGGTTCAGGGAGTGGTGGTTCTACCAACTCACTGAAAGGTCAGAATATGTTTAATAAGTCTTTTTAGATTTATTATGTTACATATGTATCCGAATCTTATTATGTGCAGGATGATGATGTTGCGTGGTGGGTTGACTCTGGTGCAACAGTTCATGTGTGCAAAGATAGAAGCTGGTTCAAGACTTATGAGTCACTGAATGATGGTTCTATTCTTCACATGGGAAATGAGTCAACAGCCTTGGTGCATGGTCGTGGTTGTGTAGATCTTAAGTTTAGTTCTGGAAAGATTGTAACTTTGTTTAATGTTATTCTTGTTCCTGATATAAGGAAAAACTTGGTTTCAAGTAGTGTTTTGAATAATCAAGGATATAAACATGTTATTGAATCTGATAAATTTGTTCTATCTAAGAATGGTGTGTTTATTGGTTTTGGGTATTTGTGTAATCAAATGTTCATGCTTAATATTGTCACTGATAGTGTTAATTCAGCCTTTGTAACCACCTCTGACCTGACTGACTCTACCCTATGGCATGCTAGACTTGGCCATGTACACTATAAAAGGATGCAAGATCTGTCTAAGGATGGGTTAATCCATGCATTTGACATGAACACTGAAAAGTGTAAGACTTGCATGTTGACCAAAATAACTAAGAAACCTTTTCAAGGTGTTAAACGTGAAACTAAGCTCTTGGAGCTAATACACAGTGACCTGTGTGATTTGCATGTCGCTCCCTCCTTGGGGAATAAGAAATACTTTTTGACATTTATTGATGATGCTTCTAGGTTTTGTTATGTCTATCTGTTACATACCAAGGATGAAGCGTTAGATGAATTCAAAGTATTTAAAACTGAAGTTGAATTGCAACTTGGGTCCCTGATCAAGAGATTAAGGACTGACAGGGGAGGTGAGTACATGGATATTTAGTATTTTTTAGTCAGTTGGTATAATCCATGAAATGACTGCTCCCTATACTCCACAACAAAATAGTATCTCTGAAAGAAAAAACAGGGTACTGAAAGAAATGGTTAACTCCATGTTGTCCTATTTAGGGCTGAGTCAAGGGTTTTGGGGTGAAGCTATGTTAACAGCTTGCTATTTATTAAATAAGGTTCCTAATAAAAGGAACAAGGTGACCCCATATGAACTCTGGACTAAAAGGAAACCCAACCTGAACTTTCTCAAGGTTTGGGTTGTAGGGCTGTTGTAAAACTCCCTGATCCAAAGCTTAAAACTTTGGGTGAAAGAGGCATTGAATGCATCTTTTTTGGATATGCTGAGCATTCCAAGGCTTTTTGATTCTATGTTATAGAACCTAATGAATATATTTTAATTAATTCAATAATTGAATCAAGGGATGCAATTTTTGATGAGGGTAGATTCTGATCAGTACCTAAACCAAGTCAAAGGATTCCTAATGACATTGGTGTATCAGAGGTCCCTAATAAGGTCCCTGATGAGGTTGTGGTTCAACAACCTGAACCTTTGCACAGAAAGAGCAAAAGGGTCAGGACTCCAAAGTCATTTGGACCTGAGTTTCAATTATATTTAGTTGAAGGAACAAGGGATGAGGTCTTTGACCAATACTCCTATTGCTTCATTGTTGAGGATGATCCTAAAACATTTGAAGAAGCAATTAAGTCCCAGGATGTTGCTTTCTGGAAAAAAGCAATTAATGATGAGATGGATTCCATCATGGGCAACAACACTTGGGTGTTGGTTGATCTACCACCACGTTGCAAACCTCTGGGTTGCAAATGGATTTTCAAAAGGAAAATGAAGGTAGATGGAACTATTGAAAATTTCAATGCTAGACTAGTCATTCAAGGATTTAAACAAAATTCAGGAATTGACTACTTTGATACTTATGCCCCAATGGCTCGTATCAGTACCATTAGATTGCTGATTGCTTTGGCATCAATTCATAATCTGATTATTCATCAAATGGATGTGAAGACAACTTTCTTGAATGGTGAATTGGATGAGGAGGTTTATATGAACCAACCTCAGGGCTTCATCATGCCTGGTAATGAAAACAAGGTGTGTCAACTGGTTAAGTCATTGTATGGACTCAAACAGGCACCTAAGCAATGGCATCAAAAATTTGATGAAGTGGTTTTGTCTAATGGTTATTTACTTAACCAGTCTGAAAAATGTGTATATAGCAAATTTGATGAAACTGGTAAACGAGTCATCATTTTCCTATATGTTGATGACATGTTGATCTTTGGCACTGACCAAAATAAGGTTGACCTGGCAAAGGAATTTTTTTCATCAAGGTTCTCCATGAAGGACATGGGGGAGGCTGATGTTATCCTTGGTATAAGGATTAAACATGAAAGTAAAAGAATTTCTATTTCTCAGTCTCATTATATGGAGAAGGTGTTAAAGAAATTCAATTACTTTGATTGTACTCCAGTGAGTACACCTATGGATACTTTTGAGAAACTGATGCCTAATAAGGGCAAGGCTGTATCTCAACTTGAGTATTCTAGGGTGATTGGCTGCCTAATGTATGCCATGACTTGTACAAGACCTGATATTGCTTTTGTAGTGGGTAAATTGAGCAGGTATACTAGTAATCCTATTGCTCATCACTGGCAAGCAATTCAGAGGGTACTGAAGTATCTGAAGTGAACTATGGATTATAGTCTCTCTTATATTGGTTATCCTTCAGTACTGGAAGGATACACTGATGCAATTTGGATCAGTAACACTGAAGACAATTCGTCTACTAGTGGTTGAGTATTCCTACTTGGTGGAGGTTGATACGCGTACAACGCGCGTTCGGGGTCAAAGGAAACTTCCTTTTCTTCGAGCAAGTTTTTCAACCACCTAGGCAGTGAACCTAATCGTTGTAGTGTAGTATTAGGGTAAGCCCCGGGATTGATATCGTTCTCTAGGGGAATAGGAATGCTAGTGAGAAATTACTACGCTAAGGTTGGGGTTGAGGAAGATTATTTTTTATCTTTTTTATATATTTTTTTTTTGAAAATTGAAAGTACGAATCTTGGGGTATTGGATTTGGGGGGTGGTATTTCTACCGATTACTCTACTATTATCTATTCTAATTAACTAAGCTAAGGGGTAGTCTATGTCTAATTGATGTGTGCTCGTATGATGATTAAAAATGTGTCTACCTAGATGCTATTACTCCCTAGTTATCTTTTTGATAAGTTTTTAAAATGTACCTTTTTAAGGGGTCGTTTAAGCCCTTATTTGATCACTTTTGTATCCGTTATTACTTAATATCATTCTTTTTCACTTTTTAGGTCTCTTGAAGGCAAATTGCTGGAATGGCACTTATTTGGACGAAAAGGTGCGGATATACGAAGAAAATGGCCAAAGTCAAGAATCGAGACACTCAAGCTGCTAAAATACAAGGGGACGGCGTCAGGTGTTATCTGCGACGCCGTCGGAGCACTTTTGTGACGGCTCAGTAGCCAAATTGCTTATTTTCAAGTGACGGTGTCAGGCTTTAAAAGAGTAGGTCGTCGCAACTCAGACGGCCTAGATTTGATCCAGACGGCGTCAGAAGCTGAAGAGGACGGCGTCACAAGCACAAGGTGATGCCATCGCAAGACTAACGTGGCCAAGACGAAACCCTAATGACGGTGACCCGACGGTGTCACAAAACATAAGGTGACGCCGTCGCGAATGTAATCTTATATATAGAATCCGAATTTTTCAGTTTGTAGTGTGTAGTCTTTTGGTGTAAAAACCTAAACCGAACCAAGGCTGTCTTGTACAGTATTTTAGGGGGAAACCCTATCTTACACAAAGATAAGTACTTTACTTCATTAATTCAATTATGTCTTCAATTATTTGTGTGTATGCTTGCATGTTCTCCATGTCCGGCTAATTTACTTGTGTGTTTGCTAAGGGAATATGAAACTTAACTATTGAATACTGATTGGTTGTCTCTTATCTTAATTGTTAATGATCTAGTAATGCGATAGGTCATTCGTTGTATAGTTAATGCTTGATTAATCTTTGTGAACCTTAGACTATAACACCTAGAGTAGTTGTAGGCTAAACTATCCAAAGAGTACCTTAGAGTTAGAGTTTATAAATCCTAGAGATTTTGTAGACAAGACCATTTGGTAGTTTCAAAGAGTTAGGGATAAACGCATACCCTACGACCTTAGATACACAACACAATTAAGAATAATGACGTGACAATTCAACCATCAATAGGAGATAATTAAGGAGTAATAAAACCTGAGTAAACACATCTTTAAACCATCATACGAGCACACAATAATTAGACATAGACTACCCTCACCTTAGTTAATTAGATAATTAGATAGTAGAGTAATCGGTAGAAATACCGACCCCCCAAATCCAAACCCCGAGATTCGTACCTTTCCGTTTCCTAAAAAATATAAAAAGATAAAAAATAATCTTCCTCAACACCAACCTTAGCGTAGTAACCTCTCACTAGCATTCCTATTCCTCTAGAGAACGATATCAATTCCCGTGGCTTACCCTAATACTACACACCAACGATTAGATTCACTGCCTAGGGTGTTGAAAAACTTGCTCGACGAAAAGGAAGTTCCTTTGACCCCGAACGACGCGTGTAGCGTTATCAAGTTTTTGGCGCCGCTGCTGGGGAATAGAATAGATAGTTAGTAGTCCACCTCGTTTAGGTTTCTTTGCTTGATTCCTATCAAGTAAATTTTTTTTCTCAATTTTAGCTTCCTCGTAGTCTATCCCCCTTCTTCGTGACTTTTGTTCATAAAACCCCATCACTTTTCATCATGGAAGGTGATAACCAACCACCAAACTTGCCATTCCCACCTACCTACCCCCTTAGACAACTTAGAACCCATAGTTCCACCAAAACCCTTCTTGAACTGTTTGCAGAACCCGAAAGATAGCTTAATAGGCGAAGAAAAGCTCTCCATAACTCGGAACCTCAAGGCACTGCAATCAACTTTGATGAAGCCACAACTGATGAAGAGTCCGCTCACTCCCCCAATCCCCTGAACCCATCAACATTGACAATTTGAGCCAACATAGCGAGGAAATTCCCGCTACTCCAGTCAATGGATCCATTAATCCACCTGAAGCAAAGTCCCTCGGGGAATACTCTTCCCCCTTTGCATCTGGATTTACCAATGCCATTGTCTATCCCTCGGAGCAAGTCAATGAGTTGTTGCATGCCTTCGACATTTGGATCATTCAGAATGCATGTCAATCCCACGGATCAAACAGTGAAAACCCCATTCATCATATCAAACAATTTTTAAAAATTGTTGATGCTATCTTATGCCGACGGAGCATCCAAGGAGACGTCTAGACTCCGGTTTTTCCCATTCTCTCTTCAAGGAAAGGCCAAGGAGTGGCTCGATAAGCTGCCTCCAAAGTCCATTTTCACGTGGGAACAACTCACAACCAAGTTCACCAAGAAGTTCTTTCCCCCTGGAAGAACTGCATTAATCAGGAGCAAAATTCTTCATTTCCATCAAACAGATGGAGAGTCTATCATTAACTCCTGGACTCGATACAAAGATCTCATTCAACAAGCCCCACACCATGGTATCAACCTTTGGTTGCTTGTTCAAATATTTTACCATAATGTCTCTCGAAAGGATCAAAAAGGGATTGATTCCTCAACTGGCCAAAGAATTTCTAATCTCATGGCGGAAGAAGGATGGGACCGCATTGAGGAATATGTTCAATACCAAGACAACCCTTGGAACGAGCCAGTAACTGCAATAAGTATCTCTGCTTTCTCGAGTAAAAACTTGTCATCTCTCGATGATAGGATTAAGAAAGTACAAGAGAAGCTTGCATACCTCACAAAATCGCCAGAACCCAAAAGGTTATTTAACCCATACCTTATATGCGACATCTGTGGGGGGGCACACGAGAGTGATGAGTGTGAAGACACACGCCAAGAGAGTGTCTTCCTTTCCAGTCATGATATTTATGATGACCCTTCACTTCTTACATTCTATCAAAATGATGAATACAATCCTTGGGGTAATCTAAAATGGAAGACTGAAGGACAGGAAGGATCTGAATACACCATCCGTTATGCCTTTGAAAAAGAACTCGGGGCAATTTACCATAAAAGGGGCCACACTCTTAAAAGGTCTTGAAGAATTCATTCAAGAGCAGCAAGCTGAATTAGAGAGTCAATTCGCCGAGCTCCACAAAATAATAAGCAAACCTGGCCTAACCCGTCATGATCCAACTTGTGCCATTACTACTCGGTCAGGAATCACCACCAAAGATCCCCCACACCCTGACCAGAATCCCACCATCAGGGAGCCCGCGTCAAGAAACGAAGCAATTCCTGAACCTCCTCACGATCCCCCTCCACAAACACCAGCACATGCCTAGCGACCAACTCTCGCACGGATCCCTTATCCCTCGCGTCTAAGGAATCAAAAGGCTGAAGAAGACAATGAGAGAATTTTGTCTTACTTAAAATGGGCTTCCGTCAACATACCACTTCTTGATGTATTCTATCATATCCCTAAACATAGCAAATACTTCAAGATGATAATATCTAATCGAAAGAAACTTGAAGGGTTGATATCATTAGGGGAAGAGTGCTCGGCTGTCATCCAAAAAGGCATGCCCAAGAAGAAAGAAGATCCAGGCAGTTTTACCATTCCTTGCTCTATAGGGGCGCTCTCTATGAAAAATGCCTTGGCAGATCTTGGGGCAAGCATTAACATGATGCCAGCTTGGATATTCAGGGCTGAAACCAACTAGAATGAGTATTCAGTTAGCTGATCGATCAATCAAATATCCCATTGGAGTTTGTGAAAATGTTCTTGTAAGGGTGGGAGAATTCAAGTTTCCAGTTGATTTTGTGATTTTAGAAATGGAGGAAGATAACTCAGTCCCAATAATCCTTGGAAGACCTTTCTTGGCCACAACTCGTGCCATTATCGATGTTCATGATGGAAAACTCACTTTACGAGTGGGGTCCGAGAGCTTGACCTTCGACATCAAGGACTCTATGAGTCATTCCTCCTCTTACGATCACCCTGTTTATTTTGTTGAGGAAGTTGATGAATTTGTTGATGACATAGATGGCTGCATTGACGAGTATCTATTAAACGAATTCATGAATGATGATAACAACACAATATACAACGACGAAGGAGTTGAGATGGTTGGAGCTATTTCCTTTTATCCACGTAGGGAAGAAATTGAACCCATCGAGCTTCAAAATCCAGAAAACAAGCTAAAACCATCAATCAAGGAACCCCCTACCTTGGAACTGAAAGATCTCCCGAGTCACCTGGAATACGCCTTCCTTCAAGGAAAGGACCAGCTCGCTGTCATCATAAGCTCTTTGCTGACCACTGGTTAGAAAGAGAAGCTCTTGGAAGTTTTAGAAGAGTACAAAGGGGTGATCGCATGGAGTGTTGCTGACATTAAGGGTACTGATTCTACATTCTGTACCCATAAAATCCTCATGGAAGAAGATTACAAACCAACCGTTCAACCGCAGAGGAGGGTTAACCCTAATATCAAGGAGGTAGTAAAGAAGGAGGTCGTCAAGCTCCTTGACGCAGGTCTCATCTACCCCATTTCAGATAGCCCATGGGTCAGCCCAGTCCAAGTGGTCCCAAAAAAAAGAGGGATGATGGTTGTAAAGAACGAAAAGGGTGATTTAGTGCCACAAAGAACGGTTACCGGTTGGCGTGTGTGTATCGACTACAGATAGTTGAATGATGCCACCCGGAAATATCATTTTCCTCTGCCATTCATTGACCAAATGCTCGAGAGGTTAGCCGGGCATGAGTACTACTGTTTCCTTGATGGCTTCTCAGGGTACTTCCAAATCCCCATTGCCCCTGAAGATCAAGAAAAGACTACATTTACATGCCCATACGGGACTTTTGCTTACAAGCGGATGCCTTTCGGGTTATGTAACGCCCCCGCCACCTTTCAGTGATGTATGATGGCCATATTCCATGAACTAATTGAGGACATCATGGAAGTCTTCATGGATGATTTCTCGGTCTTTGGGAATTCCTTCGACATTTGTCTATCCAACCTTAAGAAGATGTTGAAACGATGTGAAGAAACTAATTTGGTCCTAAATTGGGAAAAATGTCACTTCATGGTAAGAGAAGGAATTGTCTTGGGGCATAAAGTCTCCGGAAATGGGATCGAGGTCGATAGAGCAAAAATCGAAGCGATATCCAAACTACCCTATCCTACTACCATTAAGGCTATTCGGAGCTTTCTTGGACATGCGGGCTTTTATAGAAGGTTTATTAAGGACTTTTCGAAAATTGCCCGCCCGATGACACAGCTTCTTGTCAAGGATGCCCATTTTGATTTTTCAGAAGAATGCAAAGAAGCATTCAATCGTCTAAAGAAAGATCTCACTCAGGCTCCAATAATGATCACCCCTGATTGGTCTCAACCATTCGAAATCATGTGCGATGCTAGCGATTATGCTGTAGGCACCGTGCTTGGACAAAGAAAAGAAAAGCATTTTCAACCAATTTACTATGCTAGCAAAACCATGAATGTAGCGCAAGAAAATTATACGACCACCGAGAAAGAGCTTCTAGCTGTGGTTTTTGCCTTCGACAAGTTCATGCAATACCTCGTCCTTTCTAAGACTGTCGTTTTCACTGATCACTCCGCCTTACGCTACTTGTTTTCCAAGCAAGATGCAAAACCCCGACTCATTAGGTGGATTCTATTGCTTCAAGAATTCGACATTGAGATTCGAGATAAAAAGGGGGCTGAAAATCTTGCTGCTGATCATCTGTCACATTTGGAAAACCCTGATCTTGAGAAGTTGGACCATATAGAGATTCGTGACTCTTTTCCTGAGGAGCGACTAATGGCCATTAAGGAAGTTGAGCCATGGTATGCTGATTACGCTAACTATCTGTCCAGTAGGGTTTTGCCAAATTATATGACCAAGCAAGATAAGAGAAAATTTTTCACCACGCTTAAACATTACTTCTGGGATGAACCCTTCCTATTTCACATATGCCCCGATCAAATCATTCGGCATTGTGTGGTCGGAAGAGAGGTTGATCGAGTTCTGAAAGAATGCCATGCAGGACCATCTGGGGGACATCACGGTGTAAATGTTATGGCACGGAAGGTTTTCGATGTCGGGTTCTACTGGCCTACTATTTTTCGGGACGTCAAAAGACTGATTCAAAAATGTGATGCATGCCAACGATTGGGAAACATCTCGTGAAGGGATGAATCACCTCAGAATTATATCCAGGTCTGCGAAATATTTGATGTTTGGGGTATAGACTTCGTGGGACCTTTCCCATCATCCAGAGGAAACGAATACATTCTCGTAGCTATAGACTATGTATCCAAATGGGTGGAGGCCCAAGCCCTTAGAACTAATGATGCGAGAGTAGTCATTCATTTTCTTAAAAAACTCTTCGCACGATTTGGGATTCCCAAGGCATTGATCAGTGATAGAGGAACCCACTTTTGCAATGCTTAAATGGAGAAGGTAATGAAGAAGTATGGCGTTCCACATAGATTTTCTACTACATATCATCCTCAGACGAATGGACAAGTAGAAAATACAAATAGGGCATTAAAGCGGATACTTGAAAAAACGGTCCACCAGAATAGAAAAGATTGGGCACTCAAACTGGATGAGGCACTCTGGGCATTCAGAACAACTTACAAAACGCCTATCGGAACAACCCCTTTTCGCTTAGTATAAGGGAAGGCGTGCCACCTCCCTATTGAACTTGAGCAAAAAGCCTATTGGGCACTTAAGGCATGTAATATGGATTATTCTGAAGCAGGGTCAAATATGTTCTTACAACTCCAAGAATTGGATGAACTAAGACTGGAAGCTTATGAATCGTCGATCACATACAAAGAAAGGGAAAAAAAGGGCATGATCAACGAATAAAGAATCCTAAAGAGTTTTTGGAAGGAGATAAGGTGCTCTTGTATAATTCAAGACTGAGATTATTTCCGGAAAAACTCAAATCGAGATGGTATGGACCTTTTTCAGTGAAGAAGCAGATGAGCAATGGAGTTGTGGTGCTACTGGACCACGATGGAAGGGACTTTACCGTAAATGGACAACGTGTTAAACATTATCAGTTGGATAATAATGAAATGGTGAACGATGAAGATATTGTTTTAGCAGAAGGTGACGGTAATGAAGTCACGTAGGAGCACGACTACGAGTCTAGCTACAAGACTCATAAATAAAGAAAAGCGCTTCGTGGGAGGCAACCCATGCTTAATTGTTTGCTTGTTTGTGTCATATATCTTTTATTGATTGTCTAGTCTCATGTTTAAATTAGTAAAAATGCTTTATTTTGTTTTTAACCTCATCTTAATCACATATAAAGGTATTTTACATAAAGGATAAGTGTAGGGAGGATTACACATGTTTTCAAAAGAAACGTAAACATGAGAATTGCAATTAATTAAAAGATACACATGTGTGTTTGTTCTAGTCAAATGCTTGTATAGAGTCATAATGGATGTTTTGCAGGAAGTTTTTCCAGATTCTAAAGATGTAAATTTTCCAGAATTTTTTCCAGAAAATCGCAGACCAGTTTTTGTCAGGAAGGAGCAAAAACAATAGATTACTTTTTTCTCGTTTTCTGAGCTACTTATAAATTTTGGAATTTTCCAGGTCTTGATTTTCCAAAAATTCTGTAAACATCCATTCCACAAGCATTATATCCTAGTCTATTAGAGTCTTATATATATTATTACCGCCGATTTTACGCGAAGGTTTCGTTTGTTTTCTTCAAGTGTGCAGGTTTTATTTATCAAGAAGAAGATACATAAGGTTGGAAGGAGCTTCTCACGCATACATTCTTCTTGGAAAAGATTTAACCACTACTTCACACACGGATCCTACCGAGCTAATCAGGGGAGTATTAGTTTCTTTCATCTTTTATTACCTTCCATTATCATAACTTTGATACTTTCGGGGAACATTGGGGACAATGTTCAGTTTAAGTGTAGGGAGGGAAAATAAAACGGGAACTTTGAAACTATGCTTATCCTTGACTATTTGCTTTGTCCAATTGCATTTGTGTAATAAACCATGAGAAAATGTCGGTTAGGGTAATTTTGGCACCAAATTTAAAATTTTTTATGACATATAGGAGTGGGCCATTAGTCTTAACAAAAGCCTCTCACGGATAGGAAGTTACATGACTAGCACAAAAACCCTCTACCACCTAAATTCCACCCAAAATGTGAGGATCACCCTTAGATTAGTAGGAATTAAAGCATTCATCTTTAATGCTTAGAGTGTGAACCGGTAGTATAATAGATTCTAGAACTTGTTTTGTGATGCATCCCGAGATCGCTAATAAGACTACACTTGTGTAGTTAGGAATAACTAAATGATAAGAGGCATTAGGATAACCCTTGTTTGATACCCGTAATATAATTACTTCTTCCACATTGGTTGAGTAATTCCCCCAGACCCTTGCGTTGTACTCACTTTTAGTACACGATACCCCTAGTTAACCCCTCAGAGCCTATCCTTTTTGCGGTTCTCGTGATGTTTCGGTTTTCCAGAATATCAGTGAAGAGCATTGTTTACACCCCACCCCCAAATGTACACCTAAATCGCCTTAGCCTACCTTGTATGCACTCACTTTTAGTGCATTATTGTCACCATACTAAACCCTTAGTTCAATTATCTAGTTTCTTGCATGAGTTGCTAAGTCCAGTCATATCCTTTGTATACAGTTTTGGGACGATTGGGACTCATGGGAAAAGATAAAGTTTATGAAATGACGGGAAGCGAACGTTAAATTCAAATTCCCTTTATTTGCGTAATAATGTACTCCAAGTGTTTTGATCTTTTCAATTCGGGTCAAATTAGTGTTAGAGTAATAAAAACTCAAGTGTAGGGATATGCCTATAAACCCCTATCATTTTGATATTACCGTAGAGGATGGTAGAGTAAAAGTGTATAAGAGAAAAAGAAAAAAATAGAGTGTTGAAAAAAAAAAAAAAAAAAAAAACATACGGGCTACCATCCTACATCTATCCTTTAAATTTATATTTGTTTGTTTCAGTTATCTAGAGTTTAGAGTATCGAGACTTGGCTTAGCAACGTCATTCTTCGTATGCTTGTAACATAAAGATTTTTGACTTGCCACCACTAAATAGCCTATCCCACCAAACCCTTTGTTTCCCTACCGTAAGCCTAACATTACAACCCTTTAAAAGACCTCTTTGATAGTATTTCCTAGGTGCTTACGCCAAAGCGATGGAGGTTTGATCTATTCTCAAGCCTATGGTAATCTATGTACTAGGACCGGTTAATGAGTGTTTATCTCCAATTTCCAACCTGTTTTATTTCATATACACCCGAGAGATGTGAGTACCCAAACACCCCATGTGAGGTGCTAGTATGTAATTTCCGTGCTTGTTATGATTTTTGCGGGGCTTATATGTATTGTGGATTGTTCTAAACCAATGCTTCATGACCCCTAACTTATAAATTAATTGGCCAAAAGCACATTTGCTTAAGGACAAGCAAATACCAAGTGTAGGGATATTTGATAAGGTTTTAAAATGTACCTTTTTGAGGGGTCGTTTAAACCTTTATTTGATCACTTTTGTATCCGTTATTACTTAATATCGTTCCTTTTCACTTTTTAGGTCTCTTGAAGGCAAATTGCTGGAATGGCACTTATTTGGACGAAAAGGTGCGGATATACGAAGAAAATGGCTAAAGTCAAGAATCGAGACACTCAAGCTGCTAAAATACAAGGGGACGGCGTCATGTGTTATCTGCGACGCCGTCGGAGCACTTTTGTGACGGATCAGTAGCCAAATTGCTTATTTTCAAGTGACGGTGTCAGGCTTTAAAAGAGTAGGTCGTCGCAACTCAGACGGCCTAGATTTGATCCAGACGGCGTCAGAAGCTGAAGAGGACGGCGTCACAAGCACAAGGTGACGCTGTCGCAAGACTAACGTGGCCAAGACGAAACCCTAATGACGGCGACCCGACGGCGTCACAAATCATAAGGTGACGTCGTCGCGAATGTAATCTTATATATAGAATCCGAATTTTTCAGTTTGTAGTGTGTAGTCTTTTGGAGTAAAAACCTAAACCGAACCAAGGGTGTCTTGTATAGTATTTTAGGGTTCTAAACCCTATCTTACACCAAGATAAGTACTTTACTTCATTAATTCAATTATGTCTTCAATTATTTGTGTGTATGCTTGCATGTTCTCCATGTCCGGCTAATTTACTTGTGTGTTTGCTTAGGGAATATGAAACTTAACTATTGAATATTGATTGGTTGTCTCTTATCTTAATTTCTAATGATCTAGTAATGCGATAGGTCATTCGTTGTGTAGTTAATGCTTGATTAATCTTTGTGAACCTTAGACTATAACACCTAGAGTAGTTGTAGGCTAAACCATCCAAAGAGTACCTTAGAGTTAGAGTTTATAAATCCTAGAGATTTTGTAGACAAGACCCTTTGGTAGTTTCAAAGAGTTAGGGATAAACGCATACCCTACGACCTTAGATACACAACGCAATTAAGAATAAGGACGTGACAATTCAACCATCAATAGGAGACAATTAAGGAGTAATAAAACCTAAGTAAACACATCTTTAAACCATCATACGAGCACACAATAATTAGACATAGACTACCCTCACCTTAGTTAATTAGATAATTAGATAGTAGAGTAATCGGTAGAAATACCAACCCCCCAAATCCAAACCCCGAGATTCGTACCTTTCCATTTCCTAAAAAATATAAAAAGATAAAAAATAATCTTCCTCAACCCCAACCTTAGCGTAGTAACCTCTCACTAGCATTCCTATTCCCCTAGAGAACGATATCAATTCCCGTGGCTTACCCTAATACTACACTACAACGATTAGGCTCACTGCCTAGGGTGATGAAAAACTTGCTCGACGAAAAGGAAGTTCCTTTGACCCCGAACGACGCGTGTAGCGTTATCACTTTTATTGATGGTTGAATTGTCACTTCCTTATTCTTAACGCGTTGTGTCTTCGAAGGTTGTAGGGTATGCTTTTTTCCCTAACTCTTTGAGGATACCTTAAGGTTATTGCCTACAAAATCTCTAGGATTCATAAACTAACTCTAAGGTTATCTTTGGATTTTTAGCATACAATAACTCTAGGCGATTATAAACTAACGTTCACAAAGATTACTCAAGCATTAAAAACACAACGATGGCCTATTTCAATCCTAAGCCAATTACAATTAAGAAAAGAAACAACCAATCAATATTCAATAACTAGGTTTCATAGATCTCAGCAAACACACAAGTAAATTAGCCGGACATGTTAAACATGCAAGCATACACACATACAATCGAAGATATAATGAAATCAATGAAGTAAATTACTTATTTTGATGTACATTAGGGTATGAGAACCCTAAGATACTGCCCAAGACAAACCAAAATCGTTTTAGGGTTTTACTCCACAATTCTACCTCTTTAAAAGTCTGAAAATTCGAATTCTATCTATAGAGTTACAATTGTGACGGTGTCACTCTTTAATTGTGACGCCGTCGGATCGCTGCCATTCAGGTTTCGTCTTGTCCAAGTCAACTTTGTGACGGCGTCACGTTGCAGTTGTGACGTCGTCAGCTTCAGCTTCTAATGCCGTCTGAATCTGGATCTAGGCCGTCTGAGTTGTGACGCCCTACTCTTTAAAGCCCTACACCGTCAGGTACAAAATAGCAATTTCACTCCTGAGCCATCGCAATTAGAGGGACGCGTCGTCCTTTATCTGTGACGCCGTCGGGTGCATTTCCAGCAGCTTGAGTGTCTTGATCTTGACTTTAGCCATTTTCTTCACATATTCACGCCTTTTCATCTAAATAAGCATCGTTCCAGCATTTTGCCTTCAAGAGACCTAAAAAGTGAAAAGGAACGAAATTAAGCAGTAACGGATATAAAAGTGGTCGATTAAGGGCTTAAGGGACCCCTCAAAAGTGTACCTTTTAAATCCTTATCAAATATCCCTACACTTGGTATTTGCTTGTCCTCAAGGAAATGTGCTTTTGGCCAATTAATTTATAAGTTAGAGGGCATGAAGCATTGGTTTAGAACAATTTACAACAAGTATAAGCCCAGAAAAAGTTATAACAAGCACGGAAATTACATACTAGCACCTCACAAGTGGTGTTTGGATACTCTCATCTCTCGGGCATATATGAAATATATCAAATTTGAAATGGAAGATAAACACTCATTAACCGGTCCTAGTATATAGATTACCATAGGCTTGAGACTAGATCAAACCTCCATTGCTTTGGCGTAAGCACCTAGGAGAAACTATCTAAGAGGTCTTTTAAAGGGTTGTAACGTTAGGCTTATAGTAGGGAAACAAAGGGTTTGTTTGGGTAGGCGATTTAGTGGTGGCAAGTCAAAAATCTTTATGTTACAAGCATGAGAAGAATGGCGTTGCTAAGCCAAGACTCGACACTCTAAACTCTAGATAACTTTAAACAAACAAACATAAATTTAAAGATAGATATAGGATGGTAGCCCGTATGTTTTTTTCATCATTTTTTTTAACACTCTTTTTTTTTGATTTTTTTTTCATACACTTTTACTCTACCATCCTCTACGATAACATCAAAATATAAGGGATTTATAGGCACATCCCTACACTTGAGTTTTTATCACTCTAACACTGATGTGCTTTCCGTGTGCAAGTTTTAAAAATTTATAAACACGAATTATCCGATTATTACTATAAACACATACAAGCAAGTATACTCGTTCGCGTTAGCAAAGGTGGGTAAGTCGAGATCGTCCCAAGAGATTTCGCTTTTGAAATTGTTTTAAAATATTGGTAACAAGAAAGCTTTGTCAAGGCTCTCTTCAAAAATTAAGGTTTTAGTGAAAATCAAAATTAAGAAACTTATACTTGTGTGTACTCTATAGGCAATCATAGTAAGTGTTCATGAAGGCTTGGTGTAAACTCTTGATGTGATGCACAAATCATAAGAAAATGATTTCCAACCCATGGTTTATGTTTTATAAATCATTTTAAGAATAATAACATATAGGTAATCCTTTCGGCCCTTATCCTAATGATTATCCTTTAGAAAATCCATTTGTTTGTAAAATGTTCTTATTAAACTCGTTCCTACGAATCTTTTGACCTTTCGTGATGAAAATGTTTCTAGTCTTGTTTCAATAAGTAAACATGGTGGTTGTCAATCACCATATCCCCATATTAGTTTGTCACTTAACTTTTTGGAATAAAACATAAGAGAAATCCTTTCGGTCCTTTTTCTTAAAACATGTTTTACCGACAAATCAAACAAGACTAGTAGTTTTCCAACAAACTTTTTTAAACAAGATCATATGCATGCATCACATATGAGAACACTAGTATGATTTCCTACATCCTTACACACAAGTATATTCAAGAACTACTCCATGATAATTATAACAAAACATAAGTAATAACAAAGTAATTCAAATAACTCAAGAGAATAGAAATTCATAACAAGTTCCATAGAATACCTAAACTTCTGGATTACAAGAATTAGAATTTGTGGATTATAGCAACCACACGCCTCCAATCGCCTAGCTTAATCGTATAACTCCGAATGATCAAACAATGGATGATAATTCGTCTCTCCAACCTCCTGGACGTTTTACAGCAGTAACCAAACATTTGGAAAGAATAATATGAGTTGGTAATAGCTTTGGTGTAGCTATTACACTTTGGGTTTTGTCACACCTAGACTACTAAGTCTAGGTTCATTATATAGCTAGAGAACCATAACTATTTGTGTAAAAACGTTCTCTACAAGTAAATAACAGGAAATGATCGGCCTCCAATGATTATGGGGAGTTAAGGCAACATTTAATAACAAAAGTTGTAACTCCATTCTTGGCAACCGGATCGGTTGCAACACAACCGGATCGGTTACGTCTTGCTCACTCGCCTAACCGGATCGGTTGCGGGCTCCAACCGAACGGTTGGGCACCTCTTGTACCTCTAGTTTTGACTTTTGTTGACTTTTCTTGATTTGCGCCTTTTTCTTTGTTTTCGCTGATGATTTCCAAGACGAAACTTGATCTTTACTTGCTGTAGATACTTCAAAATCATTGCGCTTCCTAATCATTGAGTCCAAGAGCTTCTTTACTTGATTTCCTTCCTCGGGAATTCTCTAAATGTGCATGAAAACTTCATTTCTTCATCTTTTGCGATACCTGGCTACATTCACATACACAATACGCATCTTTTTCTCTTTTGCAACAGTTATGAGTAAATATAGCCGATTATCATACACAAAAACCAACAATAACGCTACTAAAAACATGTTCATATTGAGCGTTATCAAATTCCCCCACACTTAAGTTCTACTCGCCCTCGAGTAGATCTTACATTTGCAAAAATCGATTTCAATGGTCTTGATACCATGGTTCCGAAAATTTTAACAATCATCTCAAAAGAAATAATCATTAATTTGCTTTTATTTATGTGAAAACTTTAAAAAAATGAACCAAATACCTTAGATAACACAACTAAACACCTCACGAATGATTTTAAGAATTCACTCAGCACTCATATATTGGTGGATATGTGTAAATCACTCAATGCCTAGTCATGATTAATGCTTTTTACTATAAGCTTGTACAAGTATCAAAACAAAGAAAATAAATTCATCAAAGAGGGCTTTTATTCGGGTTATAACGTTAAGGCTTCAGGTTTATAATAAATTCATCAAAGAGGGCTTTTATTCGGGTTATAATGTTAAGGCTTCGGGTTTATAAATGGTATGGATAAGGCATGGGATGGTTTATGAAATTGGTGTTAAAAGAAAAATAAAGTCAAGTCTAAACCTCCATGTTGCTAGCCATCATACAAACCACAATCCCGAAAATGATTATATTTTCCTCTTCTTCACATATCGATCTCCAAACATATATAACTCGATTTAGCTCATTGGCTAATCAATATTCTTCATATAGCACATTGGCTATAACCATTTTTTTTCATAACAAGTTCTCCCACACTTAGTGTAAGCATACACCACAAAAAATACAAACGAGAAAGACGTCTCCTTCATCTATGTTGGAGAATGGTACATACTATAGACAAAGTGTAGCTTCTTCATAATCATCAAAAACAATCCAACACTCCAAACAACTAGCAACAAACCAATAGACATGACATGGGTTGGCTAAGGTTTAAGGTGTAAAATATTTTTATATTTTTCTGGATTTAAAACAAGAATGAAAAGATTGGCTCGAAGGGTGTAACTAAGGGTATCTAGTGCTAAAAATGAGCACTAACAAATGGGTCCATATAAAGTAGTTAACTAACCGATGTGGTTAGCAAAAAACATTAGATGTAAAATGGAAGGCCATTTGGGTTAAATCCTACGATGCCTCTTATCATTTGAACATATTTTTATCACTCGATAGTGATTTTAACCATAATGCTTAACAAGTACAAGTTCTAGAATCGACATAATCACCGGCACACTCATAGCAAATATAAAATAACAATTGTGTTTTATACAAAAAGAAACCTCACAATTAAGTGGAAAAAGGCTATAATGCGTGCTAGAAAATGCTATCGAATCCATAATGAATTACTTTCGTAATTTGGTTCAAATCAAAAAATTTCAAAAACCTCATTTTACCATTGAAAAACCCAAATTGTTATTTTAATATATCTCAATAACGTGTGAAAATAACTAGACAATCAAGGGCGATTTCCTGCTAATTACTAAAATCCAAAAACTTTACCTAAAAATAAAAAATAAGACTAAAAACTAAAAATTTAAAAAATTGCATCATTTTTCCTATTTTCTTCCCTCCCCCACACTTAAGTTTTGCATTGTCCTCAATGTAATAAAATTAACTTCAAAGTAAAGAAAATGGGAAAAAGAAATAGTCAAAAAGATACCACGGGATAGAATATGCAATATGGATATTGGGTCATAAGCAAGCATGTGAGTTATCCAACTCCAAATATTGACCAACAATAAGCTTCTGTCACATCCATCCTGCAAACAAAACTACAAAATACGCAATACACAAAACAAAACAAACAATCCAAACGCTACTTAAAAATGAAAATAAACAAAGTATGATAATCATCCTAAAGAAATAGTTAAGAGATATAGATAGAGATAATTTTGTTCGACACACAATAACCATTGTTTTTGAAACCATAAATCAAGAATGATCCACGATCATTCGTTATCTTCACTCATCTCATCACCTTCATCATCATCATCGCTTTCGGTTTCATAGTTCTCCTCCTCATCAAAGATTGTGTAAAACTTCCTCTTCTTCTTCTCCTATGCAACTCCCGATGAAGATCCTCCAACATCATAGCTAGATCCTCCGACCTCGGGTAATCTACCATATGCAGGCACTGGGTCATGAAATGGTGCATAGCCAGGATATGGATACGGAGAGGGTCCAGGATAAGAGGTGTAGGGAAAAGGATATGGTGGAACATTGGGTGGGTTGTAGGGTGGGAACTCGTAATTGGCTTCTTGAGCCATGTGTTGAAAAATCGGCATCGAATAATCATTGATATAATTGTTCCTCAACATCATCGAGTCTCTCCAAACGTCCCTACACTCAATTTAATTCAAATGTTGGTTCCACTCTCCCCAACCTGAGTCAAAACTATTAGATGTACCTGTTTTCACGTTTCCCATTGGTACATTGCCCATTGGCACATTTCCTTGCTGCTGTGGTGGTTGTTGTTGTGGTTCAATCCATGCTTCCAACGTTTTCGTCCTCCTATTCAAAGCATTTCCAAAACCAATTGCATTCCAAATCTCACTAATCTTTAGCTCTCCACACTTAGCCAACTCACTTCTATTGTAATACCCAAGATTCCTTGCCAACCTCATCACAAAATGGCCTCCACAAATGTTGCTATTACCTTTGATTCCCGGAGCTCTCCTAGACAAATACTCGGCTATGAGCCAAGCCACATTTCCATCCTTAGTTTCTTCCAATAACATCATAACCCACAAGTCCGACTTATGACATTTGTCCCTGCTTCCAACTCTATGAAATGGCTCAGTTACTAGCAACTTGTGTAGCACTCTCATCAAGGGATTCCTAATGGTTGCAACATTCCTTCTAGTACAAGAAGGATCTCCCACGCAATTCCAGTAAGCGGGGATACTAGGGTACTCTTTTTCAAACCTCCTAAGCCTTGAAAAACGAGCTTCAAACAATCGATGCTTAATTTCATTCGGTTCATACAAGCTAAGAGCAACAACAAAATCCGGCAAAGTATAGGCGTGATCCTGCCCACAAAGCCTAAACCAAACATAAACTTCTTCCATGATGTTTCGAACATTGACCTTTCTTTCAAAGTACATGGTCGAAAAGAACTCCATACACCATTCACAATAAACCTCTTCATTTATGCTAAATGCTCTTTCCCATGACAAATCATCAAACGAATCCCCATCAACCGGATATACATAAGACATCCGCATCATATGACGCAATTCATTTTCACACTCATATTCGGCAAACAAATCCCAATCAATCAACCTTGGAACAAAAACTGTCCTATTTTGCAACTTTGATAATCGTTCCCTGAAAGCATGTTTCTCCTCACTGGTGAGATCTTTTAACTTCAAGTTTGCATTTCCTTCAGCCTTCAAGCTATACGTGACTCTCTTCCTTGCATTCTGTTGGCAATACTTGGTAACAATCGGGTTTAGTGGAATCCGTGTCGAACTTGAACAACCTACAACATTTCTCTATAAAAATCATTAATATAAGTCAATATAACAGTGTTAGAACAAACTGGAAGGTCTATAGAAGCCTCTAGGGTCTAGGTAAAAAATCTGAAAATTCCCACAACAGAACGTGGAACCGGATCGATTCCACTCAAGACCTCAATCCAACCGTTTGGTTGCGATACATAACTGGATCGGTTACAGATCCTGCAGAAGGCTTTGCCTTCAAATTCATTTCCCACTAGATTCTTCTAATTCCAATTCACTCCTAAACTGCATTCTAACATTATCAATGATTCCCACATCCTCAAATTGCTCCTAATTTGCTTTCAAAGCTTCTAACCATCACATGTTCATCTTGCTTAGAACTTAACAATCTCTATTTCAATTCTCAATTACTTGTTCTAATCAACAATGTGGCATCTAATATTCATTAAAAATTCATCATCTACCAACTATGAATCATCAATTGGAACTTAATTTGATTCAATGGCACAACCTAATTAAATCCGAAAATTCAATCATCTAATACTCATTCCATGTTGAATCAATCACTACAATTCTTTTTGCAATGAATTCCTATATCAATTACCTACTTAATCCTAAAATATTATAACTTAATTCAAATTCTATCAAAAACCCCCAAATTAGTGACCTAATTTGCAATTTGAATCAAATACTCCAATTAAACCTTAATTAAGTTAATTGATTGCAGATGCTTACTTGCTTAGGTGCCATGATGATCTTCTACAACTTTTACAATCTTCAAACAACTTCTAATGGTCGAATTTTGCAAAACCCAACTGGAGGATTAGTGTGTGTGTGTGTTTTTCTGGAAAAATTGAATTTTTGGTATATATACTTGCATGCAACCGTTTCAGTCATGGACACAACCGTTGTGGTTTGCATTTTTGCAGAATTTTGCCTTTTTCACTTTACTTGGGCATTTTACCTTCCAAGCAACAATCGTTTACTCAAAAATTCGATTAAAGATGCACACACCATTCATCCAACCATTTGAAATTTCAACAACATCTAATCTCAAAAACTAAATCATCATACTTATACTCATAACTTAAATTAAAACTCAAAATGCATTGATTAAATAACTTCAAATCAAAATAATAAGAGAAATAAAAATCAAATGAGGAACAAAATCCTAAATGCATAAAAATTAAAAGTTTCATCAAGAGATGAAAATCAAGCAAACAATTGCTTGTTATTATGATATTGTGATTCTCCTTATTACTCCTCAAAGTACTCATGCCTTAATATGTCCTCACATTGAAATTTCCTGGCTAATTCATGGTGTGTTTCGTGAGTTTTGAATCTCCTTACAAATCTTCTCCCATCCGGGCATAGTATATCAAATTTGACGTGCCATTCCCCATCTCCATCCTCTCTTTTGTAAACACTTGACCCCTCGGGTCCCCATTCCAAATTTTTGAGTTGAACCGGTAAAGAACCTAAAAAATCTGTGAGTTTCTTGTAAACAAGGATGTTTTTGAATGGATTGTAGAATGCTTCCACCGCTAGTGCGCGTTCCATCTCATCCTTAATATCAAAGTATGGTGGAGCTACTGGTCCATACATGGGTTTCCATGGACATCACGTCCATTTTCAAAACAAGTCAAGTCCTCTTCCCCATCAAACAATTCTAAATCCTCCATGAATTCCAACACTGGTCCCCTTGGCTTGGGATAATAGGTTTGTTTTGAGATCCCATCATCGATTGTCATCGTACCCCTCCCCATATCTATGATTGCACCACATGTGCGTAGGAACGGTCTTCCAAGTAGAAGAGGTAGACTCTTATCAACCGGTATGTCTAGTACTAGAAAATCGGCCAAGTAAGGTTGATAGCCAATTTGCACCCTTACGTTTTTTACCACCCCATCGCTTTTGCTTGGGAATTATCCGCCATGGTTAGTTTGGACTGGTTTGGTTGTGGTTTACTTAGGCCCAACGTCTTAAATAATGGATAGGGCATAACATTGACGCTTGAACCCGTATCCGCCAAAGCATATACTGGAGTGGTTCCGTTAACTTTAATAGGCAAAACAAAGTTTCCCGGGTCACTCTCCTTACGTGGCATACCTTTAAACAAGATCCTATCTCTATCCTCTTCCGATAGATCTTTATCCTCCAACCTTGCTCTTGCTAACATAACCGCGTCTAGTATCTTGCGGTATAGAACATAATCTTGTTGTACCTCAATTACCGGCTTTTTCTCATTGAGTTCGAGAAATTTTTGTTCAAGGTTTTCCAAGATGGCTTCTTTTTGGTCTTGGGTTAAAGGTTTGAAGGTGTTTGGTGTATTGGGTGGTGAAGGTATTAGGAATTAGAAATTCCATAGTGAAGAGTCGGTCACCCCAAATACAATCTAGCATAAGTTAGCTTATAGACATATCATTATTTACGTTGTTTACTAGTTTATTAGTTAGTTATTAGCATAGATTAGTTTAGAGTAACACCGTGGAGGAAGGACGGGTCTTTACCCACTGTATGCCTGATCTACAATCCGACAGGAGGACGTTTAGGTTGTAAACTATAAATACCCTCTACCTCCCAAGGTAAAGGGTTGGAACTTCTAATCTAACATTGCATTTGTTTTGTTAAACCTCTCTCTAGAATTCCCTCTCATCTCTTTCACTCTCTAACAATGGCATACTTGTTTAATCACCTCCCTATACCACCCGAATCATCAAACAACATAAATATATGATCCTACAAATGGTATCAGAGCCTTGTTTATGTTGTTTATTGTGATTCTCGTGGTTTGATTCATGGCTTTTTGTATGCGGTTTGGTTGCGGGTTTATGCTGCGGTTTGTTAATTGTTTTTATATGCGGTTTGGTTTCTGTTTTTGATATGTTCAATTCATGGTTATGTTGTCCTTAGAAGCCATTCACTGGTTTTAAAATTCATGTGGTCAATCTGTTCAATAAGCAAGTTTTAAGCAGTTTGTTGCTGGTGTTATTATGTTAAGAATCTGGTCGTAAGTATCTGGTCTGAATCTGGTCCTAAACAAGTTTTATGAAGGTTCTTCAATGAGGTTTGTCTGTTTTTAATCGATGTGGTTTGAAGATTTATCTATGCGAGTTGTCAATATTTGTTACTACTATTTGACGCATTTTTGAATGCGGTTTATCAAAATGACCAGATTCAATGAACCCAATGCAACTTGTCTCAACCCTGATGCGATTTGTCAATAATTTATGATATGCGAGTTGTGTACTGGCAGAATATTATGTTAGTTGTCATAGTTGCAAGAAGATGCGAGTTGTCTAAATTGCTTTTTTGAAAGTGATTTGTGTTACTAAAGAAGATGCGACTTGTCACAAACTTATGATGCGACTTGACTCAACACCATCTATGCGACTTGACACAAACCTATTAAGGTTTGTAAGCAGGTGATGAAAACGAAAAGTCTTGTGCAGTTTGACCTTATGGACCTCAGTTTCAATTCACATCAATGGTCCTAAGATTGAGATCCAAATCAGTAACCAAAACATAACAAACTACATCAAATACAAGTAAACTATAATTGAATCTCAGTAAGTTCGTGGTATTTGATGATACAACTAAACCTCGAGGGTTACTTTAATCACGAAACATCATCACAGATCCACTTCTACACTAACGAAGACTCTACTCAAGCAAGCATAGAAATGATAAAACTATATCGTATCTCAGATAATATGCAATCATCGATGATCTCAGCTTTGTTTTCTTTGTGTGGTTCTACTAACACTTAGATCTAAAGAGATCTAACACAATGAAACGAGTACCTCATAGATCGATTTAGGAGTGTAATTTTTTTTGAAATATCCGAATAATATTCGAAGATAGAACAATACCATCAAAGGCTACATACTCTCTTCATATTCGTTTAAAAGAAAGGACAAATCTCAATCTCATTCGTGTTGATTCAATACCTTTAAAGGCCATACACATGAAATAATTATCATCATTGATTCTTATTTTGAAGCTTAGCTTTGATTATATCCGACTCCATTAAAGAGTGTTTCATAACAAACTTGTTACAATCACTCTTTAGGTCGTTTTTAATTAACTTTCAACATCTATACACAAACTGAAACTTACCTTCATCCTTGGTTCTTTATCAAAATCGGTCATTTGTCACTTGCCATCCCTGTGGCTAATCAAAAATCCTCAAGCCATCCCTGTGGCCTTCGAGAGTAGGAATGAGGATGTGTAATTTGTTTGTGGGTTGCGGCATATTGGAGGTGACTTCTTATTACTGGCTTCAGTAAATAATCAAAAAGGGGCGGATTGATATGATAAAGGATTTTAGGGTTTGGGTTAATTTACTAATGTGGAGAGTTATTAGGGTTTCTAACTCTTATACATGGTTGTCATGTGGTATGATGGATCGGGCTTAATGGACTCTACACTGAAAGTAAAATTGGAATGTCACAAATTTAGTAGCACGTTAACGTTGTTGCTACTAAGTTCATCATAACCGGATATGTTATGTGTTTGGGCTTGTGGGCTTTATTCAACCGTGGGCTGACTTGGGCTTACTGCTAGATCACGTTCAAAACGAAATGAAATGGGACAGCAAGTGTTTTGATGGTAAAATTCGGCAAAAAGAATGGTATTTTGGTATTTCAAATTCACGAGGATACACAATTCACGGCCTGAGCTAAATTTCACGGATGGTTTAATTATGTGGATCGGGCCTCACTATTAACTGGAATGGATTTTGTTGAAATCCTTTGTGGGCTGCTATACATAATGGACTATATTATTTGGTTACTTGAATTTGGCTACATGAATTTATGGACTCAAATATATTTAAGTTTGATTTTAATGAGTGGTATTTTGGTCGGATAAAATTTTATCGGAAGGATACAAATTCACGGCTTGAGCAATAATTTGAAAGAAAATTGACTACGGGGTTGTTTGTCCGGTATTTCTTATTTGGAATTAATGCGAGGATTTCCGGGCGCGTTTACTTATTTCGTCTTCTTTCTTTCTACCCTTCAACGAAGATGACTTGTTTGGGCATTTATGGTGTGTGATAAATACTTGGCTATTTAGTTACGTTGGTGATTCTTTCTCACTTAACCTACAACGTAGCTATCACTTCGGTGTCTCACACAGTTGAGAATGTCAAGAGATTTTGTACATTTGGTACACCGTTTCTTTTTCACGAGGATTGGTACAAGTTTAAGTAACAAATCTGGGAAATTCTACTTCATGATCAAGTTTGGTATATCGGGTTTACTTCACCAAGTGGTCACAACAATAACCGACAGAATATGTGGATGATGTGTTTACCAAAGGGCTGAATGGTTGAGATGTGATTAGCAATTCCCATAGAATATTCGATGCCACTGAATGCTAATGATACTTCACAGTCTATGAAAAATCTTTCAATAATCTTCAGCGTTAGTCATGACTTTTCAAGATGTTTGCTTATGACAAGAACTTTTCGTGCAGATGGGTGTACACGTTAATGATGCTTCCAAAAGTTTGAAACCATCATGGGGGAGAAACGGGTACTTTGATGTTCAACCTCAGGGGGAAGTAGTGTATACTACTCGACTTAGTATGGTTTGTGAAGTTTTCTACATATGGGTAAATAATTGTTGATGATGTTGGATAATGAACCATTGATGAACCGCTGCATGTTCCCCTAAAACAGATATTCACTGAAACCAAAGTTGTCATAACACGTTCAAACTAACATTGTTTACGGTTTAGTCTTGATTTTGTAAAATCCCGCGAAAGAAACTATTTCTCGGTTTAAATCGTAGATTTGTAAAATCCCATGACAATGGAAACATCCTGGTAATTGTTAAGTGCATTTTCGGATCTATCTTATGGTTTATTCTTGGTTTTGTAAAATCCCGCGAAAGAAACTATTTCTCGGTCTAAACCATAGAATTGTAAAATCACGTGATGATGGAACCATCCTGGAGAAAGGAAAGTGTATTTTGGGATCTTATCTGATGCTGGTGCCACGGTTTCTACTTCGAAAAAGGGATAAAAGGGTGTACTTCATGAATTGGGTAATTGTTTGGATATTCTTCATGGCAGTTTGGTTATTACAAGGTTTTACGGGGTTATGAGCTTTTAACCATGGTCGGAATGAAACCATTATCATAGTTCACTTAAAACGTAAAAGGAAGCTAGAGTTGAGCTTTTAACCAGAAGATGTGACAACGGCGTTAATTCACTATTATTTATTTGAGGTTGAAGTGAAATATCACGGGCAAGTGTCCTTAGTATCTGAAGGTATCGGGGATGGTTGGATGAAGATTCTTCATGATCCTTGTTCGAGCTTAGTATCAAAACGAAGACTTGGAAATCTAGTTATTGTTGGGTGACTTTTCCTTTTCTTTTACCACTTGGGGGAATTGGGCTCTTACCACCACAAAATAACTATCACTTTAAGGAGTTACGTTGTAGTGCTCAGCGTCACATTATATTGTGGATTTTCAAGAGGTGATGTACGTCTAATACTTGATGGTTGGTTGGATGAAGAGTATAGAGTACTTAGAGATTCAATGGAGGATGAATTATCGGCACCGCTCTTTGTTACATATATGCAAGTTTAAGTCACGAGTTCGGGTCAGTTTACTTCAGGGTCAAATTCATCATATTGGATTTTCTCCATCAGCTGTCACTACAAAGAGCCTACTGAATGATAATGGGGTTGATTACAAGTTTGCCAAGAGTAGATGAAAAAAGAGAGATTATGATGTTTGAACAAAACAGTTCAAGCCTCGTACTCTAAAGAAAAGAATAGTGTACGTCTAAGTGCGCTTTATCTTTTGAAGAAGAGAAATCTTCTTATGACGTTTGAACACAACAGTTCAAGCCTCGTACCTCAAAGAAAATAAAAGTATACGCTTCAGTGCGCTTTATCTTCTGAAGAAGAGAAATCTTCTTATTAATGACCATTCTCATCAACATGCTTCATACTTTTTCCACGCGCTTTCAGTTATCAAGTGAACCGGACTACCGATTGTTGTTCTGTTATTCTACTTGCTCGATTATAATGACGATGGCGACATCATTTGCTACCTTTGAGGGGGAGAAGTGTGAATAGACTACATTTGGATGATTTTCACTTGTTTAATCAAGAATGGCATCTCCGTATGCCATTCTTGAGGGGGAGAAGAAGTGTGAAACTACTACATGTTGTGTTTTATCTGAGAATATATGGTCAAACGGCTCCAAACTCATGTAAGAACCGAGCTTCTTCTTATCGGGTCATCTTTACATGGAGTTTCTTCTAAGAGCCGTTGGTTAACATCTTCTCACGGACGGATGAGTGCATTGACAAAGTGTTTCCGGTTAATGCTTCACGTACACAACAACATGATGATTCCGAACAATCTCTCTGTTCTTGTTTGATGTGATTGGTAGTTTAGTGTTACCATTTCGTGTATTCGTTCCGGGCTGATTGTTGATTTCCTTGATGAACATCTTTTTGTTCTTGTTTGATTGGGAGGGATTTTAGTTAAGGTGGTTTGCAAGATGTAAGTTAATTGGAATGCTTTTGGTGAGTTGAAGATGTTTAACTTTCTATTCCCCAAATGGACAATCAAGAAGAAGGTCGAGTCTACAGTCTGTTCTACATTTTCTGCTGCATGTTAGAAGACTAAAGACGTGTTACATTTAACGATCTAAAGACTTCTTTTTATTCTGGGCATTTATCAAAAGATTGCCATTTCAGGGGAGAGCACTAATTGGGGCAGAGTTAAAAGTTAGATTTAATCCCTAATTAGACTTGATCACACTATTCTTCAGCAAGTTGATTCCCACAAGATTTCAAATGGTATTCTTCTCACAAGGTTTCGAGTATATGTGCTTACAAAGTGTTGCTGATTCTGAAGTATCAAAACCAGCAAGGGGAAGGAGACACACATCTAAAAGCACAATGACTAAACTTGATGAACTTAATTCTTCTAAGTGATTGAAGATATCCCGGGAAGACAAATGTCATGACCGCAGAAAAACTCAAGGTTTTACTCATCAAGGCTTTTAGTGTTATTATTCCAACTACGTGGGGGAAGTGATGTAATAGAAAGTTTCTGAAGATAAAAGAGGTACACAAGTATGACATATTCAGGGGAGATAAATGTGTAACATGAGGGAGGTGTTATCAGTTATTATCTTTTTGAGAATGTGTGTACTTCGGATTCTTGAGCTTCATACACGATCATTAGGGAAGAAAAATGTGAACATTGGGGAGGTGTTTTCATTCCCCTCATGATGTGTATTCGGGAGAGTTCTTGGGTATTGGTGTACTTCGGGTTCTTGAGCTTCATACACGGTCATCAGGGAAGAAAAATGTGAACATTGGGGAGGTGTTTTCATTCCCCTCATGATGTGTATTCGGGAGAGTTCATGAGCATTATACAAAGAGACTGACTGCTTCAATTCAACTACTTGGGGGAATTGTTCTCTTGACACCTTTTGGAATGGATCGCTTCAGACTTCAGTGAAAAAGGAATTTCAGAAGAATTATTTAAATGTGGGATGATACGTTGCTATTGTTCTATCTTGATGATATAATCCCGAATGGAGAATCACGGTGATTATTCTTAAAAAGAGTAGCAAGATCGATGATAATGGTGTGCTTCTTTGTGCACCTGGCTAAGGCAAGCTTGAAATAGAGCTTCGAATCTGCTCAACAAAAGGATTTTCGGTTTGGGGGAAGCTACCAAAGTTTCACTTTCAGAAGGCTCGATTTCTCTCTTCGATTCAAGAGCCTTGGAAGCTTTGGTGGTGAAAGTTTAAGAGATGATGACTTCTATCTTCTACAACGAGGCTGTTTGATATCCTTATCTCGATACTCGTATCGTCATCTTCTTAATCTATATCATCTACTCTATCTTTGTATATATTTATCAAAAACAAAATAGAAAAATATAAAATCAACAAAAACCCATAATAATCAGAAAATTTGAAAAATACAAAAAATATTTTTTTTCTAAAGACATGTCTTCTGGTATCGATAACATCTACGGTATTAGAAATGTCATTCAATAATGGCACGGGACAATAGATGAAGTTCGAGCAGGAGGTGTAAATATTCTTTTTCAAAACATGTCTAAAACTATGGCTTGCAGTTATTTTAGACTGTAACCCGTGCTTAACTATGGTTTGCTATTATTTCTGATAGCAACCCGTTCTTCAAGAAAGGAAAGTGATGCGCTAAACCAATTTTATACTATTTCGTGCACTTATCCTAAAACAAAATGAGGAAAGTATGTCGAAGGACTGCTGTTCCTACTCAAATATTTTTCCTTCTAAAATTCTTCAGAAAAATATTTGCTTTAACAAAAATAGTGGTAAATGAGTTGCTTGAAAATCAATCAGTATCAGAATTTTCATAAATTTTCAAAACCCAATCAATGACTTCGGCTTATTTAAAACTATTCATAGAAAGAGTCATTGATTGAGGGGGAGAATGTTTTCAAATTTATATCATCTAACGGGCTTATCTAATTATCCTATATACTTAAATGTAAAACATGTTAACCTACGTTGAAGGACTAGGTGCCTAGGATATGATTGTTAGGATTAGATGATTAGAGTTTCATAAACACATAATTCCCATGCATTTGTATGATCTGATTGATGTGTTGGATTGACTTTTATTAGTCGATTGCTGTTTGGGTGATGTCGACCACCATATATCTGTATGTGTGTTCACTAACGTATGCATGTATATTGGTATATAAGAATGTTCCCTATCCGGATCCCACATAGGAAGATGATTGGATGCCGAAAGGAAAGGGTAACTATATCTTGGGTCAACAAAAGAAGAACCGAAGCTTAATCAGATCTCTCCATGGATAGTTGGCACGATAGATGCAACTTTAGAGGTCTCGCTGCATCAGCAGACGGTTTTCTTTCAACCTTCAGTAACAACAACAAAAGCAGCTCAACCACCTAACGTATCTTTATGCAGGATAATAGTGATGATACCATTTTTTTAAACAATTTCTGAATAATATTGTTTTGAAAATTGAAAAATATTTGTTTGAAAATAAATTGAACTAAATTTTGGAAATCAACTGGACTTCATTTTTGAAAACTTAAGTCACTCAATCAACGACTACGGTCATTGATTGAGGGGGAAAGTGATTTCAAATTGAATAGTTTCAAACAATATTTCTTCATAAAAGTCTGAATTGTGCAAAATAAGTGGTGATCTAAAGATTTAGTGTTATGTCATGGTATGATTTTTTAAAACTCAAAGATCTTTCAAAATGAAAATTTTTTTGTTCTTGTTTAATTGTGAAATTGTTTTATTTTACTAAAAGATCTCTTAAAACTATCATACCTGACACTAACAATCTTTAATGTCTAAAATTGGTCCATTTCAATCATTTTTCAAAATTAAATCTAGCAACGTCTTTCCCTAAACTTTTCTAAATAATTTAAATCAATTAGGATCACAAATCTCAAAAGGTTTGAAATTTTTGATCGGGGGAGAGATCGTGATTTAAATCTCAAATCGGTTTTAAAGGGTGATTGTTTCAAAAGCACTCCTTCCTTCATGTGCCAAACGATTTCAAATACATGATGCACATGTTTGAGGAGGAGCATTTAACCAAAAACCAGGAGAGAATTTAAACCGGGCATATTTTCTCCCAAGTCTTCTAAAACTATTTAAATCACTTGGGATCCAAAATCTCAAAGGATTTGATATTTTTGATCGGGGGAGAAAATGTGATTTAGATATGAAATCTGATAAAAGATGATTGTTGTGATTCAAAGTGCAAGTTCTCTCTAATATGTACTAAACTCTTTCGTATATCGATGCACATATTGAGGGGGAGCAAATGGTTTCAATTGGCAATCGTGAAAGTACTTCAAAAACCTCCTTCCTCTATGTGCAAAATGATTTTAAACAACCAACGCACATTTTTTAGGGGGAGAATTCACCAAGAAAATCAAAAGGCTTTTTCTAAGGAAATTGTGATCAAGAAATTGTTTCAATAACTCTTGTCTCCATGTGCTAAACAATTTCAAAATCATATGCACATGTTGAGGGGGAGCATTTCTAAATGATCACAAACAATTAAGGTACAAAATGCTTTGATTTTATATCACAAGTACCTTGATTGATTTTCCAAATGACTTTTCAATTGGTTTCAAGAAGGAAAGAACAATACCAAAAGACCGACCAATTTACTTTATGCATGGTGTTATAAGGATGGTTAGGTTAGGTATTCGTTCCCACGATCCCGCCAGAACCGGAGGGATCTACCCAGGGACAATTCACTAGATAGTGTAGAAGTCCTTAGGTATGATGAAAAAAGGAGAAAAATGAGATATGGGAAGAATGCGGACTGAGATAGAGCTAGAACTGGAATAAACCAAACAAGGTTCTAGTTATGAAGTCTCGGTAAGCACTGAAGGGGTTGAAGAATGAAAAAGAATTGAATGTGAAAAGGGTGAAAAGAAATAACCCTCCATTAATTCAACCTTAGGGTAGAAACCGGGTTCAATACATATGCTACTGGTGTCTACTAAGGTAACACTGGTATTGAAGACAAGACGTCATGGACCCAGTGACGCACTGCACTAAACTTCCCAAGCTACTCTTAAAAGGGCTTGTTTCATTCTCACGGGTAACCTACATTATCTATCGACATTCTCTTAGAGATTGTTGATATTGAAGAAGGAGACCCTCTCCCTAGTCTCTGACATAGGGAACCAAATGTGCAGTATTGAGTCTAGAGCCAAGAGATCATCCACAATATCTCATTAGGACACTAAAATTGATGAAGACTTGTTGTTTCACATAATGTGGAAAGTAAGAATATATTAAGAGTCCTACGCATTATCCTTGTGGTATTGCCAGAATATCCGAGTGATATGTTAAATATTCATGATGAAGATGGAAATCCTTCTAGAGCCAACATCAAACAAGCTCTTGGTGGGTGACATGTGAGATCTTACATAAGGTCAAGCTTGTGACAACTGGATAGAAACAATGAGGCGATTCATTCTTGAATCAACCTTGGTCCAGGAAATGAATTGACGAATACTTTTGGAAAAACCGTTCGATGTGCAAATATTCTTTTCTCTAGCACATCGAATGTGTATTCATGTTTTCAAACACAAAAAGTATCTCTGATTGAAAAAATACTTTTGGAAAAACCGTTCGATGTGCAAATCTCTTCTTTTCTCTAGCACATCGAATGTGTACTCTTTTCAAATACTAAAAGTATTTATGATTGAAAATTGATCTTTCTCATAAAACCTTCATCGTATTTCAAAACTCTTTCTTCTAAGCAATACACGATTGTTTTCAAATCAATTTTTCATCAATCAGTGATTCTCAATTCGCTGGTTCACTCACTCTGTGTTGTCTACTTTGGGACGTTCCGGTTTGAGAACAGCTAGAACAGCTGCGAAACCCTGTCAAGGAGATTCTTCGGAATTATACCTGATCACAGGCAGTACTTGTATTGATCAACGGGGAACCGTGGGCCGTGTACCTCAATTCAACGAAAGTGATCAAAGACACTTTCATGTGTTTTATTGCTAAATGTTGTTTGCAGGTATATTTGGACGGTTGTAGCTGATCAGAATTGAGAAGTCAATACAAAGCCGCATGCTCACAGCTTACACCAATATAATTGAAGAAAATCATGACAAGTGCTAATCTACATAACCTGGCTCAGATATTTTTATACTATGCTTCTGCTACGCTGCTGCAAATATCTTGAACCAGTAAAAGCTTCTGCTACTCTGATGAAAAGATGTCATGATCCAGAAAGTGTGAGCATGTCGGTTCGAAAGTCACAAATTCACATGATGGCAACACAATAAAGGGTGATCCAGAGATTTACTGTGGCAGATGATCTCAATGAAAGCTCGAAGATCATCAAGACGTGGATCAGTTAAAGACCTCCACTGAAAGTACAAAGCACTCGGACTATGAAGAGTCACTGCTAAACCACAAAGATGCAGAAGTTAAAGAATTCAAGTCTACGAGCTCAAGACTGAAGATAAAATAGAATGCTAGGATTCAAAATGTAAATCATGGGGTGACCTCCCTTAGGGGGAGATTGTTAGGAATTAGAAATTCCATAGTGAAGAGTCGGTCACCCCAAATACAATCTAGCATAAGTTAGCTCGTAGACATATTGTTATTTACGTTTTTTACTAGTTTATTAGTTAGTTATTAGCATTCACTCCCTTCTCCTCTTCCAAGTCGTTAATGTTGATCCTCATCTCCCCTAAAGCAAAATCCACTTGACATTTGGTTGTCACTAGAAAATCTTGCCCAAAGCATACGTCGGGCTCATCAACGTTTCCTTATTCCAAGACAACAAAATCCGCTTCGAAGATATGACTATGAATGTTAACCCGAAGATTCTTAACCATTCTTCTCCCATAGGCCTCATAATCCAAGCGAACGTGGCCAATTTGATCAAGAACTTTGTCCACAATATAATTTTCACCATAGGCCATGTTTAATTGAGCATTCCACCCACTCACCCCTTCGACACTACAAGGTGTACCGAACCTCATAAATGGTGAATCATACTCCGTTAGTGGTGCTTGCGTGAATACCACAACTCTACTCTTCTTAGGAAGTTAGACCTTATTCTCTCCCATTTCTTCCACACATTCCGAATCCATAGCCAACTCCTTCTTACTTTCTATAAAAATATTCCCAATCTTCTCCAACAAGTTTCTGGTGTCCTTAAACATCTCATGCAAGTTACGTAGGTACTCCGAAATTCCGCTTAAACTATCCATAACAACTATCTAACAAAACAAAACAAAACCAAAGACAAACATCCAAATCATTAGCGTTAGAGTTAGTAAAAATCTAAACAAACTACAGAAACATATACTAAACAAGTAAAGACACTTATTAAGACTAAAAACACAAGCTAAAACTCAAAATATAAAAACTATAAAAAATTTACCGAGAGCTCCAACCGGATCGGTTGGTCTTCCAACCGATTCGGTTGGTGGTAAGCTTCCAGACCAAAAACTTCCAACCGATCCGGTTGCGGGTTGCAACCGAACGGTTGGGACGATTTTCCACAATTTTTTTTTAAATATAAATAATTAAACCTGTTAATTATAAATTAATTAAAGACCATTAATTATACTTAAACTTTTAATTAAATGTGTCTACTTATTATCTTTATTAATTAAAAATATTAATTATGCTAATTAAAAACTATATTAACTAAATGAACTTAACTAATCATTAAGACTACTAAACTCTTAAAAACTGAAAATTAACTAAGCTAATTATTGCAATGAAGGCAAGATTAATTAAAAAGTAAATAAAACTAAAAATGACTTAATATAAAAAATCTAAAAATTATTAAAACAAGCATAAACAATCTATAAGACAATCTATAAAAATCAAAAATGACAAGAAATAAACTATAAACTATAACACAAAACACTAGATTAATTAAAAACTAAAAAATTGAAAAATTAAAACTTTCCGAGAGCACTAATCGGTTCGGTTGCTCGCGCAACCGATTCGGTTAGTCTCTAAAAAAATTTAATTATCAATATGAAATCTAATTTTCATATTACCAATTTTACAGAATCGAAACAAGATAAAAAATACTTGAAAATCCCTGGCAGCGGCGCCAAAAAACTTGATGTGCTTTCCGTGTGCAAGTTTTAATAATTTATAAACACGAATTATCCGATTATTACTATAAACACATACGAGCAAGTATACTCGTTCGCGTTAGCAAAGGTGGGTAAGTCGAGATCGTCCAAAGAGATTTCAATTTTGAAATTGTTTTAAAAGATTTGTCAAGGCTCTCTCCAAAAATTAAGGTTTTAGTGAAAATCAAAATTAAGAAACATATACTTGTGTGTAGTCTATAGGCAATCATAGTAAGTGTTCATGAAGGCTTGGTGTAAACTCTTGATGTGATGCACAAATCATAAGCAAATGATTTCCAACCCACGGTTTACGTTTTGTAAAATTATTTTGAGAACAATAACATATAGGTAATCCTTTCGGCCCTTATCCTAATGATTATCCTTTAAAAAATCCATTTGTTTGCAAAATGTTCTTATTAAACTCGTTCCTACGAATCTTTTGACCTTTCGTGATGAAAATGTTTCTAGTCTTGTTTCAATAAGTAAACATGGTGGTTGTCAATCACCATATCCTCATACTAGTTTGTCACTTAACTTTTTAGAATAAAACACAAGAGAAAGTCTTTCGGTCCTTTTTCTTAAAACATGTTTTACCGACTAATCAAACAAGACTAGTAGTTTTCCAACAAAATTATTTAAACAAGATCATATACATGCATCACATATGAGAACACTAGTATGATTTCCTACATCCTTACACACAAGTATATTCAAGAACTACTCCATGATAATTATAACAAAACACAAGTAATAACAAAGTAATTCAAATAACTCAAGAGAATAGAAATTCATAACAAGTTCCACAGAATACCTAAACTTCTGGATTACAAGAATTAGAATTTATGGATTATAGCAACCACACATCTCCAATCGCCTAGCTTAACCGTATAACTCTGAATGATCAAAGAATGGATGAGAATTCGTCTCTCCAACCTCCTGGACGTTTTACAGCAGTAACCAAACTTTTGGGATGAATAATATGAGTTGGTAATAGCTTTGGTGTTGCTATTACACTTTGGGTTTTGTCACACCTTGACTACTAATTCTAGGCTCATTATATAGCTAGAGAACCATAAATATCTGTCTAAAAACATTCTCTACAAGTAAATAACAGGAAATGATCTGCCTCCAATGATTATGGGGAGTTAAGGCAACATTTAATAACAAAAGTTGTAACTCCAGTCTTGGCAACCGGATCGGTTGCGTCTTGCTCACTCACCCAACCAGATTAGTTGCGGGCTCCAACCAAACGGTTGGGCGCCTCTTGTACCTCCAGTTTTGAATTTTGTTGACTCTTCTTGATTTGCGCCTTTTTCTTTGTTTTCGCTGATGATTTCCAAGACGAAACTTGATCTTTACTTGCTGAAGATACTTACCACTTTTTCTTTCTTTTAAAACGTGTGTAATCTTCCCTACACTTATCCTTTTTGTAAAATACCTTTATATATAACTAAGACGAGATTAAAGACAAAATAAAGCATTTTCACAAATTCAAACATGAGAATAAACAATCAATGAAAAGATATATGACGCACAAACAAGCAAACAATTAAGCATGGGTTGCCTCCCACGAAGTGCTTTTCTTTATTTATGAGTCTTGTAGCTAGACTCGAAGTCGTGCCCCTGACTTCATTACCATTCTTTTTTTCTTTCACTAAGCATTCATCAAAAGGTTGTAGACGTTGTATGCTTACCGTGAACTCCTTCCCATCGCCGTCTATTATGATAACGGTTTTATTTTTTGATTAGTTTCTTTCACCGTATAAGGTCCAAACCATCTTGGCTTATTTCTTCCTCTTAATGCTTTTATTCTCGATTTATACAAAAGCACCTTTTCTCCATTCAAAAATTCCTTACAGTTCTTTTGAGTTTGTGGTATTGAGGTAGGATTATTTCCTAACTTTTTATCACATTTCCACAATGTCGCATGTAACTCTAAGCCCTTTTTCCCATTCGTTAATTTTCTTCTTAACTATATTGTTAGGGACTTGCGGATTCTCATCAGTTTTCTTCTCCATAATATTCAAAGGATATCTTAGAACAATAGGTATCCTAGCGTATCCCTTACCACTTTTGAGTATCCTGATACCCTCACCGCATTTGATGGTTGCCTTGGCAGTGGCCAAAAAAGGTGTTCCAAGGATGAGTGGCATATTACTATCTTCCTCAATGTCTATGATAAACGAAGTCCACCGGATAAAAAATATTGGCCACCTCAATTAGGATATCCTCCGCTATTCCTACGGGATAGACATATGTGTGATTTGCTAAGGAAAGTCTAAGATTGGTTGATAATGATACACGCGTCGTTCGGGGTCAAAGGAACTTCCTTTTCGTCGAGCAAGTTTTTCAACACCCTAGGCACTGAACCTAATCGTTGTAGTGTAGTATTAGGGTAAGCCACGGGTATTGATATCGTTCTCTAGGGGAATAGGAATGCTAGTGAGAAGTTACTACGCTAAGGTTGGGGTTGAGGAAGATTATTTTTTATCTTTTTATATTTTTAAGAAAAGGAAAGGTACGAATCTCAAGGTTTGAATTTGGGGGTTTGGTATTGCTACCGATTACTCTACTTATCTAATTATCTAATCTAAGGTGTATGTAGTCTATGTCTAATTATTGTGTGCTCGTATGATAGTTTAAAGATGTGTTTACTTAGGTTTTATTACTCCTTAATTATCTCCTATTGGTGGTTGAATTGTCACGTCCTCATTCCTAGTTGTGTTGTGTGTCTAAGGTTGTAGGGTATGCGTTTCTCCCTAACTCTTTGAACTTACCAAAGGGTCTCGTCTACAAAACCCACTAGGGATAATAAACTCTTACTCTAAGGCACTCTTTGGATGGTTTAGCTTACAACTACTCAAGGAGTCATATTCTAAAGTTCACAAAGATTTAATCAAGCATTAAGTACACAACGAATGACCTATCGCATTACTAGATCATTAATCAACTAAGATAAGAGAAAACCAATCAATATTCAATAATTAAGTTTCGTATTCCCTAAGCAAACACACAAGTAAATTAGCCGGACATGGAGAACATGCAAGCATACACACAAATAATCAAAGACATAATTGAATTAATGAAGTAAAACACTTATCTTGGTGTAAGATAGGGTTTGAAACCCTAAAATACTGTACAAGACAGCCTTGATTCGGTTTTAGGTTTTTACTCCAAAAGACTACACACTAATACTAAAAAATTCGGATTCTATATATAAGATTACATCTGCGACGGCGTCACCTTATGTTTTGTGACGCCGTCGTGTCGCCGTCATTAGGGTTTCGTCTTGGCCACGTTAGACTTGCGACGACGTCACCTTATGCTTGTGACGCCGTCCTCTTCAGCTTCTGACGCCGTCTGGATTGCATCTAGGCCGTCTGAGTTGCGACGGCCTACTCTTTTATAACTTGACGTCGTCACTTGAAAATAGGAGTTTTGGCTTCTGTCCCGTCACAAAATCCTCCGACGGCGTCGCAATTTAACACCTGACGCCGTCACCTTATGTTTTCAGCAGCTTTGAGTGTCTCGATTCTGACTTTGGCCATTTTCTTCGTATATTCGCGCCTTTTTGTCCAAATAAGTGCCATTCCAGCATTTTGCCTTCAAGAGACCTAAAAAGTGAAAAGGAACGATATTAAGCAATAACGGATACAAAAGTGATCAAATAAGGGCTTAAACGACCCATAAAAAAGGTACCTTTTAAAACCTTATCAAATATCCCTACACTTGGTATTTGCTTGTCCTCAAGCAAATGTGTTTTTAGCCAATTAATTTATAAGTTAGGGGTCATGAAGCATTGGTTCAAAACGGTCCACAACACATATAAGCCCCGCAAAAGTCATAACAAACACGGAAATCACATACTAGCACCTCACATGGGGTGTTTGGATACTCACATCTCTCTCGGGTGTATATCAAATATAACAAATTGGAAATGGAAGATAAACACTCATTAACCGGTCCTAGTACATAGATTACCATAGGATTGAGAATAGATCAAACCTCCATCGCTTTGGCGTAAGCACCTAGGAAAGACTATCAAAGAGGTCTTTAAAGGGTTGTAACGTTAGGCTTACGGTAGGGAAACAAAGGGTTTGGTGGGATAGGCTATATAGTGGTGGCAAGTCAAAAATCTCTTATGTTACAAGCATACGAAGAATGGCGTTGCTAAGCCAAGACTCGACACTCTAGACTCTAGCTAACTGAAATAAACAAACATAAATTTAAATGGTAGATGTAGGATAATAGCCCGTATGTTTTTTTTTTTTTTTTTTTTTTTTTTTTTTTTTTTTTTTTTTATCACTCTATTTTTTTTCTTTTCTCTTTTTTTTTCATACACTTTTACTCTACCATCCTCTACGGTAATATCAAAATGATAGGGATTTATAGGCACATCCCTACACTTGAGTTTTTATTACTCTAACACTAATTTGACCCGAATTGAAAAGATCAAAACACTTGGGGTACATTATTATGCAAACAAAGGGAATTTGAATTTAACGTTCCCTTTCCGTCATTTCATAAACTTTAACTTTTCCCATGAATCCCAATCGTCCCAAAACTGTATACAAAGGATATGACTCGACTTAGCGACTCATGCAAACAACCAGATAATTGAACTAAGGGTTTAGGGTGATAACAATAATGCACTAAAAGTGAGTGCATACAAGGTAGGCTAAGGCGATTTGGGTGTATATTTGGGGGTAGGGTGTAAACAATGCTCTTCATTGATATTCCGGAAAAACCGAAACATCACGAGAACCGCGAAAAGGATAGGCTCTGAGGGGTTAACTAGGGGTATCGTGTACTAAAGATGAGTACAACGCAAAGGGTGTGGGGGAATTACTCAACCGAAGTGGAAGAAGTAATTATATTACGGGTATCAAACAAGGGTTATCCTAATGCCTCTTATCATTTAGTTATTCCAAACTACACAAGTGCAGTCTTACTAGCGATCTCAGAATGCATCACAAAACAATTTCTAGAATCTAATATACTACCGGTTCACACTCAAAGCATTAAAGATGAATGCTTTAATTCCTACTAATCTAAGGGCGATCCTCACATTTTGGGTGGAATTTAGGTGGTAAAGGGTTTTTTGTGCTAGTCATGCAACTTCCTATCCGTGAGACGCTTTTGTTAAGACTAATGGCCCACTCCTATATGTCATGAAAAATTTTAAATTTGGTGCCAAAATTACCCTAACCGACATTTTCTCATGGTTTATTACACAAATACAATTGGACAAAGCAAATAATCAAGGATAAGCATAGTTTCAAAGTTCCCGTTTTATTTTCCCTCCCTACACTTAAACTGAACATTGTCCCCAATGTTCCCCGAAAGTATCAAAGGTATGATAATGGAAGGTAATTAAAAACGAAAGAAACTAGTACTCCCCTGATTAGCTCGGTAGGATCCGTGTGTGAAGTAGTGGTTAAATCCTTTCCAAGAAGAATTTATGCGTGAAAAGCTCCTTCCAATCTTATGTAACTTCTTCTTGATAAATTAAACCTGCACACTTGAAGAAAACAAACAAAACCTTCGCGTAAAATCGGCGGTAATAATATATATAAGACTCGATTTAAACTAGGATATAATGCTTGTGGAATGGATGTTTACAGAATTTCTGGAAAATTAAGACCTGGAAAATTCCAAAAAATTTTAAGTAGCTCAGAAAACGAGAAAAAAGTAATCTGTTGTTTTTACTCCTTCCTGACGCCGTCAGGTTGCGATCCTGACGCCGTCAGGTTATCCTGACAAAAACATGTCTGCGATTTTCTGGAAAAAAATTATGGAAAATTTACATCTTTAGAATCTGGAAAAATTTCTGCAAAACATCCATTATGACTCGATACAAGCATTTGACTCAAACAAACACACATATATATCTTTTAGTTTAATTGTTATTCTCATGTTTACGTTTGTTGGGAATTATGTGAAGTTTGGATTATGCTGAAATTACTGCTGAAGAGATTCTACTGAAGTAGTGTGGATTCTACCGAAGACATAATCTGCTGAAGTTTAATAGTTATTAGTTTGTTTCTCCAGAAGTGATTATTCCGTGTTTAGTATATTTAGTTTGGATATACATGAGCTTTATTAGGAAGTGATTGTGTATATCTTATTTAGTTTTATGTTTATACGTTTCTTGGGAAACGGTTTAGGGTTTTGTTTAGGGTTCCTTGTCTATAAAAGGAACATAATAGTATGAGTTATGTACCGATTGGAAAAACAAAGTTTTAGTTAATATAACGATCCATAGAGGATCACAGAGTTCTTAGTTATTTGTGTTACTTGTGTTTATATTCCGCTGATAAATATAAGTAGTAGAGATTGTCTTTTATTGTGCTTGTGATTACATAGGCATAAATAACGATCCACGAGCTCAAGATCTATCAAGGTCTGTTTGTTTCAACAACGTTTCTTTTGAAAACGTGTGTAATCCTCCCTACACTTATCCCTTATGTAAAATACCTTTATATGCAATTAAGACGAGGTTAAAAACAAAATAAAGAACTTTTACAAATTTAAACATGAGAATAAACAATCAATAAAAGACATATGACACTAACAAGCAAACAATTAAGCATGGGTTGCCTCCCACGAAGCGCTTTTCTTTATTTAAGAGTCTTGTAGCTAGACTCGTAGTCGTGCTCCTACGTTGCCTCGCACACGCTCACGTGCTCATACTTAAGCCATTCCAACGTTCTTTCATTCTTTTTGTAATCATCTCTTAATTCAAGGCATTTTTTGTAATACCGCTTAGTTTTCTCATATGGGTACCTAAGCCCACTTTGCTTATCCCTTTCACTAAGCAATGGAATAGGGGTCATTCTATTACAAGCCTCAATGTCCTTATGTTTAAACCTAGGATGGCCGCGTGGCATTTGGTAGATAAAATCTTCAACTTTATCCGAGAATGTAATTAGACCATCAATCATCCGTTCATTCAACCTAGTCAATTTTTTGAAAGGTTTTCCAAAAATTACTTGAGTGAGGTCCTTATCAATAAATTCTCCTAAGTCTTCTAAGACCATGAACTCTACCAAATAAGCAAAACTTCCAACAAACACGTGCAAATGAGTGACTGCTTCAACAACATTGTTACCTTGATAAGTTAACTCATTGATCTTGATTTTATTGTATAGGTCCCTTGAGATTAATTTCAAAGGTAAGAATGAATTCAAATAAGCATCGAACCCTTCTAGTCCTATTTTGCAAGGGAATTTCATGTTAAAGGGGCCATCTTTCTCAATCCTACACCTAGGGTCAAAACATTGGGAGGGGTCTTCCTCAATTTCAAAACTAACTCCATTAATGACCTCCCCGCTATCAAGTGCTTCACCATAATCAAGTTCCTCATCGGAATCTGAGTCATAGAAAGGACTTTGTTGTTGCCAATTTATCTCATTATGCCCTAGGTGATTTCCAAAATGGTGAATGGGTGAAGGGTTTTGTGGGATTGCGTTCTCAATTTCGGGATTGGGAACGGGTAGAGTGAAGAATCTTTGGCGGAAGATACGTATCTTGGTGAGTGATGGTTTTTACGAAAAAAAGTCACGAAGAAAGGGGATAGACTAAGAGAAAGCTAAAAATGAGAAAAATTTACTTGATAGGAATCAAGTAAAGGAAACCTAAACGAGGTGGACTACTAACTAGATATTCTATTCCCCGGCAGCGGCGCCAAAAACTTGATAACGCTACACACGTCGTTCGGGGTCAAAGGAACTTCCTTTTCGTCGAGCAAGTTTTTCAACACCCTAGGCAGTGAACCTAATCGTTGTAGTGTAGTATTAGGGTAAGCCACGGGTATTGATATCGTTCTCTAGGGGAATAGGAATGCTAGTGAGAAGTTACTACGCAAAGGTTGGGGTTAAGGAAGATTATTTTATATCTTTTTATATTTTTAAGAAAAGGAAAGGTACGAATCTCGAGGTTTGAATTTGGGGGTTTGGTATTGCTACCGATTACTCTACTTATCTAATTATCTAATCTAAGGTGTATGTAGTCTATGTCTAATTATTGTGTGCTCGTATGATAGTTTAAAGATGTGTTTACTTAGGTTTTATTACTCCTTAATTATCTCCTATTGGTGGTTGAATTGTCACGTCCTCATTCCTAGTTGCGTTGTGTGTCTAAGGTTGTAGGGTATGCGTTTCTCCCTAACTCTTTGAACTTACCAAAGGGTCTCGTCTACAAAACCCACTAGGGATAATAAACTTACTCTAAGGCACTCTTTGGATGGTTTAGCTTACAACTACTCAAGGAGTCATATTCTAAGGTTCACAAAGATTTAATCAAGCATTAAGTACACAACGAATGACCTATCGCATTACTAGATCATTAATCAACTAAGATAAGAGACAACCAATCAATATTAAATAATTAAGTTTCATATTCCCTAAGCAAAAACACAAGTAAATTAGCCGGACATGGAGAACATGCAAGCATACACACAAATAATCAAAGACATAATTGAATTAATGAAGTAAAACACTTATCTTGGTGTAAGATAGGGTTTGAAACCCTAAAATACTATACAAGACAGCCTTGGTTCGGTTTTAGGTTTTTACTCCACAAGACTACACACTAATACTGAAAAATTTGGATTCTATATATAAGATTACATCTGCGACGGCGTCACCTTATGTTTTGTGACGCCGTTGTGTCGCCGTCATTAGGGTTTCGTCTTGGCCACGTTAGACTTGCGACGGCGTCACCTTATGCTTGTGACGCCGTCCTCTTCAGCTTCTGACGTCGTCTGGATTGCATCTAGGCCGTCTGAGTTGCAACGGCCTACTCTTTTATAACTTGACGTCGTCACTTGAAAATAGGAGTTTTGGCTTCTGTCCTGTCACAAAATCCTCCGACGGCGTCGCAATTTAACACCTGACGCCGTCACCTTATGTTTTCAGCAGCTTTGAGTGTCTCGATTCTGACTTTGGCCATTTTCTTCATATATTCGCGCCTTTTTGTCCAAATAAGTGCCATTCCAGCATTTTGCCTTCAAGAGACCTAAAAAGTGAAAAGGAACGATATTAAGCAATAAAGGTTACAAAAGTGATCAAATAAGGACTTAAACGACTCCTCAAAAAGGTACATTTTAAAACCTTATCATTGGTCTTAGTTGGCTCCTCCTTAGTCAATTTGCTAAAGACTGATAGTGGCATTATGTTTACGTCAGATCCCTGATCGGCTAAGGCATTTATATTATCGATATCGCCTATGCTACATGGTATTACGAAATTCCCCGTGGTTTCTCGGTTTTTAGTCACTGGTTTTTTTAGAATCAATTCATACATAGGTCCCATGGGCATGGTGTCATATTCTTCTTCTGTTATTTCTCCTTCGAGGGATTTCCTAAGAACCTCGTTGTACCCAAAGTTGTTCACTTGGTTACCAATTGTTTTCTTATTAAACTCGTGCTTAAGGTAGTATTCGATGGTCTCGAGTTCATCATTGGTTTCAGCTTCCTCCTTTTTCTTACTATCCTTGCTTTCCTGAGCCTCCTTCTTCTCAACTACTCCACCTTCATCGGATACAATGGAAATGGCGTTAGCAAACAAAGTGGGGGGAGGGTGATCATCTCTTCTCACTAACACCTTCTCGGGAACCACTTTCTTAGTATACTCTTTCACCAAGTTCATCATTTCCATCATTTTTACCTGCATTTCCTCCCTTTGCCTATAAACCTCATCTTTAAATTTTGCTAATCTCTCCGTATGGGCTGCCATGTACTCTCTCATTTGTTCCTTAAATCTTGGTGAGAGTGGTATTGGAGAAGTAGAACGGAAGCGCCGCTCGGAATTGAGATTTTGTTCACGACTTGGTGATTCAGAGAGAGCTGTTGGGTGGTCGGTGGAGTTAGCGGAATTAACCGTTGCTCGAGGGATTGGTTCAGAAGCTCTCTTTTGTCTTTTTATTAGATAATCGATCCTTCTCTCAAGAGCACTCATTTGCTCTTCAGTGATGTTGGAAGGCTCATGAGGAATTGATATGGCATTAACCACTTTAACGGAGGTTTCATGGGATTCACTCCAATTTTCGTAGCTTTGATCGGCAAGCTCTTCTATAATATCCCATGATTCTTCTGCGTTGAAGTTGCTAAGCCTTCCACCGGCGGCTCGATCAATGGATCGCCTGGTGATGAAGTTGGTATGGTCATAGAAGATTTGTACTTGAAGCCAAAGATCAATGCCATGATGAGGGACTTTATGGAGAAAGTCCTTGAATCGGGTCCATGCCTCGTAGAGGGACTCGCCTTGAAGTTGTTGGAACGTCAAGATGTCCCTTCTAAGCTTAGTAGTTCTTCCCAATGGGAAAAATTGGGCAAGGAAACGAGTAGTGAGATCATCCCAACTTGAGGTGGAGCCGGCGGGAAGTCGCTCAAGCCAATTACTAGCTTGGTCGTGTAGAGAGAATTGGAAGAGACGCAAGCGCGTGGTCTCCCGAGTAGCATCAAGGTCGATGGAATAGATTTTAAGGAAATCCTTAAGATGCTGATTAGGATCTTCTGAACGAAGTCCATGGAATGCACATCCGTTTTGCACCAATCGGATGTTGTCGGATCAAAGGGCCGTAGTTTGAGCTTGATCGGGGAGCTCAATGGTATTCCTATAGCCTAGGTTGCTTGGTCTTGAGTTGACACCAAGAGTGCGGCCTCTTGGCGGGTCATTTGGTGGTGGGTTGATGAGTGGTGGTTGATTATCACCTTCCATGATGAAAAGTGATAGGATTCACGAACAAAGGTCACAAAGAAGGGGGATAGACTACGGGGAAGCTAAAATTGAGAAAAAATCTTACTTGATAGGAATCAAGCAAGGGAACCTAAACGAGGTGGAAATCTAACTAGCTATTCTATTCCCCGGCAGCGGCACCAAAAGCTTGATACACGTACAACGCGCGTTCGGGGTAAAAGGAAACTACTTTTTCTTCGAGCAAGTTTTTCAACCACCTAGGCAGTGAACCTAATCATTGTAGTGTAGTATTAGGGTAAGCCTCGGGATTGATATCGTTCTTTAGGGGAATAGTGTTAAATCCAAGATCCGGACTCAACTAGAGTGTATAATAACAATGATTGAACATGCACAGCGGAATAACAAGAACACAATCAAAGTTACCAACAAGGTTTTTCTTATTGAAAATAAAAACTACTACAACTACTACTAATCTACACACACTATACTCGTGTGTCTAGACTCTCATTAGAAGATGAATATTATGAAATGAAAGAGATGAAGGAAATGGATCTATACCCTGTTTTTCTTTTTGGTCAAGTTCTTTTAATACATAAGACCTATGTTCCTTTTATAGACAAGGAACACTATTCCCTCTATAGGGAAAAGTACAAGCATGCAACTAAAGTACAAGCATGCAACTAAAGTTGTTTTGTCCCATACACATGCCCATGCTACCTTGGGCAGTACAATAATAAAGTATGGGCTAGCATGTAGATAATAAAGACCATGCAGATCCTAGTCAGCTTCCACTCCTTCAGCAGAAACACGCACAGCTTTACCACTTCAGCAGAATCCTTTAGAGTAATGTAACTTCAGCGGAAACCACTTGTTCTTCAGCGGAAACCATCAGCGGAAACCAATATAACTTCAGCGGAAACCAAGTCTTCAGCGGAAACCAATATAACTTCGGCGGAAACCAAGTCTTCAGCGGAAACCATCAATAGCTATTGTTAGGAACTTCAAAAATTCCCAACAAATAGGAATGCTATTGAGAAATTACTACGCTAAGGTTGGGGTTGAGGAAGATTATTTTTTTTATCTTTTTTTATATTTTTTTTAGAAAATTGAAAGTACGAATCTCGGGGTATTGGATTTTAGGGGTGTTATTTCTACCGATTACTCTACTATTATCAATTCTAATTAACTAAGCTAAGGTGTAGTCTATGTCTAATTGATGTGTGTTCGTATGATAAAAATGTGTCTACCTAGATGCTATTACTCCCTAGTTATCTTTTATTGATGGTTGAATTGTCACGTCCTTATTCTTAACGAGTTGTGTCTTCTAAGGTCGTAGGGTATGCTTTTTTCCCTAACTCTTTGAGGATACCTTAAGGTTATTGCCTAAAGAATCTCTAGGATTCATAAACTAACTCTAAGGTTATCTTTGGATTTTTAGCCTACAATAACTCTAGGCGATTATAAACTAATGTTCACAAAGATTACTCAAGCATTAAAAATACAACCATGGCCTATTGCAATCCTAAGCCAATTACAATTAAGAAAAGAGACAAACAATCAATAATCAATAACTAGGTTTCATAGATCTAAGCAAACACACAAGTAAATTAGCCGGACATGGTAAACATGCAAGCATACACACATACAATCGAAGACATAATGAAATCAATGAAGTAAATTACTTATCTTGATGTACAATAGGGTATGAGAACCCTAAGATATTGCCCAAGACAAACCAAAATCGTTTTAGGGTTTTACTCCACAATTATACCTCTCTGAAAGTTTGAAAATTCAAATTCTATATATAGAGTTACAACTGCGACGGCGTCACTCGTTAACTGTGACGCCGTCGGATCTCCGCCATTAGGGTTTTGTCTTGACCAAGTCAACTTTGTGACGGCGTCACGTTGTAGTTGTGACGCCGTCGGATTTAGCTTCTAGCGCCGTCTGAATCTGGATCTAGGCCGTCTGAGTTGTGATGCCCTACTCTTGAAAGCCTGACGCCATCAGGTACAAAATAGCAATTTCACTCTTGATCCGTCGCAATTAGAGGGACGGCGTCGCCCTTTATCTGTCACGTCGTCGGGTACATTTCCAGCAGCTTGAGTGTCTTGATCTTGACTTTAACCATTTTCTTCACATATTCACGCCTTTTCGTCCAAATAAGCATCATTCCAGCATTTTGCCTTCAAGAGACCTAAAAAGAGAAAAGGAACGAAATTAAACAGTAACAGATATAAAAGTGGTCGAATAAGGGCTTATATGACCCCTCAAAAGTGTACCTTTTAAATCCTTATCAGAGGTGCAATTTATTGGGCATCCAAGAAACAAACTTGCATCACTAGTTCAACAATGAAATATGAATTTGTGGCTTTAGTAGTTGCTGATAAAGAGGCTGAATGGTTGAGAAACTTGCTTCTTGAGATTACATTGTGGCCTAAACCTATGGCACCTATTCTATCCGTTGTGATAGTGCAACTACATTGGCAAAGGCTTATAGCCAGATGTACAATGGGAAGTCTAGACACTTATTGTGCCAGACATAGCATGATTCGTGAGCTCATCATGAATGGGGTGATTTCTATAGAGTTTGTAAGATCTCAAAACAATTTAGCTGATCACTTGACGAAGGGATTAGCTAGAGACTTGGTTATAACGTCTGCTAAAGGGATGGGTTTAAGTCCAACTTAGTCACTGAATGCTAAGACACCCAACTCCCTCCTAAGGAAACTTGGGAGCTGAGTTTAATGCGGAAAGCTGAACATTTAGTGGACTGGGCACATGTTTATTTTACATCCCAAGGTTGTGAATGTTGAAGTTTTGCCGCTTCAGGGAGCTTTTTGACTTATGGCTCTTGCAACATTTATGAATTTGGATATGGACACATGACTTGTAAAGTGTCAGGAGCGTCTACGTGTTTGAAAACTTGTTTGTATTTTATCTTCGGGTATTCAAATGGGTTGAAGGGTTCAATTCTTAGAACACCCTGATTCTCGAATATTTGAATGTGTAATTTACTAAGATGGAAATTCAGTCCTCAGGCTATTTTCGTTTATGCACATGTTTTGCTTAATGTTTGATTTTCATGCAAAAGGAAGTTAACTAAATTTGGGGAGGATTGTTGGAACATTTAGTGCACTTGTGGGATTAGTTCACACCTGGTTTTGGGTTAGGAGGTACGTAGTGTACACCCATGAGGTCCCTGAACACACTGACTCAATAGTGGTTAGTATTACTAGTGTTGGTTACTACTGCTAGTGTAGTGACTAATGGTTCCTGCTGCTAGTGTATTGGTTCCTGCTGCTAGTGTATTGGTTCCTACTAGTAGTGTAGTAACTGATGGTTCCTACTGCTAGTGTATTGGTTCATGTTGCTAGTTGATAACGCTACACGCGTCGTTCGGGGTCAAGGAAACTTCCTTTTCTTCGAGCAAGTTTTATAACACCCTAGGCAGTGAACCTAACCGTTGTAGTGTAGTAATTAGGGTAAGCCACGGGTATTGATATCGTTCTCTAGGGGAATAGGAATGCTAGTAAGGAGTTACTACGCTAAGGTTAAGGTTGAGGAAGATTATTTTTTTATCTTTTTATATTTTATGAAAAATGGAAAGGTACGAATCTCGGGTATTGGATTTGGAGGGTTGGTATTTCTACCGATTACTCTACTATTATCTAATTATCTAAACTAAGGTTGTGGGAGTCTATGTCTAATTAATGTGTGCTCGTATGATAGTTTAAAGATGTGTTTACTTAGTTTGTATTACTCCTTAATTATCTCCTATTGATGGTTGAGTGTCACGTCTTATTCCTAGTTGCGTTGTGTTTCTAAAGTTGTAGGGTATGCGTTTCTCCCTAACTCTTTGAACTTACCAAAGGGTCTTGTCTACAAATCCACTTAGAGATTATAGACTCCTACTCTAAGGCACTCTTCGGATGTTTTAGCCTACAATCACTCAGGTAATCATACTCTAAGGTTCACAAAGATGAATCAAGCATTAAGTACACAACGAATGACCTATCGCATTACTAGATCATTAATCAACTAAGATAAGAAACAACCAATCAATATTTAATAATTAAGTTTCATACTTCCTAAGCAAACACACAAATAAATTAGCCGGACATGGAGAACATGCAAGCATACACACAAATAATCAAAGACATAATTGAATTAATGAAGCAAAGACTTATCTTGGTGTAAGATAGGGTTAAAAACCCTAAATACTGCACAAGACACCTTAGGTTCGGTTTTAGGTTTTTACTCCAAAGACTCTCCACACAAAGACTGAAAAATTCGGATTCTATATATAAGATTACAATTGCGACGGCGTCACCTTATGTTTAGTGACGCCGTCGTGTCGCCGCCATTAGGGTTTCGTCTTGGCCACGTTAACCTTGCGACGGCGTCACCTTATGTCCGTGACGCCGTCCTCTTCAGCTTCTGACGTCGTCTGGATCGCATCTAGGCCGTCTGAGTAGCGACGGCCTACTCTTTCACAACTAGACGCCGTCTCTTGAAAACACGAGTTTTGAGTTCTGACCCGTCACAATAATTCTCCGACGGCGTCGCAAATAGATCCTGACGCCGTCGCCTTCTACATTCAGCGACTGTGAGTGTCTCGATTTCGAATTTGGCCATTTTCTTCATATATTCGCGCCTTTCTGTCCAAATAAGTGCCATTCCAGCATTTTGCCTTCACGAGACCTAAAAAGTGAAAAGGAACGATATTAAGCAATAACGGATACAAAAGTGATCAAATAAGGACTTAAACGACCCCTCAAAATGGTACCTTTTAAAACCTTATCAAATATCCCTACACTTGTTATTTGCTTGTCCTCAAGCAAATGTGCTTTTAGCCAATTAATTTATAAGTTAGGGGTCATTCAGCATTAATTCAAAACGGTCCACAACACATATAAGCCCCGCAAAAGTCATAACAAGCACGGAAATTACATACTAGCACCTCACATGGGGTGTTTGGATACTCACATCTCTCTCAGGTGTATAAATGAAATATAACAATATAGGAAATGGAAGATAAACACTCATTAACCGGTCCTAGTACATAGATTACCATAGGCTTGAGAATAGATCAAACCTCCATCGCTTTGGCGTAAGCACCTAGGAAAGACTATCAAAGAGGTCTTTTAAAGGGTTGTAACGTTAGGCTTACGGTAGGGAAATAAGGGTTTGGTGGGATAGGCTATTTAGTGGTGGTAAGTCAAAAATCTTTATGTTAACTGCATATGAAGAATGGCGTTGCTAAGCCAAGACTCGACACTCTAAACTCTAGATAACTGAAATAAACAAACATAAATCTAAAAGATAGATGTAGGATGGTAGCCGGTATGGTTTTTTTTTTTTTTTTTTTTTTTTTTATATCACTCTATTTTTTTTCTTTTCTCTTTTTCTATTTTTTTTTCGATTTTTTTTTTTTTTTTTTTCATACACTTTTACTCTACCATCCTCTACGATAACATCAAAATACTAGGGATTTACAGGCACATCCCTACACTTGAGTTTTTATTATTCTAACACTAATTTGACCCGATTTGAAAAGATCAAAACACTTGGGGTACATTATTACGTAAACAAAGGGAATTTGAATTTAACGTTCCCTTCCCGTCATTTCATAAACTTTAACTTTTCCCATGAATCCCAATCATCCCAAAACTGTATACAAAGGATATGATTCGACTTAGCAACTTATGCAAGCAACCAGATAATTGAACTAAGGGTTTGGGGTGATAACAAATAATTGCACTAAAAGTGAGTGCATAAGGGGTAGGCTAAGGCGATTTGGGTGTATATTTGGGGGTGGGGTGTAAACAATGCTCTTCATTGATATTCCGGAAAAACCGAAATATCACGAGAACCGCGAAAAGGATAGGCTCTGAGGGGTTAACTAGGGGTATCGTGTACTAAAAATGAGTACAACGCAAAGGGTGTGGGGGAATTACTCAACCGATGTGGAAGAAGTAATTATATTACAGGTATCAAACAAGGGTTATCCTAATGCCTCTTATCATTTAGTTATTCCTAACTACACAAGTGTAGCCTCACTTGCGATCTCGGAATGCATCACAAAACAAGTTCTAGAATCTAATATACTACCGGTTCACACTCTAAGCATTAAAGATGAATGCTTTAATTCCTACTAATCTAAGGGCGATCCTCACATTTTGGGTGGAATTTGGGTGGTAAGGGTTTTTGTGCTAGTCATGCAACTTCCTATCCATGAGACGCTTTTGTTAAGACTAATGGCCCACTCCTATATGTCATGAAAAATTTTAAATTTGGTGCCAAAATTACCCTAACCGACATTTTCTCATGGTTTATTACACAATCACAATTGGACAAAGCAAATAGTCAAGGATAAGCATAGTTTCAAAGTTCCCGTTTTATTTTCCCTCCCTACACTTAAACTGAACATTGTCCCCAATGTTCCCCGAAAGTATCAAAGTTATGATAATGGAAGGTAATTAAAAACGAAAGAAACTAATACTCCCCTGATTAGCTTGGTAGGATCCATGTAAAGTGGTGGTTAAATTCTTTTCAAGAAGAATTATTGCGTGAAAAGCTCCTTCCAATCTTATGTAACTTCTTCTTGACAAACTAAACCTGCACACTTGAAGAAAACAAACGAAACCTTCGCGTAAAATCGGCGGTAATAATATATATAAGACTCGATTTAAACTAGGATATAATGCTTGTGGAATGGATGTTTACAGAATTTCTAAGAAAATTAAGACCTGGAAAATTCCAAAAATTTATAAGTAGCTCAGAAAACGAGAAAAAGTAATCTGATGTTTTTACTCCTTCCTGACGCCGTCAGGTTGCAATCCTGACGCCGTCAGGTTATCTTGACAAAAACTGGTCTGCGATTTTCTGGAAAAATTTCTGGAAAATTTACATCTTTAGAATCTGGAAAAATTTTTGCAAAACATTCATTATGACTCGATACAAGCATTTGACTCAAACAAACAAACATATATATCTTTTAATTAATTGTTATTCTCATGTTTACGTTTCTTTTGAAAACGTGTGTAATCCTCCCTACACTTATCCCTTATGTAAAATACCTTTATATGTAATTAAGACGAAGTTAAAAACAAAATAAAGCATTTTTACAAATTTAAACATGAGGATAAACAATTAATAAAAGATATATGACACTAACAAGCAAACAATTAAGCATGGGTTGCCTCCCACGAAGCGCTTTTCTTTATTTAAGAGTCTTGTAGCTAGACTCATAGTCGTGCTCCTACGTTTCCTCACGCATCCTCAATGAGAATTCTATCATGTTGACAAAATCTTCATCGACTCTATACCTAGGCCCTAAAGTCAAGCAATCCTTATAATAATGCCTCCTTCTTTCCCACATGAATTTATAACCTTTTTCAACATCTTCCTTGCTTTTGTCCTCAAAAGCTTTGATGTTGTCTCGATGATAAATGGACAAGTGGCCATACTCAGTTGTTTTCCAAGGCATCCTATAGGTGATCTCATCGGTTCCTTCCTTGAACCTAACCGTTCCATCATGCTTGTTATGGCTCATTCTAGATGTTTCAACAAACGGTTTCCCTAGCACTACTTGGGATAAACTATAGTCAATGACGCATCCTACATCTTCTAGAACCATAAAATCAACTAGGTAGGTGAAATTTCCTATAAAGACATGCACGTCCTTGACTCTTCCCACAAAGTTGCAAACTCCTCCCGGATACTTAGGGTCTCTCCTAATATTGAGTCGCTCATTCATAATGTCATTGTAGACAGCAGATGACATTACGTTAATGGGGGATTCCGTATCTATGTAAGCGTGGTCGACACTCCTATATCCGATCATACAAGGGATTTTTAGGTTCCAGGGATTTCCTCTCCTAATCTTTGGGCATATCCTAATGATGGGTGATCGTGGATTATTGATTATGTATTGATGGTACGCAACTTCTTCCTTAGTGGGGTAAAGATTGAAGTAAGCACTATTTTCCACATCCACGTTGTTGTTTATCATGCCATTTTCCGAATTATTGCTAATCATTGAGCCAAATATAGCAGCGCTGACTACTTTCTCAACAGCTTCCCTAATTGTACTATCAAATATTTTCTGCAAATCCTGAAGGTCGGTGTTTCTACTCACATATCGGTTTCGACGGTTGTGTTGGTTATTGGGTTGGGTTTTGAGTGACATTGAAATTTTTTGTGTTGGGTTATTAAGGTGTGGTTGGTTATCCTTCTCCATGATGAAGAGTGATGGGGTTACGAACAAAGGTTACGAAGAAGGGGGATAGACTAAGAGAAATCTAAAAATGAGAAAAAAATTTACTTGATAGGAATCAAGCAAAGAAACCTAAACGAGGTGGACTACTAACTAGCTATTCTATTCCCCGGCAGCGGCGCCAAAAACTTGATAACGCTACACGCGTCGTTCGGGGTCAAGGAAACTTCCTTTTCTTCGAGCAAGTTTTATAACACCCTAGGCAGTGAACCTAATCGTTGTAGTGTAGTAATTAGGGTAAGCCACGGGTATTGATATCGTTCTCTAGGGGAATAGGAATGCTAGTAGGGAGTTACTACGCTAAGGTTAAGGTTGAGGAAGATTATTTTTTTATCTTTTTATATTTTATGAAAAATGGAAAGGTACGAATCTCGGGTATTGGATTTGGAGGGTTGGTATTTCTACCGATTACTCTACTATTATCTAATTATCTAAACTAAGGTTGTGGGAGTCTATGTCTAATTAATGTGTGCTCGTATGATAGTTTAAAGATGTGTTTACTTAGTTTGTATTACTCCTTAATTATCTCCTATTGATGGTTGAGTGTCACGTCTTATTCCTAGTTGCGTTGTGTTTCTAAAGTTGTAGGGTATGCGTTTCTCCCTAACTCTTTGAACTTACCAAAGGGTCTTGTCTACAAATCCACTTAGAGATTATAGACTCCTACTCTAAGGCACTCTTCGGATGTTTTAGCCTACAATCACTCAGGTAATCATACTCTAAGGTTCACAAAGATGAATCAAGCATTAAGTACACAACGAATGACCTATCGCATTACTAGATCATTAATCAACTAAGATTAGAAACAACCAATCAATATTTAATAATTAAGTTTCATACTTCCTAAGCAAACACACAAATAAATTAGCCGGACATGGAGAACATGCAAGCATACACACAAATAATCAAAGACATAATTGAATTAATGAAGCAAAGACTTATCTTGGTGTAAGATAGGGTTAAAAACCCTAAAATACTGTACAAGACACCTTAGGTTCGGTTTTAGGTTTTTACTCCAAAGACTCTCCACACAAAGACTGAAAAATTCGGATTCTATATATAAGATTACAATTGCGACGGCGTCACCTTATGTTTAGTGACGCCGTCGTGTCGCCGCCATTAGGGTTTCGTCTTGGCCACGTTAACCTTGCGACGACGTCACCTTATGTCCGTGACGCCGTCCTCTTCAGCTTCTGACGTCGTCTGGATCGCATCTAGGCCGTCTGAGTAGCGACGGCCTACTCTTTCACAACTAGACGCCGTCTCTTGAAAACACGAGTTTTGAGTTCTGACCCGTCACAATAATTCTCCGACGGCGTCGCAAATAGATCCTGACGCCGTCGCCTTCTACATTCAGCGACTGTGAGTGTCTCGATTTCGACTTTGGCCATTTTCTTCATATATTCGCGCCTTTCTGTCCAAATAAGTGCCATTCCAGCATTTTGCCTTCACGAGACCTAAAAAGTGAAAAGGAACGATATTAAGCAATAACGGATACAAAAGTGATCAAATAAGGACTTAAACGACCCTTCAAAATGGTACCTTTTAAAACCTTATCACTAGTGTATTGGTTCCTACTGGTAGTGTTGCAGTGATTAACTTGTAACAGCTTTGACCCATTCAAGTGGCTGTTATGACTGCTTTATGACCACATTTAATTGGTCATGTAACCACTATTCCTATGATAATGGAGGCTTATTATGGGTGATTAATTGGCCGTTAATCACTCATAAAATCCATTGACTAAGGTTGAGTGTTCTCTACTATATATAGAGATCAACATCGTCAGCATGAATATAGAAAAGAGAGAAAACCAGGAGAAACAAACAGAAAGCTAAAACACTTATATGCACAAGGGTTATTGATTTGTGCCCAATTCAATAACTAACATTTGGTCTTACCCAAGTAGATATTCGTGTAACCCAGGCATAGGGTCAAATAGTTTAGTTTGGAAAGTGATCACACGATTCCAAGTGATATCCGGTAACTTGATTTGGTCTTGCATTGATACTGATTATCTTACCCTGCTAGGCTAGTAACCACCAAAAACTTCTAGGCATTTTTATGCTACACATATATATAAGTAGATATATACACACTCGACATACTTTCTATCACTTTATATAAACATTTGATTTGTTTTTGACATCCTATACTTTCTTGTAGACATCATGTTGGCACAACCACATTTTCCCGATCATGTACCTACCCGTACATTTTATGATCTACAAAACTTTATAAAGACATTGTGACTTACATAATGATCTTTATTATTTTTAGATATTGTGAGTTACACAATGATCTAATCAACTCCCCAAACATTGTAAGTTACACAATGATCTCTATTATTTTAGACATTGTGAGTTGCACAATGGTCTCTCTTATTTTCTCAGACATTGGGAGAAAACTATTTCATAACCTTATATAATATCATTTCATATGATAACGAAATACGTTACAAGTTTATTAATTTCTCTTAGTTATTTTACTCCTCATACACTTAAAATTCCTAAGAATATTTGCTTATTTTCTGAAGCACCACTATCAAGACTATTTAAATACACTTGATTTGCTCTCGGCTACGTATATCTATTTACCAGAGCATTACTTATTATTTATATAAAGGTTATTTTATAAATTCCTTTCCGATTCTTAACCTTTACACTCAATCTCCAGCGTGTCGTGTGAAACCCTACTCTTTCCAATTATTTCATCAAATTATTAAACTATTATACATATTCATTTTAATGATCCCCTAAAACTTTCTCAGACGTTGTGAATGAAATATTGGTCTCAGTTATTTTCTCAGACATCGTGAGTGATACTATGATCTTTAAAAAATTTCATGACCTTATGCACCATTGTTTTACATAAAACCCGTCATAGTCTATCGATTTCCCTTAATTATCTCGCTATCCACCCTCAAAAACGATTTTGAACATTTCTATTTTAAATAAAGTCTACTAACACCTTATTAGCATTGTATGTTTTGAACCCTTAAGAACTGATCAATATGCACTTCTTAACTACATTGTGACGCGCGCTTAACTAATCAAAGAAAATTTTGATTTTAAGCTCGTATGAGGTCAAACGTAGTGTGTAATATAAGAGATGTATGCTGTTACAAGAGTTTGAACACGTATAAGGCCACACGCCATCATCTGATTAGTATATGCTTTAATAGAAACGACGCTCATAAGCATGTTTGCTTTGAATTCATTATGCATTGTTGCCAAGGATTTTCAGACATCTTGTGTTGATCCCAGTTGAGCAAACGATCTAATATAGAAACTGACTTAAACAAAGACTTATTAAGTATCACGCGGAATTTAATACTTAATCTTAAGAAGAAGAACAATGAACATTCAACACCTCAATATTATTATTAATACGAATACTCTAACCAGTATTAGGGTTTTACAACCTTGAAGTGTATTGACCTTAGATATAAAACATACGTATATCTAATCTAACCTAGGACCTCCTTTTATAGGCTAAGGAGTCCTTTACATAATACAATACGTAACCTACAAGATAAATATCTTTTCCATATTTATCTAATACAAAATACTAAACCGACTATACAAGACTAGCAGTGGTTACATTACACTATCCGTGGTTACACAATACTACTAGCCGCGGTTTGTCTTCATCAGTGGTTCCATTCTTCTGTCCGTGGTTTTATCAACTTTGTCCGTAGTTCCAACACTTAGAATAATTCTTGATCTAAGGAACCAAAAACCCAACAATCCTCCCCTAAACTTGATACATTCAAATAGTATTCTCAAGTTTCCTTTAAGCTCAAAACATCTGAATTAGAGGATGTAGCCAAACACTTACTAGATTTAAGAATTTTCTCATACTTCAGCAATAAATTGTAAGCTTGGCCATCATAGGGCATCAACATCTTGATAATACCAAGCTTCATCATCTGAGTAATAACTTCTGGATACTTATTCAATTGAGGATAATCAGCTTCTACAAGCATATGAATAACTTCTCTAGAAATAGTTAACACATGAACTCCACAAGTTTGATATAAAAACCATTCTGTAACTTGTCCATTGCAGAGTCCTTTCCATTCAGGTTCATCATGAGTAGGTTCAAATAGAATCTTCAAGTGATTATAAATCATTCTCTCATGATAATCATCTGGTTGCACATCACCAAACTTATTCCTATAAAGCTCCCAAAGATGCAGCAAATCATCTCTATCAAAATACTGAAGCATCTGTGAAAATTTATTATACTCAAAAACTTCATTATTGAGTCTTTGAATTTTCCAACATCCTTTACTTCCTTTAAGCTCATACTCATAAAAGATAATTTGATTACCATCTTCATTCTCTTTCAGTCTTTTAGAATCAGATGTCTCCTGAATCTCAGATTTCCTCTTTAGATTACTTTTAATCCACTCTTCATCCTTTTTAGAACCCATAGGAGTAAAATTCTCATTATTAATCCTCATACACCTCAGATAAAGCTCATGGATTCTTTCAAATGAACATTTACTAAGATTATCAGGAATATGAATTCCTGAATTCTTAATAATTTTCATTAATACATTCCTCATCTGTGCAATTGTAGGAGGTTTCTTTCTTATAACTTGCTTCCTTTATTTACTAATCCTCCTTGCCCATTCACCCAACAATCTAGTTCTTTCCTCATCATCTAACAATGCCCATTCTTGAGTAGTATACTCATCCTTAATTTGATTAGAAGCCTGAAGATAATTTTGTGATTCATACCATGTTGCTAACCATTTCTGATTAGCCTCCTCTTCTTCTTACTTCCTTTTCTCTAAAGCTGCTTGTTCTTCAGCTACCATCCTTTTTACATATTCTGAATCATAAGCAATATGTTCTTCTTTACTTTTAAACTTCAATTTTTGTTCTGCAATTTCTTTACCCTTTCCAATGTCTGATTGAGCCACCTTCATCTTCAAAGGCTCACCAATAACTAAGCTTTTACTTTTGAGTTTGTTTGCAGTAGGTTTAAGAGACAAAACAGGTGCAATGATTGGTGAAGAATTAGCTGAGGTTTTGCTTAGATTGATTAATGTACTTGCAGCTTCTTTCTCAACTTCTTTAGATTTAGGTGGTAATACAGAGAGAGTTGTAACAATGGTGGAAGTAGTTATGATAGCAGTGGGTACAATTGCCATTTCTGAAACTGCAGCAGTGGTTTCAACAAAACTATCCATGGTTTTAGACACACTAGCAGTGGTTGAGGTTGTGTCCTGCATCACTTCATCTTCTACCACAGTCTTCAGACTTTCAAGAACAGCCTCATTCCCATCTTTATCAGATACCAAAAATTCTTGATCTCCACTATCAACATCTTCTTCCATAGATACATCCACAGCCTCCCCTGAATTCATGCCTTCACTCCTCCCCTGTTTGGATACATTCTCCACATTCAGAGCTGGAGAGGAGTCCACCTTCTTTTTCATCTTCCTCATGGTCCTCAAAACAGCAACCCCAGGTCTTCTTACTTTCTCCAAGACAAACATCCTATGCTTTAGCCTGCGAATTTCTTTACCTTGAAGCACAACCAACTCTTGAAGACTTGAGATTGTATCATCCATTTTAGCACATTTAACCGTCAATTCATTAAAACGTTCAAGAATATCCTCCCCACTTCAACCTGTGTTAACTAGTCCGAGAGGTGGTTCATTGGAAAAGTCACCATGTACCAGCTTAGGATCCGTCAATTCAGTTTCATGTTCCAAACTATCCTCATCACTTTGAGCTGTGTTAACTGCTCCGAGAGGTGAATCCTTGGATAAAGTAAACATAGCACCAGACCTTGCCTGATCATTTATGTACCCTGTAGAAGCCAGTTGGCTAGGGATTCCTCCACCTGTGTTAAGTTCCAAGGAACTTTCCACATTAGGAGTTGCCAAAGGTTGGGTCTTAATTATGTTTCCACTATCCTGACCAGCATCTAAGCATGAATCAGTAGTGGAAGCCCTTCCAATCATGTCACCTCCACTCCATGTGACAGCCTCATGAACAACATCACTAACACCAGCCTGAGGTAGCTTGGTGCCCTTCTGTCTCCTAATCCATACAATTGGTTTAATAGTGGTTTGGGTTTGACTAGAAGTAGGTTGAGTTTCACTAACAGTGGTTGCAAGTGTACTATCAGTGGGTCGAGGTCTACTAGCAGTGGGTTCTTCATCAAACTCAGGATCAGCAGGCAAAGCAAGCATATGTGGAAATAAAGGAACATCCCTAATTTGTACATTTAGCGTCTGATTCCTCATATGTGCAAAAACCTTAGGAAGCATAGAATGAACTTCATACTCCCTAGAATGCTCAACAGGTTCTGATATTTGACTTTCCACAATCAGTTGAACAAACCTAGGATATAAATAGTATTTACCCTTCTTCCTAATATTCTGTACTAGCCCCTCATAAATCATCCTAGACCAATTAAACTTCCTTCCATCAGACAAACAAATAACAGCAGTAGCAATTTTGGAAGGAAAGTCATTAAACCCAGTGGTCTTATTACTCATACACATTAACAAGGTGTGTATCAAAAACTTCCATTGTTTTGAAAACAAACTCTTAAAAACATGTACCTTATCACCCCTGTGTGTATATCCTAACCTTTCTAAACCAACAACTATCTCAGCATCTGAAAGATTATCAAGACCATCAGCATCATCAAACTTCAAAACACTTCTAATGATCTCCTCATTAACCAAAATAGCATTTCCATCTACAACAGTGCTAAACACATCTACTCCATCGACCTCCTCAAGCGTAGCATTCCCCCAGAACTGATGAATATAGGCCTTAAGGATGGTTGGTGTGACGGTTAAGGCATAGTGAATAGGACTGTGAATAAGGAAATCAATCATCTGATGAAAACCTTTAGATCTATTGTTCTTGATGAGATTAGCAACAAGGTTTTGTGTGTGGGAGTACTGGTTCGCCATTGTGGTTGATAATGGGTATGATATGGGATTTGTGAATTATGCAAAGAAAAGTGATTAGGGTTGATATAGAGCGCCAAGTTGAAGTGATTTGAAGATCAATTAAATGATCCATCCGTGATTTGGGGAGATAAATATATACTTTGGCCAAAGTTACCAAACAGCCCCTGAAGTATCCAAAACAAGCAGCATGCTATCAGTGGTTTGAAAACCGCTATCCGTGGTTTGAAACATACTAGCAGTGGATACAGTGTGGCACTCCAATCAGTTGACCAAGAGATACAGCAAGCAAATCTGTGTCTAAATAAGAGATATCTCACAAAATTATGAAGGATTACACAATTTTTTTTTATTATTTTTTTTGAAACACTAGCATCTAAACACATCACAAGCTCCAATGTACACTAAACCTTCATACCTGCAAGACACAAACAAGAACCAAACACAGAGAAGAGAGTTAATGTTAGCAGTTGTTTAGAAAAAGGTAGAAGTGGTTCCATAGACCTATCAGTGATTAGCCAGTGTGCTAAGAACTAAGTCAATATGGTCAATTGCCGTTATTAACTCAAATTCAAAGTCAAAAGACCTCATTAAATCCTCAACCACTTTAACCTTCCCCTCATTTACTCACTAATAGCATATCTCTGCCTATAAAAGAATCCCAAATCTCAGATAACACACACATCAATTAAAACCAAAACCCTAATTCCATAAAAATCCACAATCAACAAGCAGCATATGGAATCCCAGTTGGAATCAACCAGAAGTAATCAATTTAACAACCTCATCCTCCTCCTCATCATCATCCTCATCATCATGTGATGATACAAATCCATGGCGACTTTACCTTCCTCCACAAGAACCAAGACCTAAAAAATCCCCCTTTCTTCCTTCATCGGAAGATGATAGTGTGGTAGATCCTAATGAGTCATCAAGAGGATCAGATGATTCCACTGAGCGTTTGGAGCCAATCTTCAATAGATTGGTTCAAGAGGAAGCAGAAAAAGCAAAACCTTCACCCTCTCACCCTCAACCAAGGCCACGTGCCAAAAATCCACCACTTCCAAAGAACAGAGAGGTGGTTCTTGGTCTTTCTGCACCAGGTTTTGGTGCTTCTTCTCATATCATAAAGGGAAATGGTAAAAGGAAAATGGAGTGATTGCTTTATGGTGGAACGAGTAGATGGAACAACTGAAGATTATCATATCACACATCCATCTACTGTATTCATCTTCATCATCTTCGTTTTCATCAATCTATCCTTCCCATTTTGATCCTTAGCTTCTTCGTCATACTGGTCATGCATGTCCAGCATTTGGAATAGATGATAGGAGCTAGGATAGGAGTAGGAAATCTTGTATAGAACTAGTCTTTTAATTGCATTTGAAGTTAATTGTAAGCTGTAAGCTGTAAACTGTATCTTGAATGAATGAACAATTTAACTTCAGCACTTCTTTTGCATTTGTATTTAACTTCCTTTTGTCTGCAAACTGGTTAGTGGGAACAAAAAGCAACAAGCAGTGGTTTGAACATAACTATCAATGGTTAGAAACAAAAATAGCAATATTAAGATCACATAATAACAGTCCAGTACTTATACAAACTTTTACAAAATAAGTTGAGATTTAGAGATTAATCATTCCAATACTAACAACAAGATACTGAAACCTCCCCACATCAAAAGCTTTAGTGAGAAGATCAGCAACATTGAAATTAGTATGGATTTTTACCATTTGAATCAATCTTTTCTCATTACAATCTCTAATAAAATGATGCCTTATCTCAATATGTTTAGTTCTAGAATGTAAAACAGGATTTTTAATGATGCAAATTGTACTGTTATTATCAATGTAAATCTTAGTATGCATAAAATTGTACCCAAAATCCAGCAATTGATTCTGAATCCAAAAAACTTGACCACAGCAACTAGCAGTAGCCACATATTCAGCTTCAGTTGTAGAATTTGCCACAATAGTTTTCTTTTTACACTGCCATGAAATGAGTCTGCTTCCCAAAAACTGACATCCTCCAGTTGTAGATTTCCTATCCAAACTAGCACCAGCATAGTCACTATCTGTATAGGCCACCAAATCAAAAGGAGAATCCTTAGAGTACCAAAGGCCCAATTTAGGATGACCTTACAGATATCTAAATATTCTCTTAACAGCATTCATGTGTGAGGTATTGGGTGTGACTTGAAATCTTGCACACACACATACTGAGAACATAATATCTGGCCTAGATGCAGTAAGATACATCAAAGATCCAATCATGGATCTGTACTACTTCAAATCAACTTTGGGACTTCCATCATCTGGTAGCAGTGGTTTTTGAGTCTCCATAGGTGTACTAGCACTCTTTACATCTTGAAACCCAAACTTCTTCAAAACATCTGCTACATACTTGTCTTGACTAATGAAGATACCATCAGTCCTTTGTTGAACCTGTATCCCCAAAAAGAAAGTGAGTTCTGTTGGAAAATTTAGTGCACTTGTGGGATTAGTTCACACCTTGCAATGGGTTAGGAGGTACGGAGTGTACACCCATAAGGTCCATGAACTCCCTGACTCTTATAGTGGTTTGTATTGGTAGTACTGGTGAAAGTACTGCTTGGTGAAAGTACTGCTTGTGGAAAGTACTGCTTGTGGTTTCCACTGATAAGCAGTGTTTCCACTGATAGGCAGTGTTTCCACTGAAGTGGTGTATCCACTGATAGTGCTATGAAAGTACTGATAAGCAGTGTTTCCACTGATAGGCTGTACTTCCACTGCAAGTGAAAGTACTGCTAGTGGAAAGTATTGCTTATGGAAAGTACTGCTAAATGGCAGTTACAACTTCTTTATGACCACGTTTAATTGGTCATGTAACCACTAACGGCTATAATGGGGATAATTATGAGGCTATTAATGGGCCAATTAGTACTCATAATTCCATTGGAATAGCTCAAGAGTAACCTCCTATAAATAGGAGGTCTGATCATGCATGATAAACACACAGAAAACGTAAACACTTATTAGCGAAAGGGTTATAGAATTGTGCCTAATTCCCTAACTGCATTTGGTCTTATCCCAAGTAGATATTCGTGATACCCAGGCATTAGGGTCGAATAGTTTACTTTGGAAAGTGATCACACGATTCCAAGTGATATCCGGTAACCACCAAGTGGTATCTATTACTACTAACAGTTTGTTTGTTTCTGCTGAAGAGTTGCACATTTCTGCTGAATTGATTATCTTCACCCTGTTCTGGGAGCTAACCCCCAACAATCAAAGTAAACTATTTTGTGATAATCAATGGCAACTGCTGCAATGAAACACATGGCTTCAAACTTTGCTAAGCTGGACAAGTTTGAAGGGGTGGACTTTAGGAGGTGGCAGAAGAAGATGCACTTCTTGCTGTCAAGCATGAGTGTGGTCTATGTGCTGACTACTCCAATTCCTGATGATGGTGATGATGCTACTGTGGATCAAATCAGGAGGAGGAGCAAGTGGGAGAATGATGACTACATATGCAGAGGTCTTATTCTAAATGGTATGTCTGATTCTTTGTTTGATATTTATCAGAACTTTGAATCTTCCAAAGAACTGTGGGATTCCTTGGATGCCAAATATATGGCTGAGGATGCATCAAGTAAGAAGTTCCTTGTTGGTAATTTCACAAATTACAAAATGACTGATTCAAGACCAGTTATGGAACAATACAATGAACTTCTTGGAATACTTGGAAGGTTTACACAACACAATATGCACATGGATGAGGCTATTCAAGTCTCTTGTGTTATTGATAAACTTCCTTCTTCATGGAAAGATTTCAAGCATACCTTGAAACATATCAAGGAGGAGTTAACTCTTGTTGAGTTGGGCAGTCATCTGCACATTGAGGAATCTCTCAAGGTGCAGGATAATGACAAGCCAAAGAGTAGCAATGCTGCTGGACCATCTGTTGTCAATATGGTAGAGCATAACAACTCTACCAGGTACAATGACAACAAAGGCAAACGCAAATATCATGACAACTCAAGAGCAGATCCTAACAAGAAGGCAACACCTACTTGTTGGAAATGTGGCAAGACTGGTCACATTAAAAGGGACTGCAAGGGTGTTAAAGTTGGTGGTAAAGCCAATGGATCAGGCACTAATGGTTCAGGGAGTGGTGGTTCAGCCAACTCACTGAAAGGTCAGAATATGTTTAATAAGTCTTTTCAGATTTATTATGTTACATATGTATCTGAATCTTTTTATGTGCAGGATGATGATGTTGCGTGGTGGGTTGACTCTGGTGCAACAGTTCATGTGTGTAAAGATAGAAGCTGGTTCAAGACTTATGAGTCACTGAATGATGGTTCTATTCTTCACATGGGAAATGAGTCAACAGCCTTGGTGCATGGTCGTGGTTGTGTAGATCTTAGGTTTAGTTCAGGAAAGATTGTAACTTTGTTTAATGTTATTCATGTTCCTGATATAAGGAAAAACTTGGTTTCAAGTAGTGTTTTGAATAATCATGGATATAAACAAGTTATTGAATCTGATAAATTTGTTCTTTCTAAATGTGGTGTTTTTATTGGTTTTGGTTATTTATGTAATCAAATGTTCAGGCTTAATATTACCACTGACAGTGTTATTTCAGCTTTTGTGACCACATATGATCAGACTGATTCTAACCTTTGGCATGCTAGACTTGGTCATGTTCACTATAAAAGAATGCAAGATATGTCTAGGGATGGTTTAATCCCTGCTTTTGACATGGACACTGAAAAGTGTAAAACTTGCATGTTGACCAAGATAACCAAGAAACCCTTTCAGGGTGTTAGTCGTGAGACTAAGATCTTGGAGCTTATTCACAGTGACTTGTGTGATTTGCATGCCACTCCTTCTTTGGGAAATAAGAAGTACTTTGTGACATTTATTGATGATGCTTCTAGATTTTGTTATGTCTATCTTTTACATACCAAGGATGAAGCATTAGATAAATTCAAAGTGTTTAAAACTGAAGTTGAATTACAACTTGGGTCTTTGATCAAAAGATTAAGGACTGATAGGGGAGGTGAGTACATGGATACTCAGTACTTTCAGTCTGTTGGAATAATCCATGAAACGACTGCCCCTTATACTCCTCAGCAAAATGGTATTTCTGAAAGGAAAAACAGGGTGCTGAAGGAGATGGTTAATTCCATGTTGTCCTATTCAGGACTGAGTCAAGGGTTCTGGGGTGAAGCTATGTTAACAGCTTGCTATTTATTAAATAGGGTTCCCAACAAAAGGAACAAGGTTACCCCTTATGAACTCTGGACTAAAAGGAAACCCAACCTGAATTATATCAAGGTTTGGGGTTGTAGGGCTGTTGTAAGACTCCCTGATCCAAAGCAAAAGACTTTGGGTGAAAGAGGCATTGACTGCATCTTTGTTGGATATGCTGAGCATTCCAAGGCTTTTAGGTTCTATGTTATTGAACCTAATGAACATGTTTCAGTTAACTCAATAATTGAATCAAGGGATGCAGATTTTGATGAGAATAGATTCTCATGAGTCCCTAGACCAAGTCAGAGGATTCCTAATGGAACTCATGATACTGGTGTATCAGAGGTCCCTGATGGTGAACCATCAGTGGTCCCTGATGAGGTTGTGGTTCAACAACCTGAACCTGTGCTCAGGAAGAGCAAAAGGGTCAGGACTCCAAAGTCATTTGGACCTGAGTTTCAACTATACTTAGTTGAAGGAACCAGGGATGAGGTCTCTGACCAATACTCCTATTGCTTCATTGTTGAGGATGATCCCAAGACATTTGAAGAAGCAATGAAGTCCCAGGACATTGCTTTCTGGAAAGAAGCAATCAATGATGAGATGGATTCCATCATGGGCAACAACACTTGGGTGTTGGTTGATCTACCTCCTGGTTGCAAACCTCTGGGTTGCAAATGGATTTTCAAAAGGAAAATGAAGGTAGATGGAACTATTGAAAAGTTTAAGGCTAGACTAGTCATTCAGGGCTTTAAACAAAAGTCAGGAATAGACTATTTTGATACTTATGCCCCTGTGGCTCGTATCAGTACCATAAGACTGCTGATTGCTATGGCATCTATTCACAATCTGGTTATTCATCAGATGGATGTGAAAACAGCTTTCTTGAATGGTGAATTGGAAGAGGAGGTTTATATGAACCAACCTCAGGGCTTCATCATGCCTGACAATGAAAACAAGGTGTGTAAACTGATTAAGTCTCTTTATGGACTTAAGCAGGCACCTAAGCAATGGCATCAAAATTTTGATGAAGTGGTTTTGTCTAGTGGTTATGTTCTTAACCAAGCTGACAAATGTGTATATAGCAAATTTGATGAATCTGGTAAAGGAGTCATCATTTGTCTATATGTTGATGACATGTTGATCTTTGGCACTGACCAAAATCAGGTTGACCTGACAAAGGAATTTTTGTCATCAAGGTTCTCCATGAAAGACATGGGGGAGGCTGATGTTATCCTTGGTATAAGGATTAAACATGAAAGTAATAGAATTTCTATCTCTCAGTCTCATTATATTGAGAAGGTACTGAGGAAATTCAATTACTTTGATTGTACTCCAGTGAGTACTCCTATGGATACTTGTGAGAAGATGATGCCTAATCATGGCAAGGCTGTATCTCAACTAGAGTATTCTAGGGTAATTAGCTGCCTGATGTATGCCATGACTTGTACAAGGCCTGATATTGGTTTTGCAGTGGGAAAATTGAGCAGGTATACTAGTAATCCTAGTGCTCATCACTGGCAAGCAGTTCAGAGGGTACTGAAGTATTTGAAGAGAACTATGGATTATAGTCTCTAATATACTGGTTACCCATCAGTGTTGGAAGGTTACACTGATGCAAGTTGGATCAGTAACACTGAAGACAATTCGTCTACCAGTGGCTGGGTATTCCTACTTGGTGGAGGTGCAATTTCTTGGGCATCCAAGAAGCAAACTTGCATCACCAGTTCAACAATGGAATCTGAATTTGTGGCTCTAGCAGCTGCTGGTAAAGAAGCTGAATGGTTGAAAAACTTGCTTCTTGAGATTCCATTGTGGCCTAAACCTATAGCACCTATTTCTATCCGGTGTGATAGTGCAGCTACATTGGCTAAGGCTTATAGCCAGATGTACAATGGTAAGTCTAGACACTTAGGTGTCAGACATAGCATGATTCATGAGCTTATCATGAATGCGGTGGTATCTATAGAGTTTGTGAGATCTCAACAGAACTTAGCTGATCACTTGACGAAGGGTCTGTCTAGAGACTTGGTTATAAAGTCTGCTAAAGGGATGGGTTTAAGTCCAACTTAGTCACTGAATGCTAGGACACCCAACTCCCTCTTGAGGAAACTTAGGAGCTGAGTTAAATGTGGAAAGCTGAACATTCAGTGGACTGGAGCACATGTTTTATTTACATCCCAAGGTTGTGCTCAGAACCTGCTGAAAGGAGGATGAAGTCTTTACTTCTTAATGGTTAATTTTCTTTGAAAAAGTGCTTGGCAGCAGCATGACTAAAGAGGAACCACCTATGTAAATGTTGAAGTTTTGCCGCTTCAGGAAGCTTTGGACTTTTAGCTTTTACAACATTTATGAATTTGGATATGGACACATGGCTTGTATAGTGTCAGGAGTTGTTAAGTGTTTGAAAACTTGTGTGTATTTTATCTTCAGGTATTCAAATAGGTTGAAGGGTTCAATTCTTAGAACACCCTGATTCTCGAATATTTGAACGTGTAATTTACTAAGATGGAAATTCAATCCTCTGGACATTTTCGTTTATGCACATGTTTTGATTGATGTTTATTTTTCATGCAAAGGAAGTGAACTAAATTTGGGGAGGATTGTTGGAAAATTTAGTGCACTTGTGGGATTAGTTCACACCTTGCAATGGGTTAGGAGGTACGAAGTGTACACCCATAAGGTCCATGAACTCCCTGACTCTTATAGTGGTTTGTATTGGTAGTACTGGTGAAAGTACTGCTTGGTGAAAGTACTGCTTATGGAAAGTACTGCTTGTGGTTTCCACTGATAAGTAGTGTTTCCACTGATATGCAGTGTTTCCACTGAAGTGGTGTATCCACTGATAGTGCTATGAAAGTACTGATAAGCAGTGTTTCCACTGGTAGGCTGTACTTCCACTGCAAGTGAAAGTACTGCTAGTGGAAAGTACTGCTTATGGAAAGTACTGCTAAATGGCAGTTACAACTTCTTTATGACCACGTTTAATTGGTCATGTAACCACTAACGGCTATAATGGGGATAATTATGAGGCTATTAATGGGCCGATTAATACTCATAATTCCATTGGAATAGCTCAAGAGTAACCTCCTATAAATAGGAGGTCTGATCATGCATGATAAACACACAGAAAACGTAAACACTTATTAGCGAAAGGGTTATAGAATTGTGCCTAATTCTCTAACTGCATTTGGTCTTATCCCAAGTAGATATTCGTGATACCCAGGCATTAGGGTCGAATAGTTTACTTTGGAAAGTGATCACACGATTCCAAGTGATATCCGGTAACCACCAAGTGGTATCTGTTACTACTAACAGTTTGTTTGTTTCTGCTGAAGAGTTGCACATTTCTGCTGAATTGATTATCTTCACCCTGTTCTGGGAGCTAACCCCCAACAAGTTCTCCCATAGAACTCATTTGAAACTTATCATGCATAAGTTTCTCAAAATCCTTGCATAGCTCCTTGTTTGTTGAGCCAAAGATAATGTCATCTACATAGACCTGAACCAGTAAATATCATATTTGTGCTTCCTAATGAACAAAGTTTTATCAATCAATCCTCTTTTAAACCCATTGTCCATCAAATAAGTAGACATGCACTCATACCATGCCCTAGGAGCTTGATGCAACCCATACATAGCCTTCCTTACCCTGTAAACCTTGTCAAGATTATCAGGATCTTCAAAACCAGGAGGTTGACAAACATAAACCTCCTCATCAATTGTGCCATACAAAAATGCACTTTTAACATCCATCTGATACACCACAAAATTCTTGAATGAAGCATATGCTAAAAACAATCTAATAGCTTATATTCTTGCAACAAGAGCAAACACTTGATCATAATCTAAACCTTCAGTTTGTGTGTATCCTTGAGCAACCAACCTTGATTTGTTTCTTACCACTATTCCTCTTTCATCCCTCTTGTTTCTAAACACCCATTTTGTCCCAATTTCCCTCTTACCATTAGGGAGATCAACCAATGTCCAAACCTCTTGAATTTTGAACTGAAGAAGCTCTTCTTGCATTGATTCTACCCATCCTTCATCTGATAAAGCTTCTTCCACTCTCTTGGGCTCCTTTTGAGACAGAAAACAAGCAAACAGGCAATTTTGCAGATCTTTATGACTATTTCTTTTGTGAAGTGATCTTGCAAAGAAACCTTGCTCAAGAAAGGGTGCAGTGTTCTTAACCTTGCTTCTTGTTTGAACTGGAGTATTCAAATTTCCAAGTATTTGATCCTTGGGATGAATCTTGTGAATCCTTGTGGTAGTGATTGGACTTTCATGAATGACAGTTTCCAAGTTAGTCAAATCAGCATTGAATAAATCATCCATGTCTTCATCATCAGTAGGAGTATCAATTTCTATCAAAGCAGACATGGTAGGATCATGTGGATACTCCTCTTCACCAAATAATGGCTTTGCATTTGGTCCAAAGAAAGTACTATCATCAGTACTTGCAGCCGGGATTTCACTTGAACTATCAGTGGTAGAAGATGGCCTAGCAGTGCTTTCAGTTGGCTTAGCAGTGCTTTCAGAATGCCTTTTCTTCTTTTCAATTTCTTCTACCAACACTAAGTCATCTTTCAATAACTCATCCTTATCTTGATGATGATCAACTTTGCTTCTAGTATTCAATACATCATCAGCAGTGGGACCTTGCTTATCAATGATGGGTGAGACAGAACCAGCTTTCCACTTTTCAAACAAATAGAACTCCTTTGGAGAATCAGCTTCCTTAGAAGTTGTTTATGCATCAGCATTCTTTTGTGTACCTGCATTATCATTAGTGGAAGTTCCTGCAATGATAGGCTTATAATTCATAGATTTGGTTAGCATATCAATGTTAAACAGCCAGTCTGGTCCTTTGGTCTCAACACTAGGAGTCTTTTCACTAAATTGAACATGCAGGTTCTCTTCAACAATTCTAGTCCTCCTATTGTATACTCTAAAGGCTTTACTATTTGAAGAATAGCCTAAAAAGTATCCATCATCTGCTTTTTCTTGAAACTTGCCTAGGTAGTCTATGGTATTCAAGATAGTAACAGGACACCCAAAAGGTTTTAGGAATGCAATCATTGGCTTCCTATCATGTAACAGCTCATAAGGGGTCTTGTTATGAGGCTTCACTACCTTACTTCTATTCTGCACATAACATGTAGTGCCTACAGCTTCAGCCCAAAAGGTAGTTGGTAACTTAGATTCTGACAACATTGTCCTAGCAGCCTCAATTAGTGTCCTATTTTTCCTTTCAGCTACACCATTCTGTTGTGGTGTTCTAGCAACACTAAACTGTCTTTCTATACCCTTAACTACACAGAACTGATTCATCACATCATTCTTAAACTCAGTTCCATTATCACATCTGATTATCTTGACCTTATGATTTACTAGATTTTCTATCTTAGTAATGAAACTCTTGAGAATCTCACTAGTCTCACTCTTAGCAGCCAAAACGTATACCCAAAAAAATCTACTATAATCATCAGTGATAATGTGACAACTCGTAATTTCAGGTCATTTTGCAAACTTTAAAAGTTTCACTATTTCATCATTTATCGTAAACTAGGTTTACGAGTATCAAATTCGCGTAACCTTATTGGTTTAGCTGCGAATTCATGAACATATCATCAAGGACATTTCATATAGACTAGATTTAGTCTACATATCATTAGCATCGTTATCATCATTTCATATCAATATTATGCATGGGTTTGCATTTTTCATTAAACGTTTATTTTTCCTATTAAATAAACGCTATCGCGTAAACAATATTTTGAAACATTTGATCCGACACTTCCAAAACAAATATTCCTAATATATTTTTATACTCATTTTAAGACTATAAAAATCATATTATTAGTTTACCCGATGTTTTCAATTTATTTTATATATAAATTGTTATATATATATATATTTACGACGGTTTTCGTAAATTCAACACGATAAATATTTATTCACTCAAATTTTGCAAGAAATGTATTTTTATAATTTTTATGACCTCAATATATTTTATTTTGATCCGTTAAAATTTATTTTTAACTAACGCTACCTTAAATGCTTAAATAAATACACAAGTTACCTACAATCCTTAAATAATTACACATTCATCCAACACTTATACACTAATTGATACAAAATTACACAACTCTTTATTTTATTTTTATTATGGTCGACATTTACAAGTGAGTCACACCATTTGATACAAATATCTTGAAGATATTTGCAATATACACAAGGTTATCCATCCAAAACACATAGATGTCACACATTAGAAGGTGAAATAAAAATTTCTCTCTTCCTCTCTTCTCCCATGGAACCGGCCACCTTGAGAGACCATGAAGGAGATCATAAAAACTTTTCAAGTCAAGTTATATACAATCTAGTTACACTCTTGATTAAGGTTGTGAAATAAAAACCTTGGGTGATTAGGATAAACCTTTGATCATAAACCTCATCAAGTTATCAAGTAAGCATTTCATGATCATCATAATTCTTTCATATTCATGTTTACGTTATTTCATCATTTTTGCAAGAATCATGCATGTTACATATGAGTTTATACCACTTTTGTTGTTTTTATTACTTATTATGTAATATAATTATCCTATAATGAATCCCTTGAAACATATCACTTTTGGTGATGTCTAGGAACCCATGACACCCTAAGAAGGTGTATGGTAGGATTTGAATAGCTTCGGAGTTGTTTTGAATTGGTTAGAATAGGTTTTGCGCGATAAAAACTCATTTCGACAACTATATATAAGGGTCTGTCCATATTTTGAAAATCTGGAAAATCCGACAGTTTGTAAAATATTTTGGGCTAGATATTTAGAAAATACACTTTAAAAAGAAAACGTGGCCGCTTGAACGGATTAAAACGGAGCTATAACGAAGAAGTTATGAATTTTTCAAGTTGACGACGAAAACTAATTGTTTCAGAAAAATTCAGCATGCTGTCTCGACATTTTACGAGTCAAAAATGAGTCTTAGGTGTTATAAATTGTGTCGACTTATCAAAAATATATTAGTATACTTTGATACGATTCCGAGGACATATAAAACGTAGAAAACGGACTTGTAACGATTAAATTACACGTGATTTAACAAAGTTGCCGTAACTTTATTATATAAGAAAAACTATTATATTTCTAATAGACAAGTATTACGGCAAAACAAGTGACCATATTGAAGGTCGTTTTTAACATTGATAGAGTATTTTTCAGAAAACGATGTCTTCTAGTAAAAGTAAGTTCACCTAGCCTATTTTCCAAAATGCTCGACCGTTCGTCAAGCGGAGTTGTAATGAATAAAATACGGCCACTTAAACTTTGCCGAAAACCACCCTTAAACGATATTTTGGACACAAGTACCATACTTAACCTATATTTTTCTCCATGATCGAGACCTCTAGGATGAAAACATAAATGCTAAAACTTTGAGATAATGATACAAGCTTCCCAAAACCGCTGAGTTCGTTTCCTAACGCTCGACGTGCACCATTTTACGACTAGCTTTTCAAGGCCGTTTTGTCACTTTCATGAAATTTCAACGACATTATTTTACGACGAAAAGTTATAATTTCATAATAAATCACTAAATGATTATCGTAGGATATCATTTCAACGTAAATACTTGTAAAGTATTTTATAACATGACGAGATGTCATAAACATATATTTCGATGATAAATTCTATTTTCAAAAGCGTACAAGTGGTATAGATTACATATGGATTAGTATGCACGACATTGTTTCATGATTTACATTAGATCATATCATTCATAATAGGTCACGGTCAGAGGTTGCGCCTCATTTCAGTATTGCCATTATATCATCATAAACATTGCACCAGGTGAGTCATAGCCCCACTTTTCTTGTTTTAATACTTTTATTAAACTCTTTGGGGGAGATACATGCTCAACAACTTTTATGGCAAACATGATTATTTGCAAACTATATGTTTATCTGAACTGAATGTTTAGTCATATTCTATATCATAAATCATGGAACTAAATATCGTGGTATTATCATTGAGCTAAATGTCTTGAGATTATCATTGAGCTAAATGTCTTGGGATTATCATTGAGCTAAATGTCTTGGGATTATCATTGAGCTAAATGTCTTGGGATTATCATTGAGCTAAATGTCTTGGTATTATCATTGAACTAAATGTCTTGGTATAATCATGAACTAATGGTCTTGGAACGATTTGAAACAACACTCATAGGTGTTATATCAAGTAACTATTGATACATTAAGTTATGCACTATTTTGTGAATTCATTTGATGATTTCTGTTTGAACATAAACTATACACATTTTGGCAGTGGGTTGTGAACACACAGGTTGCAAGTTTTGTATGGGCGGAACTTGGAACTGAGTGGATTTACAATGCCTTTGCTGCATAAACGATTTTGAAAGGCTTTACATTTCAACACAAACTCTATGAACTCACTCAACCTTTGTGTTGACACTTTTTAGCATGTTTTATCTCAGGTATCTAAGGCATACACTTCATGGCATGCATGTGGACATATCATAGAGTCGTGGTGACGAAGCGTCACACATGGGATTTATGCACTTTAAAACATCGTTTGGCTTGTAGCAAACTTATTTCCGCACATGTCTAATTTCATTTGGGACCTACACTTTGTAAACTCTGATTGTTTTATTAAATCAAACGATGTGTTTTCCAAACGACACTTTAGGTCGTTCGATATAACTGTAACTTTGATGCTATGACAGTCAACCCCCAGGAATTCCATTCCGCTGCAAAACAGGTAATTTGGGGGTGTGACAGATTGGTATCAGAGCTTCGGTTATAGAGAACTAGGTTGCATCATTGACCCTAGACTATAACTACATCATCATAGCATCTCATCATTTCATCATAAGTGCATAGTCACTATACATGCGGTTTCGTACGCACATTTTGCGAGTTATTTACTTTCATTTCAAATCGATTGTTTGCCTTCAAATACCCATCCCATCATACTCACATCAGACACCAACGTGGAGAATGCCATGTCATTCCCTAACACAATTTTAACATCAGTTGACTTTACACCAGCCTTACCACACATATTATCCGATGTGGACACTGAACCCTTTGAGAAGGGAGAAGTTGCACCTACACCATCACGATCATCATTGATTCACTGTAGGATCAGGACAATTTTTATCATTCTATTGGAACAGATTATACCATTTGGTAGAACTTATAGGCTTAGTCCTAATGAACCTATTTTCTTAACTCACCACAAGGATTTCCATTATCATCATTGTTATCATTTTCATCATTATCATTTTGAGCACCATCCGTACCATCACATCTTATACACGATACTCATACATCTGACTTGCAGCTTGGGAAGTGTGCATGATTTAACACACCATTACCATCTATCACTAAGACTATAGACACTATACCATCTCATAGGTTTGAGGACTGTGAGAGTTCTAGGGCTATTGCTGCTAGACCGCCTACTACTCCTACACTTGAGACATGATTAGACCATCAACAGGAACAGATAATAAGTACATTTCTATTTAATGTAATCTTTATCATTTATTATCTCCACGATAATCACAACCTTTGTTTATTTCATTCCTTATTCCAATTGCACAATTTTCAATCATTTCGTGACAATACATCACTATCTTACTAGGGGTTAGGCCAACTTTATTCTTGACCAATTAAGAGACTATTACCATTCTATGAGGTTCTCTCATGTATCCTACAAACCATTCCACAAATTTTATTCCAAGTTATTCTGCTACTATTACATGAAATTATTTCACTTGATTTTATTTCTAACTATTTTATCACCATCTTAGAAACGTTGTTTCATAAAGTTTTAAAGCAAGTTGTTTTATTACCAACTTATCAATTGGTTTCAGTCATTTTATCAACGATTTAATATCATCATGCGAAACGATTTTCATGTTACTCTGAAAAATTATTGAGCCATTATCTTACAGAGCAAAACGTTGAATACCATTTAAAACTTCGAAGGAACATAATACCATTTCAACAAAACCAAGCATCACATCATTTGTCCTTGATTATACATGGCCTGATCACCTATGTATAATTCAGGAAGAATTATGTCATGAAAGAAACAAGCATCTTTTCAAACTTCCAAAAACAATCTTCACTCAAAAGCAAAGATTTGTAATCAGATAAATTGTTCATAAACATTTCTTTTTGCTAACACTCTATAGAAGCCTACGCCATTCATCCCTCATTCAACCGATAAGTTAGAATTTGACGAGTTACTTTTTCTTAGGAAAGACTTCCTATACCATCTATGAGGAGGATTCCTCGATACATGAAAACAATGAAAGGATTTTGGAATTACCAACAAGGGCTAGAAGTAGGTAGCGAGATCTTTCAAAACTCAATAAAAATCGTAAGCCATCACGGGACAATCCAAACCACTATCTTTGGATTAGAAGCCAAATTCTATTATTTCAAAGTACTAGCTAGACCGAGTTACAAGATTTAGTACGAAGCGAATACACACTAAGCAACACTATAGGGACAAACCAAGTCTTCTAATCAAGACTACAGAACATTTCACTAAACATGGCTTCAACAATATGTGAACTTCCCTACAACGAGTTTCCCTTAAAGGAAAATTTGGTTAAATTTAGGTTATCGATATAAACTTTCCCTAAGGCATTGTGTTCTCTAGAAATTACGGATAACCTCCCTTTCATATCAATAGATGCAACAGGTTTGAACATATCGGACAATCAATGACTCTCCATCTACAAGTGAAATTAGAACAAACATTCTTCGACATAGTATGAGCTGATATCTATTTTCTTGCTAGCATGATAGCAATATAAGAGATGAAATATTTTAGAAGCACTCAATATTAGGACAAATCTTGACAATCAACCACCACACCACATCACTTGAATATTTAAGGTTTTGTGATTTTACAACATAGAGCATGGAAACACTTCGATAATCAAACAATAAACATTTTAGTAATGGAGACTAAGCACCTTAGGCAAGGAAGACTCAAGTCATGACATCCGCTAGAATTAGAAGCGAAAGGAATCACAATTGTTATCCATAATCTATTCTTTTCAATAAGGTCCTTTTCGACAGATTTAACATTTTGAAATTTGGCAAGAGACACGTGGTATCAATTCCAGTTGTACTTATTATAAGCTATTCGATTTACCTTAGACTCCTGAAAATCATATCAAGATTTCCATGGAACCTACTAGGACATGAGTACCGCCTATTATCCTCAACTCAATGGTTAGAGCGAGAGAACAATTCAAACATTTGAAGATATGCTCAAAGCATGTATGATATTCTAGAAATGATTAGGTAAATCATTCTTCATCGAACCAATTTGCTTTACAACAATAGTCAACACATGAACTTATTGACTACACCAATTGTGACACTCTAAGGTTGAGGTGTCAATCACTTATTCACTGGTCAAAAATCAAGAAAGTCCAACTCACAAGTCAATGACTCATTCATGAAACAACAAAGTGATCGTACAGATCAAAAATCAGTTACAAATAACAACATATAGCTAGATAAGCTACGTCGATATACGACGAAAAATATTGGAAGTATGTTCCATAAGTTGCAAACCATTAGAATTTCAAGTTGGAAACAAATTTATGTTCAAAGTCCCGTCTTGGAAAGGCGTGGTATGATTCAGAAAAACATTGGACGACCCGATGCGACTCAAATATCCTCACCTTTCACCGATAACACCGTAGAACCCAACATGGACTGAATTCAGGGACTGAATTCCTTTTTGGTTGGGCGAATGTGACAACTCGTAATTTCAGGTCATTTTGCAAACTTTAAAAGTTTCACTATTTCATCATTTATCGTAAACTAGGTTTACGAGTATCAAATTCGCGTAACCTTAATGGTTTAGCTGCGAATTCATGAACATATCATCAAGCACATTTCATATAGACTAGATTTAGTCTACATATCATTAGCATCGCTATCATCATTTCATATCAATATTATGCATGGGTTTGCATTTTTCATTAAACGTTTATTTTTCCTATTAAATAAACGCTATCGCGTAAACAATATTTTGAAACATTTGATCCGACACTTCCAAAAAAAATATTCCTAATATATTTTTATACTCATTTTAAGACTATAAAAATTATATTATTAGTTTACCCGATGTTTTCAATTTATTTTGTATATAAATTGTTATATATATATATTTACGACGGTTTTCGTAAATTCAACACGATAAATATTTATTCACTCAAATTTTGCAAGAAATGTATTTTTATAATTTTTATGACCTCAATATATTTTATTTTGATCCGTTAAAATTTATTTTTAACTAACGCTACCTTAAATGCTTAAATAAATACACAAGTTACCTACAATCCTTAAATAATTACACATTCATCCAACACTTATACACTAATTGATACAAAATTACACAACTCTTTATTTTTTGTTTATTATGGTCGACATTTACAAGTGAGTCACACCATTTGATACAAATATCTTGAAGATATTTGCAATATACACAAGGTTATCCATCCAAAACACATAGATGTCACACATTAGAAGGTGAAATAAAAATTTCTCTCTTCCTCTCTTCTCCCATGGAACCGGCCACCTTGAGAGACCATGAAGGAGATCATAAAAACTTTTCAAGTCAAGTTATATACAATCTAGTTACACTCTTGATTAAGGTTGTGAAATAAAAACCTTGGGTGATTAGGATAAACCTTTGATCATAAACCTCATCAAGTTATCAAGTAAGCATTTCATGATCATCATAATTCTTTCATATTCATGTTTACGTTATTTCATCATTTTTGCAAGAATCATGCATGTTACATATGAGTTTATACCACTTTTGTTGTTTTTATTACTTATTATGTAATATAATTATCCTATAATGAATCCCTTGAAACATATCACTTTTGGTGATGTCTAGGAACCCATGACACCCTAAGAAGGTGTATGGTAGGATTTGAATAGCTTCGGAGTTGTTTTGAATTGGTTAGAATAGGTTTTGCGCGATAAAAACTCATTTCGACAACTATATATAAGGGTCTGTCCATATTTTGAAATCTGGAAAATCCGACAGTTTGTAAAATATTTTGGGCTAGATATTTAGAAAATACACTTTAAAACGAAAACGTGGCCGCTTGAACGGATTAAAACGGAGCTATAACGAAGAAGTTATGAATATTTCAAGTTGACGACGAAAACTAATTGTTTCAGAAAAATTCAGCATGCTGTCTCGACATTTTACGAGTCAAAAATGAGTCTTAGGTGTTATAAATTGTGTCGACTTATCAAAAATATATTAGTATACTTTGATACGATTCCGAGGACATATAAAACGTAGAAAACGGACTTGTAACGATTAAATTACACGTGATTTAACAAAGTTGCCGTAACTTTATTATATAAGAAAAACTATTATATTTCTAATAGACAAGTATTACGGCAAAACAAGTGACCCTATTGAAGGTCGTTTTTAACATTGATAGAGTATTTTTCAGAAAACGATGTCTTCTAGTAAAAGTAAGTTCACCTAGCCTATTTTCCAAAATGTCCGACCGTTCGTCAAGCGGAGTTGTAATGAATAAAATACGGTCACTTAAACTTTGCCGAAAACCACCCTTAAACGATATTTTGGACACAAGTATCATACTTAACCTATATTTTTCTCCATGATCGAGACCTCTAGGATGAAAACATAAATGCTAAAACTTTGAGATAATGATACAAGCTTCCCAAAACCGTTGAGTTCGTTTCCTAACGCTCGACGTGCACCATTTTACGACTAGCTTTTCAAGGCCGTTTTGTCACTTTCATGAAATTTCAACGACATTATTTTACGACGAAAAGTTATAATTTCATAATAAATCACTAAATGATTATCGTAGGATATCATTTCAACGTAAATACTTGTAAAGTATTTTATAACATGACGAGATGTCATAAACATATATTTCGATGATAAATTCTATTTTCAAAAGCGTACAAGTGGTATAGATTACATATGGATTAGTATGCACGACATTGTTTCATGATTTACATTAGATCATATCATTCATAATAGGTCACGGTCAGAGGTTGCGCCTCATTTCAGTATTGCCATTATATCATCATAAACATTGCACCAGGTGAGTCATAGCCCCACTTTTCTTGTTTTAATACTTTTATTAAACTCTTTGGGGGAGATACATGCTCAACAACTTTTATGGCAAACATGATTATTTGCAAACTATATGTTTATCTGAACTGAATGTTTAGTCATATTCTATATCATAAATCATGGAACTAAATGTCGTGGTATTATCATTGAGCTAAATGTCTTGGGATTATCATTGAGCTAAATGTCTTGGGATTATCATTGAGCTAAATGTCTTGGGATTATCATTGAACTAAATGTCTTGGTATAATCATGAACTAATGGTCTTGGAACGATTTGAAACAACACTCATAGGTGTTATATCAAGTAACTATTGATACATTAAGTTATGCACTATTTTGTGAATTCATTTGATGATTTCTGTTTGAACATAAACTATACACATTTTGGCAGTGGGTTGTGAACACACAGGTTGCAAGTTTTGTATGGGCGGAACTTGGAACTGAGTGGATTTACAATGCCTTTGCTGCATAAACGATTTTGAAAGGCTTTACATTTCAACACAAACTCTATGAACTCACTCAACCTTTGTGTTGACACTTTTTAGCATGTTTTCTCTCAGGTATCTAAGGCATACACTTCATGGCATGCATGTGGACATATCATAGAGTCGTGGTGACGACGCGTCACACATGGGATTTATGCACTTTAAAACATCGTTTGGCTTGTAGCAAACTTATTTCCGCACATGTCTAATTTCATTTGGGACCTACACTTTGTAAACTCTGATTGTTTTATTAAATCAAACGATGTGTTTTCCAAATGACACTTTAGGTCGTTCGATATAACTGTAACTTTGATGCTATGACAGTCAACCCCCAGGAATTCCATTCCGCTGCAAAACAGGTAATTTGGGGGTGTGACAGATAACAAGGCAATACGGCTTATGGTTCAAACTTTTAACAAATGTAGGTCCAAATAAGTCCATATGAAGCATAAACAGAGGTTGTGTGATGGTGTTAACAGTTTTGGTCTTACAAGAAGCTCTATGTTGTTTTCCTTTTTGACAAGCCACACACAGTTCCTTACACTCAAAAACCTTAGAAGGTAACCCTCTCACTAAGTTGCCTTTTACCAGTTTATCGATTGTTTTGAAATTTAGGTGACCTAGCCTTTTATGTCATAACTTAGACTCATCAACTGAAGCCTTAGAAAACAAACAAGTTAAGGACCTATTGGGAAGAACATCTTTAAGATCAAAACAGTATATGCTTTCCTTCCTAGGTACCCTAAGCTGTATATATTTCTCATCAGGCATCTTAAAATCAGGTGACAACACCACACACTCAGATTCACCAAAAACTACCCAGTTTTTCTTATCACACATTTAAGAAACACTGAATAAGTTATACTTAAGTCCCTATACCAGATAGACCTTTTCAAAGTCTAAATTTCCTGTTCTGATTGTGCCTCTGCCAAGTATCTTTCCTCCCTTTGGATCATTACCAAATGCCACATATCCTCCATCAAAAGCTTCAAAATCTTCTAGGTTGCTCCCATCCCATGTCATGTGCCCAGAGCAACCACTATTAAAAACTCCTTTGTTTTTTAGCTCATCTTGTAGATTGCCCTGCACATGAAATTAAACAAATTAGTTCCTTTTGTGGACCCAAGCCAATACTAACTTGGGTATGCCCTGTGCATCAACATAATCAAATTTATTTAGGTCCATTGATGCACAGTTGACATGATGTAACACCTTGGTCTTAGGCTTCCATTGCCAACTAGCTGAGGCCTTAACAGCATAAAAATGATTTCCAACCACTGTGTCAGTTATCACCTTTGGAATTTTTAAAATTTCTTTTCTATCAGTGGTGATATTTTGCTTAGCAGTGGTTTGATTTTGCTTAGCCGTGTTTACATTTTGCTTAGCAGTGGTTGGAACCCATTTAGGTGCAACAGTTACTATTGATTTTGTATTCCCATTCCTCATTAACACTGCCCTAGGAATCATGTTTTTGTTAGGATGAGGGTTTGTTTTCTTTGAAAATTTTTGATGATTTACCCTCCTCCAATGATTCTAAACTTGTGGTCTGTTTTTATAACAGTTTCTCTGTAAGTGCTCAAAACTACCACACACAAAACAAGCCTTTTTTAACACATTGAAACTCATCTCCTAATCTGTTTGAAATTAGTCCATTGAAGTTTCTCTGGTTTCCCCTAGGTATGTATCTTTTCATCTATTCCCTAGGTACTTCCTTGTACTCTACTACTTTCTTAGCAATTTGAGCTCCAAATCTAGGTACAAGTTTGGCTTGTTCAGAATCAACTTTCTTAACTTTCTCTATCTTTTCAAGCTGAGTTGATTCAGATCTATCTTCCTCAGAATCTGATTCCCAATCTTCAATTGTGGGAGCATCAGATGACTTATCAGAACCTATCTTAGGTGATTCAATCTTGTTAGTCTCACTGATTGGAGCAAAACCGTCAAGTTATCTCACGCAAGCTAGCCACTTGTGAATGACCAACCGTAAGAAACTCAAAATAGCTCACACACCAAATGCAATTTAGATCAGAGGAATATAGGGGATTCCTGGGTCGTTAAGTCCCACGGAGGATGAATTGGTGTTAAACAACTTCAGATGTCGAATAATCACTAGGGATAGTGATCAGTAAGGTTTTTGAGAAATTTATACCTAAAGAAAAGATTTATAAATTACAGGGGCTTAAATGCAAATTAAAAGAAATTAAAAAGTTAAAATATATTAAATAAACGCTATCACTATTTTTAAAATGATGAACGTTTAAAACCTAAAACGTACGTTTAAATAAAATTACGTAAACGTACAAAATAAAACGTGAGTTTTAAGAAATAAAATGCCTACAAATATGAAAATGACATTTTTACAATCCTAATAATAAAATAAAATTATTAGAAAAAAGAAAATTATTTTTAAAACTATTTATTTATTTATTATTAATTAAAAACTATTTATTAAGTATTTAAAATGTACTAAAATACAAGAAAATACAAAATTAACCTAGAAAAATGAAATTATAACTTAGAAAAATCTAAAATATGATAAAACTTATTTTAAAACTGAAAATATATTTTTAAGACTTTATATGTATTTATTATTAATTTAATACTATTTAAAACTAATTAAAATGCTAAAAAATACTATTTAAACCAAGAAAATTATGAAAAAATATTTTTTATGCTTTTTATATTTATCTTAATCTATGAAAATTGAAAACATATTTTTTTAAGCTTTTTCTGATTTATTAGTATTAAAAGCTATTTAAAAAGACTTAAAAACTAGTTAAAATAAAGAAAAATAGAAAACAGTGATGGAAAAATCTGAAAAATTCAGGAAAATGCTAAAATATTATTCTAAGTTTATAAAAAATATAAAAACATATGCTTATGTGGAGGAAAATGCAGCTGAAGTGTGACTGCTTATAAATAAGCAATTCAAAATAAGCCAAAAGCCACAAATGACCACCAAATAATCACAGAAGCTAAGTTATGCTATATTAACTTAATACTAACCTATTCCAACCATCCTAAACTTCTGAAGAGCAGTTTAAGCTAAGAATTAAGCAAAGCAAAACTATTTTTATTTTAGAAATGGGACAACATTGGGGCTGATCTAAGAGTGGGGTCCACAGAGCTTAAGCTCAGAACCTTTAGTGAAATTGATAGTCAGCTGGGTGGTGAGTGATATGGAACCAAGAACCACCAGTGGGGTCCACTGGTGTGGCCTGTGGGACCCACCAAAGTGGTGGTGAAGGCCACTGTGGTGGTGGTGCACAGAGCATGTTTCAGAAATGGGTCTCAAAAGAAACAAGTAGATAAGCAGTTAATAAGCTGATTGGGAGAGAGCTAATATTTTTATAATTTATTTAAGCAACTAAATTTTATTATCCCAAAAGCTTTTAAGCTAAATCCTAATATTGAGTCCTACATAAAATTATTCATTTTATTCAAAAACTGACCAAAAGAAAATTTGACTTTTTGAGATATGAAGCAGTTTGACTAATATGAACTTGTGATCTATTCTACTGACTTATTATGTTATTATAAGCTATGATAAAGTGAAATTAAGCTATTGTATCAAGTTATGAGCTAATATGATGAGATTTGCAATCTATTGGTTTAACAGTGAACTGGCAAATTGAGTTAGAAGCTAATTTGACTTTTACTGTTATTGAATGCAAATGAACAACTGAGATTGACTAAATATTACCAAATACAACTACTGCAACAAGAACCTATCACTATAGAATCCTTAATTTCAGAATCAAGACCAATCCAAACACTACTTATGTAGACTGTTTTGAAGCTTTATATACTAAAACAAGTTTTTAACCCAAGTGACCTAGTAATTAACTTATATTAACCATATTTAGACAGTATTAGACTAGAATTAACAAGATTAAATTACTAATAATATGAAATGCAAATTTCATAGAAAAGGCTTACAAAATGAGTTCATGCACAGTACACTGAACCAAGGATTGAGAATCACTCCTATATGCTTACCAATAAGCTCTATAACCCAACAGCAATCCAAAATCAACACTGCACCATTCTTGATCTTCATTTCTCTTGTTTTATTTTTCTACTAATTTATTGATGTTTTTGGGTATTTTTACTTTTTGAATTTCAACTGAGTTTTAAGGATTCTTAAAGCTTAGAAAAGATTTAATAAGGGCTTATATGAGCTTATTAGCACAAAACAACAACTACAATCATCATTCGACCATATTGAGATTTTTTATCTTAAAAATGCATAAACTGAATTCGTACTTGGAAATTAAAATTCAATACTTAAAAGGGTTTATATTACAATGAAATTACATAACAAAGTGCTTGGAAGCTTAAGCATAAACTGTAATTTTAAAAACAACTATTTCGACATGAACAAAACTAAATTACACTACTTATGTTTCTCCTCTGCTTTTCGTTTTCTCTTTATAGACTTTTTAGATTCCCCACATGCTTCTGAGTAAATCCCACCACCATTGGATCTCTGAAACTTATCTCAGCCTTTGATTTTGCTTTTGGCGCCAAAAAAGTCTTGGGCAGGTTCTTTGCATTAATTGAGGTTTGGTTGTATGTAGAGGTGGTGGGGGAGGTGGAAAGGTGTTTTGGGGTGAGGTGGAGTGAAAATCAAGTGGTTAAAACCACTGGTTTTGGCTCAAACAGCCATGGGAGAGACAAGCTACAGTACAGGCGGTTTTTTTGAATTTAAAAATTGGGCCGGGTTGGGTTATTGGGCTTAGCTGGGTTTGGGTTTAGTGTATAAGGTCCGGTTTGGTTTGTATTAAGCACAAGGACCAAAAGTGTAATTCTGCCAAAGTTGAAGGGGCTGATATTGAAACTTTTCCAATCATATCACAAGGGCTAAACCTGTAAATCTTGAATAGTACAAGGACCAATTGCATAAAATTCTATTTATACCCTTCCAGGGACTAAATCTGCCAAATTTGAAACTAGAGGGACCAAAAATGTAATTTCTCCAAAGTTTATCATAAGGACCATTCTTGTCATTTATAAATAGTACAAGGTTAATATTTGATAATTTTCACTTTTTAAATTAACCAAGGACTATATTTGACAATTTTCAAAGTTTAGGGACTAAAGTTGTCATTTTGTGATTTTTGAACTTTAAAGGATTTGTTTTGACAACTTTTGAATCTTATGGACCTTAAATGACTTTTTACAAGTTTTTTGAATTACCAGGGACTAGTTTTGACAAATTTTTAAACTTGGGGGACTAAAACTGCCAATTATGCAAACTTGATACGTTTTTCACCAGATTTTGGTATTTTTGCATTTAAAACACATAAAACACTTGTTTGTGATATTTTCATCATTTTGATGCATTTCTGAGTGTTTTCAGATGTTTTTGGCATTCTAAACAGTACAAAAATGATGAGTATTTAGACACTCATCACTCACCTACAGGTTTATTGAAACTAAATTCACTGCTAAATGAGAGCACTTTTGCAGGTGGTGCATGTTTCATAAGAGATGGTGGTGGCATATCATTGTAACCAAGGCCAGTACCATCCTTGAACAATTTTTGACCTATTGGTTTATTTACTAGATCAGAAGCATATTGTGTTTTAGCAACCCTAACAACATGTTTTCTTTTTCTTTAAGGGCTTCTTCTTTTACACTCTCTGCTTTTTCTTGTTTCTCTTTAAGCATCTTAATCTCTCTATCCTTAAGATCAATTTCTCCACCTAGTATATTAATTTTATCAACATACTCAAACTCACATTTAATACAGTAATTAAGCTTTTCTTCAACACTTTCTAGACCAACTCTATAACCTAAGTTATCTAGAAAGAGTCTTTCTACTTCTTTCCTTAAACTCTCAGTGATAGCCTTTTGAGATTCTAAGTTATCTTGACATGATTTAAAAGAACAAGTAGAAGTTTTAGAATCATTAGATACCTCAGAATCTGAACCAGAAGATGAAGCATAGGCCATAAGAGCAAAGTTATGCTCTTTTGAAGCTTCACTAGCAAGAAAAGCTGCATTGGGACCTTCTTCAATCTGATCACTCCAGTCATAATCACCAATCCCATCTTAAGCAACCAAAGCTGAAGAAGAACCAGGCTCTTCAGTGGTCTTCTTAATGCTTTCAATTCTCTTAGGAGCTCGACATTCCCTAGCAAAGTGACCCTTCTTCTTACAGTTAAAGCACTCCATCTTGCTTTTGTCGAATCCAGCTCTCCTTTGACCATCATATTTAACCTGTCTTCCAGTCCTCCTCAGAAACTTCCTTGCTTGGAGAGTCAACATTGACATTTGCCATTGAAGATTAATCTCCTCAAGATCATCAGGATCAATTTGATCTAGATCTTGATTTAAAACAGTAACACTGGTAGTTAAATCAGCCAGAAAAGCACAAATTACACCATCACTGACATTATCACTAACAGTGGTATTGTTTGCAATAGCCGTGGTTATACCATAGGCAGCAGTGGATACATCTTGTGAATACTTGTGATTAGTGGAAACAAAAGCAATGTTTTGATTAGTAGAAGATGCACCAGCAACGTTATTTTCCGACTCATAAACCTTCAAGTTGTTGTAGAGATTGTCCAGAGTCATTTTATCAAAGTCCTCCTTATTTCTCCACACAATTGTATGAACTGCCCATTTAGGAGATAAACTTCTAATGAACTTCAAATTAATATCTTCTTGAATAACATTGTAGTCCACCGACTTCAATTGGCTGATAAGTTTTTGAAGCCTGTTATAAGTGCCATCAAGTTTCTCTCCACTAAGAGCCGTGAAGTTTTCAAGCTGATGCTTGAGCATGTTCTTCCTTGATTTCTTTGTAGCTTCATTACCAGCAAACCTTGTCTCAAGAGCATCCAGTAACTCTTTAGCAGACTCATATCTTTCAAAGTCCAAAGTATACTCATTAGGTATTCCCATGGAGAGAATACTGTGAGCTTTGATCTCCAGTTTTATTTTTGCCTTGTCGACTTCACTAACAATAGCTATCTCTTTACCATCATCACCCTTCTTAGGAAGAGTATCTCCTTTTTCAACAACATCCCAGATGGCATAGTCAATCAAACGAATGTATTGCCTCATTCGCATTCTCCAGATTTGATACTCACCATGCTTGAGCATGGGCACCTTTTATGCAGTTACCATGTGAGTTTCGTCAGACATCTTAGCTTTCTTGAATAGAACTTAACAGAACTTCTTCTTGGTTACAGTTTCTAGATCACAAGCTCTGATACCACTTGTTGATCCCAGTTGAGCAAATGATCTAATATAGAAACTGACTTAAACAAAGACTTATTAAGTATCATGCGGAATTTAATACTTAATCTTAAGAAGAAGAACAATGAACATTCAACACCTCAATATTATTATTAATACGAATACTCTAACCAGTATTAGGGTTTTACAACCTTGAGGTGTATCGACCTTAGATATAAAACATACGTATATCTAATCTAACCTTGGACCTCCTTTTATAGGCTAAGGAGTCCTTTACATAATACAATACGTAACCTACAAGATAAATATCTTTTCCATATTTATCTAATACAAAATACTAAACCGACTATACAAGACTAGCAGTGGTTACACAATACTACTAGCCGCGGTTTGTCTTCATCAGTGGTTCCATTCTTCTGTCCGTGGTTTTATCAATTATGTCCGTAGTTCCAACACTTAGAATAATTCTTGATCCAAGGAACCAAAAACCCAACATCTTGTCTGTTCTCCCAAACTCTAGATCAAAATATATGTAGATTGCAAAGTATATAAATGAATAAGTATTTGTCTATTTTCTTCAAATCGTTACATATGAAATGTATATATATGTTCCTAACCGGTAAAATGAACCGTTGTACCCTTTGGTGTAATAACCGAATTTGTAACTACCATTTTGTAACCGCCAAACGGTTACAAACTTTCTAACTAAGACGTTTGGTCCTTCGTGTATTAATATTTACATAAGAAGCATAAGTATCGAGATTATTTGGTTCACATTCTCCTCCTTAATCTTGATCGTTGCTTCGTCCTAAGTCTCGAACTCCGAGCATTTTTTGCATAGTCACGAACTTCAATCTTGGTAGAGCCTTCGTTAGAATATCTGCTCTTTGTAGTTCTCCGCTGACATGTTCCACATTGATGTGCCCATTCTCTATGCATTCATGAATGAAATGGTAGCGAATATCGATGTTCTTGCTTCTTCCATGAAAAACTGGGTTCCTGACGAGTGCTATTGCTAAAACGTTGTTGACCTTCAACGTTATCCTTTTCTCTTCCCATCCAGTTAATTCACTAAGCAGTCGTTTTATCCACAAGGCTTGACATGCTGCTGCAGTAGCCGCCATGAATTCTGATTCACATGATGATAGCGCCACTATTGGTTGCTTCTGAGTACACCAGGTAATAGGTGAATCTCCAAAATAAAATACTATCCCAGTAGTTCTTTTTCCTTGATCAGTGTTGATTCCATAACTACTGTCGGTGTAACCTGTAATCTTGCAGCCGCCTCCTTTCTTGTATATTATGCCATGCTTCTTTGTTCCTTTAATATATCAGATTACTTGCTTGACCGCCTTCAGGTGATGATCCTTTAGGTTTTGCATGAATCTGCTAAGTAGACCGACTGAGTAACTAAGATCTGGTCTTGTATGTAGTAAGTACCTGAGACTTCCAATTAAGCTTCTGTAATAATTTGCGTCAACTGACTTTCCATCTTCCGCCTTGACCAACTTAGTACCTGTATCCATTGGAATCTTTGTATAATTACTATTTGCCATACTTGTTTCCTTCAAGATCTTGTTAATATAACATGTTTGCTTGATTATAATCTCTCCTCCTGTCTGTGTGACTTCTATCCCAAGGTAATAAGCTAACAATCCTAAGTCATTCATTTCAAATTTATCTTTCATCTAAGATTTGAATTCTTCTATTTCCTTCCTTGGAGTGCCTATGATTATCAAATCATCTACGTAGACTCCAACTATAAGTGTAGAATTCTTGTTTCTCTTCGTATAAACTGCTTGTTCGAGATTACATTTCTTAAAGTCTAAAGACTTTAACGTTTGATCAAGCTTCACATTCCAAGTTCTTGGTGCTTGTCTTAAGCCATATAACACTTTAGTAAGCTTATAGACTTTTCCTAAATTTCCTTGTTGAGTAAATCCTTCAGGTTGTGTAACGTAGACTTCTTCTTTAAATCTCCATGTAAAAATACTGATTTTACATCTAAGTGATGTACTTGCCAACCATGATATGCTGCTAATGCTAATATCAATTGAACTGTCTCTATCCGAGCAACCGGTGCAAATACTTCATCGAAGTCTATTCCTTGTTCTTGTACATATCCTTTTGCTACTAACCGTGCTTCGTATTTGATGATCTTTCCTTTTGCATCCCTCTTGGTCTTGTAAACCCACTTGAGTCCTATTGCCTTCTGATTCTCTGGCAATGTTGTAAGAGTCCATGTATTAGTCTTGTTGATTGAATCCAATTCAATCTCCATGGCCTCAATCCATTTCTCGTCTGTTGATGCTTCCTTATAGTTACTGGGTTCTTCTTCTGTAAATAGTAAACTTTGTGGTTCAATTCTACGTGCATACTTATATATTTCCATCGTATCTCTGTATTCACGTACTGGTGTATCATCAAATTTATTTCTTGATTTCTCTATAGAACTAGTAGTAGCCTCTTCTTCCTCTTCTGTGTGTGGGTCGTAATTGTATGTCGGTGGTGTGATTGGTGAAACTGGATCAAGAATCTGATCATGTTCATGATACGTGTTATCATCGTTTTCTGTGTTGACTGGTGTGAGGTTTTCATTGTCAACTCCTTCTACCACAAAACTAGTCCAAAATGTGTCTTGTGTACTTGTATCCTCTTCATCTTTATTCCAATCCCACGGTTTTGTTTCCATAAACTTTATGTCCCTACTAACATGTTTCTTCTTGGCTATTGGATCGTATAACCTACATGATTTTGATCCTTCCTCTACTCCTAAGCAAATCACTGGTATGCTTCTATCATCCAGCTTCTTCAAGTGGGGTATTGTTATCTTTGCATAAGCTGTGCATCCAAATATTCTTAGGTTTTCCAGATTTGGTTTCCTGTTCTAGACTGCCTCATATGGAGTTTTATCTGCCAGGGCCCTCGTAGACACCCTGTTGCGTATGTAAATTGCATGTTTAACTGCTTTTGCCTAAAAAGTTAAGGGTAACTTCATCGCTTTCATGATACTCCTCGTAGTTGATAACACTATCCTATTTCTTCTCTCCACTACTCCATTCTGTTGTGGTGAGTAAGGTGCTGTCAACTGTCGTGCTATTCCATTTTCCTTACAGTACCTTGTCAATTCATTTGAGGTAAATTCACCACCTCCATCCGTTCTTAGCATCCTTAATTTCAATCTCATCTCCATTTCTATCTTCCTTCTAAATTCCTTGAATGTACTAAATGCCTCATCTTTCGATGTCAGAAAGTAGGCCCACATAAAACGTGTACAATCGTCCACTAACAAAAAAATGAGTTTCTTGCCAGAGTGTGTGGCTGGACTTATAGGACCGCAAAGGTCTCCATATACTATGTCCAACGGGTTCTTTGATCTAAATTTAGCTTGATTTGGAAATGGTGTTCTAATGTGCTTTCCTAATAAATATGCATCACAAATCTGTCCGGCATGATTTATTCTTGGTATTTCTTCTACTAGACCCTTCCTAGTCATCTTGTTGATATCGTCAAAGTTCAGATGACCTAATCTAGCATGCCATAACCATGCTTGGTTATCTACATTTGCTAAGAGACATGTAGGTGCTTCTATCTATAATTGAATCCTGTAAAGTCGATTTTTAGATCTTTCAACCTTCATCGGCAACTTCTTGCTCTTATCATACAAAGTCAGTTTATTTTCGTCCATGATGACCTTACAACCTATCTCCGTAAGTTGTCCTATATTTAGTACGTTGCTTTTGAGGTTTGGTATATAGTATACATCCGATACTACCTTATGTTCTTGGTTCTTACAACCTAACAATATAGAACCTATACCCATTATCTGTACATACGATCCATCTCCAAAACATACTCGTCTTGTTACGTTTTCGTCAATATCCCTAAAATGACTCTTTATTCCCGTCAAATGGTTACTTGCACCATTATCTAAATACCATATGCTTGCGTCCGCTGTAGCATATTTTACTGGTTGAATTTGGCCTTCATTCAACAACACTTTCTCGTGTTCAGTTTCGTGCATAGTCATTAATAGTGATGGTTCATCGTCCTCTAAGATAAGGTTTGACTGTTCCTGAGTTGCTGATGTTCCTCTACAATCCCTTTTAAGATGTCCAAGTTTCTAACACTTGTAACATTTTACTTTACTTAAATCCCACTCACTTTTATTCTTATCCGAACTCCCTTTGTGATTTGAGTTCCCTCCTTGTGAGTTTTTTCTATTTCTATTATTTTGCTAATTCCCTCGTGAGAAATTTGATTTCCCTCCACGTTTATAAAAACGTTTTCTGTTTCCTGAGTCTTCGCCATGTGCGAATAATAAGTTTTCCTCGCTTTCTACTTGCCCTCCTTTCCGGAGTTTTATCCTTTCCTCAAATGCCTTGAGTCTTCCAGTGATCTCATCTAAAGTGATATCATCGAGATCACTTGTCTGTTCTATGGATGCTACTATCTGAATGAACCTATCTGGTGTGGAGTCTAATAGTTTTCATACTAAAAGTGATTCATCCAAAGTTTTCCCTAATTCTTTTGCCTTCGTGGCATAGCCGTTTAGTTTAGCTGTAAATGCATCCACCGTCTCATCTTCCTTCATATGAAGTGAGTTAAACCCAGTCATCAATGATTGTAACCGTGCTTGCTGCACTCTATCTTCTCCAACGTGTTTTTTCTTTAATGAATCCCATAATTCCTTAGCCATTTTACAACCCGCTACTTGTAAAATCACATCTTCGGTCAACGCTTGATATAGGAAGGCAGTCGTTGCCTTATCCTTCTTATCATCTACTTGCGTGTCTTCCTTAGGTTCTATTGCTTCCCATAAACCGTGTGCCTCCAGTATAACCTTAATTTGTATAGCCCAAACTGTATAGTTTGTGGTTTTCAACTTAGGGCATTGATATTGTACAATAGGTGTTACGGGTTTTGGTGTAGTTGATGTGTTTGTTGCTTCGTCACCGGCCATCTTAAAAGTGCTTATTATCTTCACTTTCTAATCTAATGGGAATTTTCCTTCCTAGTATGGTATCTCTACTAATATGGGAATATCTAAATTTTCCAGGAATCCTAATAGTACGGGATCAATAAAATAGTTCTTAGGATTTCCTAATAGTACAAAATAACTATTCTATACTATTCTAATATAATTGAAATCCAGAAAAGTTTAACTTATGACCTCGATGTTGTGATGAACACAAATGTGTTCCCTTTGTCTCGCGTTAGTAAATATCGTTTACCAACGTTTGTTGTTATCCCAAATTGGTTCCCTTTGCTTTCCTTGCCTCGTTGTGTCCTTGGTTCTTTGTATTATAACTTGTATACTTCGAAATAATGCACCACTACTTTGTGTCGAACTCCTTTTCCTTCGACCAGAAAAATGTCATGACCTCCTCTTTTTCAAATTTCTTTCCTCTCCAACGAGTCAAAAAACAAAAAATGTTTTCCTTTTCGAATTTGTTCCTTTGGAAATAAAATAATTCCTTGTTTTCCTTTCTTGTTAATCCACACTAAACCTGTCACCTCCTTGTACGTTGTTCTTGAATTTCCTTCTTTTCTCCGAACTCAAGTAACTTTCCTACGTACAAAACTTGGTACCGAATTGGTATCCTTCACCGAAACAAAGAATGTTTCTGACTTTTTCCGTTTTTGTTGTTTCCTTGTGTCGTCCTGACACTTCTCCACACAAATCCTGAGCGCTCCTTTTCTTTCTTGTCACGTACGTTTTCTACTTCTCCACAACAACGTTTCCCCACGTTTATACGATGTGTTTCTTTCTACTTTGTGTCTTGTTTTAACCAGTTTCACAAATTCTTTGTCCTACTCGTTCTCTAATCCGAACAAAGTGCCCTTTCCTTGCCTATGTCGCGTTGAAGCAAACACAAAAGAAAGTATGTTTGGTACCTTTCCTTCCTTCCCTTCGTTGTTGCCAACAAGGTTTGCCCACCAATTCGTTTGATGTAAATGTTTGCAATCCCCTACGTAAATGATCGTGCACTATCTTCTACGTATCCTTATTCAAGTCTTGTTTCTCTTGGAAGAAAAGAGAAAACAAAAAAAATCTTCCTACCTATCGAACGAATTATTCACAGCGTATGCCCTTGGGTTTCTCGTTAGTGTTTTGGTAACCAAAGTAAAGCGTATAACCACTTGCTCTTAATGCCAATTGTTGTCCCAAACTCTAGATCGAAATATATGTAGATTGCAAAGTGTATAAATGAATAAGTATTTGTCTATTATCTTCAAATTGTTACATATGAAATGTATATATATGTTCCTAACCGGTACAATGAACCGTTGTACCCTTTGGTGTAATAACCGAATTTGTAACTACCATTTTGTAACCGACAAACGGTTACAAACTTTATAACAAACATGTTTGGTCCTTCGTGTATTAATATTTACATAAGAAGCATAAGTATCAAGATTATTTGGTTCACATTGCCAACACAACAGATTAAAAAAAAATGCCATAGACAAGGCGCAGTTAACTTTGGCTCGTGCTATGGCTTTAGTTACTGCTGCCCGTAAGGTTAAGAAACACAATAACAAATCCACATGTACAAAGACAGGTTACTTCCAAAGATTTATACTTTTCAATGTTTCACCACTATATAGGATCGTAACCCATAAAAAGTTACCCGCAAATACAAAATGAAAAAAAAAAAAAAAAAAAAAAAAAAACACTAAAAACATTTACACATATATCACCAAATAGGAATGGAATGGATTAGGATTTAATAGTGCTACTTGACTAGAACTAGTAGTAGGGATGATATGGTAGTTAAAAACTTCTCCAGCAGCAAAATATTGGGGATTCTGAACATGTTATAACCTTATGTAAAAATGACCCGTTTGTAGAAACGCTTCAGGTAGTGATGAGTGTGTAAATACTCATCATTTTTAGTTAAATCTGAACTGCAAAACGTCTAAAAATGCTCAGAAATGCATCAAAATACTGAAAATATTCCAAAATTGCATTTTATATGTTTCAGATACAAAATGTTTAAAATCAGATGAAAAATGAGCAAAGTTTGCATAATTGGCAGTTTCAGTCCCCCAAGTTTCTAAAATTGTCAAAAATAGTCCCTGAGCACAAAATTTCAAAAGAAAAATCACCAAAGGTCCTTTTAAAATCATAACTTGTCAAATTTAGTCCTTTGGTGAAAAATGTCAAAAGTTTGAGAAAATTACAAGAATGATCCTTCAACTTTGAAAATTGGCAGAATTGGTCCCTGGAAAATGTGAAAATGTCAACTTTGGTCCTTGAACTATTGATACTTGTCAATTTCAGTCCTTGGAGCATCTTTGCAGATTTGGCAGTTCTGGTCCTTACAGTTTCAGAAATGGCAACTTAGGCCCTTGATTATTAACCTATTATTAACCTTGGCCCCTTGTCACAATTCATTTTGAACCCTGCCAATGCCTTTGAACCCTGCCATTGGACCCCCTGTTATTTAATATCCCCAGTCAAATGCCTTTGACCACCCTTTTCCCTCTCCCTCACGGGTTACCCAAACCACCATCATCACAACCTGCTACACTCCTCTGCTAACACTCAACCATCATCACCATCCCTACTCTACCCCCCCCCCCTCCAAACACAACAAGCCAAAGGTGCATTTAATGCATCCCTTGTACCTAACACTCAACCTAGCTGTTAAAACCAAAATTGGCGCCAAAAAGCCTTTAAACGGCCAAGATTAAATGTACCAATCCAAGGGCCTCAATTGTTAGTGGGATATGTCCAGAGAGATGAGAGAGACACTTTGGGTGTATAAAAAGACCAAGAGAAGCAACAAGATAAGGACTTAGTTTTATTTTTTTTCAAGTATATGTCGTTTTTAAGTTTAATATGTCTTAAATAATTCTTAAGTGTATTTTTCCAGTTTATTTTGTATCAAACCAAGGTTTAAAGTGTATTGTAACTCTATTAAGTCTCAATTCCAGTTTAAGTGCATGTTTTCAATTTTCATGTTAACTGTTGGATTTTTAAATTTCAAACACTGAATCTCAAGCTTCAATTAGCTTCTTTCTAAGTTAAAACAAGGTTATATTAGCTTATAATAGCTTTTCATAAGCTTGTGTTTAAGTTTTAAACAAAATTGAAACTTGGTCAACAAAAGTCAAAAAGGAGCAAAAGTAATGCAGAACAGGAAATGGGTGATTCAGACATGAATGTGGGTTGATATGGAAGCAATGGGTTGGATAAAATAGGGTAGTGGTTCATGGTTCACTGTTGGCAAGCCATAGTGGCTAGGGATCTTTGTAAGTTATTTTCACAAGTCTTTGCATAATCAATATTTGTAGTTTTAATCTGTTAAATCCTGTTCTAATAGTAGTATTTAGATTAGTTGAAGTTATTTTGATCATAATTATATGTTGGATCAGTAGTCAGTCTTGATTTTGCTTGCAATGCAGTTAATATAGGGGTGTTTGGTTCTGCTGATCCATCTGTCTTAAAGGCTTGTTCAGTGTTTGCTTCTTGTTGTTTCATGTCTATTAAGCTTATTTAAGCACATACCTGTCAATAACTTGGGTCTGCAACCATTAAAAGTCAACATTAGATTAAATCTGTCCATTTCACTTAACTGTTGTAGATTTGGATTTGCAAAAGCTCAATTTGTGTTTAGAATTCATTAACATTGATTGCATTAGGTTCATTACATCATATAACATCTACATCAGTCATAAAATTGGTTCCAAAGTTCATTTTAGTCAAACTTCATCACTTTTGTCAAAAGTCAAAATGGCAAAAATCTGTTTTGGGCTCATCCAGGAGGATTTTTCATGAGTTCAATTTTGAGCTACATCTAGTGGGATTTGGCATTTTAAAAAGTTCAACTGGTCATCTTTCTTATCAGCATTTTATTAGGTTTTTGCAATTTTTTTAGAAGCTCCAAACTAGCTTCTCTTTCAGGCCCAAACTGCCCTGCTCCACTGATCTCAGTACACTGAGCTTTTCTCAGATTTTGTGCAAGGTGCACAGGGGTCATGTGAGCTCACCCAGGTCTGAGTTTTGGTGTATTTAATCTTATCCAGGTCTAAGCTAGGTTCCAATTGTCTGTTTTCATTTTTAGCTTAAATTGTAGCTTGTGCTTGCTTCCAAAGTAACCCCTAGAATCTGTTTTAGCCTATATGCTCATAATCATCTAATCTGGTTAAACTTGCATATCAGTGGTTGTAGCTTGTTGATTTCTGTTGCATTTGGTCACTTTTAGTATATCATAGTTCCTGTTTTCAGTTGGTAGCTTATTTTGTTCATTTGGCTTATTTGGAGTGCTTAATAATAAGCACTTGCACATCAGTTCTTAATTCCTCCACATAAGCACTAGTTTTTCTAATTTTCTTAGATTCCTTATATAATTTTAGAGTTTTCCTGAAATTTTCAGATTTTTCCAAGCTTGTTTGCTATTTTTCTTAATTTAAATTAGTTTTTAAGCAATTTTAATTAGCTTTTAATACAAAAAATTCAGAAAAGGTTCAAAAAAAATAATTTTTCATTTTTCTTAGGTTTAGATAAATATAAAAAGTAAAAAAAGTAATTTTCCAGATTTTTCATAGTTTATTTTGTAATTTTTAGTAATTTAATTAGTTTTTAATAGTTTAAAATTCATAAAAAATAGAAAAATAATCAGAAAAATACAAAAATAGTTTTAAAAATTCTATTTTGATATTTTAGACTTTTCCATTTCATAATTTTATTTTTCTAGCTTTATTTCCTATTTTCTTGTATTTTAGGTAATTATTAAATAGTTAAAAATAGTTTTTAATTAATAATAATTAGATAATTAGTTATAAAAATAATTTTCTTTTTCTAAATATTTTATTTTATCATTAGGTTTGTAAAAATATCATTTTCATATTTTTAGGATTAATATTGAGTAAGTTTCACGTTTTTATTTGTACGTCACGTAGATTTTAATTTCAGTTTTATAAAAACATAAAAACAAAAACATCATTTTAATTATAGTGATAGCGTTTATTTAATATTTTTAATCTTTTTAATTTCCTTTAATTTGCATTTAAGCCGTTGTAATTTGTTGGCTTTTTCTGTAGTTATAATAATTCACAAGTCCCTTTTTCGTTCAAATTTCTCGATCACTTCACGTTTGATAATCCATTGCATAGCTCGCTGGGACATAACGACCCGAGGAGACTCTATACTCCTCAGATATTCATTGAGTTCGTTCCTGAGCCGTTTTAAGCTTGTTACGGTCTGCCATTCACAAGTGGCAGGCTTGTGTGATAAAGCTTGACTGTTTGGGAGCGCATCAAATTTTTGGCGCCGCTGCCGGGGAGCTGTGCTGATCTATCTTCCGTCTAGCAGATTAGTTGTTTGAATACTCACTCATTTGTTTATATCATCCATCTCTATCTATATATATATCCATATTTTCTTATAAAAAATCCAAAAACCCAAAAACATCCAAAAACGTATAAAACACAAAAATATTTTTTCTTTTGTTTCTATATATGTATCAAAAATAAAAATACAAAAAGATTCGTCGTTTTCTTTAATAAATAACAACTTAAAAGATTACCACCGCAAACCAAAGCAGTGCACTACCTAACTGGGGGTGCGACCATAATAAGTTCCCGAACTAAAGATTTAAAACTTGCCTTTGTGTCCTTGTGATTGGTGTACCTTTTTCAAAGAAGCCATTCATATTGTGATTATTGGTTAAGTTCACTGTTGTTTTGCCTCGATTTTGTGTTAATTGATTTTGTTGTGATATCTCCGTTTCAGAACCAGAAAACCCATAAAGATTCTTCTCACCCCATTTTTATAAAACGTCTTCATAATTCTCATTCTCATCTGAAAGATTTTCATAATTCCATTTCTCTCCTTAACTCTGAGTTTCCTTAGAGTTAACTCTAGTGTATGCGCACTCGCTCTTCTAGATCCGTGAGCCCATTTCGTGAGCTTGTCAAGATTCCAAGAAGGCGTGTTCGTAGACTTTCTGCTCCTTCAGTCGGATCTGAGATCCGGACTGCTCACACTACTTCCGTTATCATGGCGGAAGAACGCCCTATGTGTGAGCTTCTCCAGGCACCCATCGACGGGTATGGAGATGCTATCGTTGTACCAGCCATCGTGGCTGAAAATTTTGAACTCAAAACCGGGTTACTGAATCTTGTAACCTCAAATCAGTTCTACGGTTTTGAGCGGGATGATCCTCATGCTCATATTCGATGGTTTAACAAGATTGCATCTACCATCAAGTATAAGAATGTCCCTACTGATGCTGTTAAGCTTCTTCTGTTCCCATTTTCTCTTGAGGGGCAAGCCCGGATTTGGCTTGAAAAACAACCCCCTCAGTCTATTGAGACATGGGAAGATCTGGTGAAGAAATTTGTGAATGAATTCTATCCACCTTCCAAAACCACGAGTCTGAAAAATGAAATCATCAAGTTCACTCAGAAGTTTGATGAACCCTTCAGTGAATCGTGGGATCGTTTCAAGGAATTGCTTCGCAAATGTCCTCACCACGGTTTCTCCGAGTTGATGCAACTCGATACTTTCTACAATGGAGTGAGTCAATCTGATCAAGATTCTCTCAATTCCTCCGCGGGAGGAAATTTCCTAAGCAAAACTGTCAAAGAAGCTTTAGCGATAATCGAAAACAAGTCTAAAGTCCGCACTGCACGAAGCAAGCCGGTTGTTTCCCAAGTCAGTGTTGGTCCTTCTTCTTCTTCATCGCCCGTGAGTCAGTCTAGCACCGATGCTAAGATTGATAAACTCACGGAAGCTATCCAAGCTTTGGTTCTCTCCAACCAAAAGAAAGTCTCTTTTCCACAAACTTCACCTCCTGCTGAAGTTAAGAAAGTGGAAGTCTGTGTTACCTGTGGTGGCCCCCATGCTTATTACAACTGTATGGCCACCGATGGTAACCCTTTTGAAGCCAATGCTGTGAGCGGGATGTCTAATCAAGGAGGCAATCAATATCGTGCTCCTATAGACCCGAACCACCGTCCTAACCACTACTCTGGACCTCCCGGTTTCAATCAAAACCGTAATCAGAATCAAAACAGACCAAACCAAAGTTTCCAAAACCAAGGTAATTTCAGTCCAAACAACGGTTTCCAAAATCAGAATCAAAATTTCCAACATCAAGGAAATTACAATAGAAACCCAGTTCAGGGAAATTTCAACCCAGGGTATTTTCATGCCAATAATCAAGGGAATTTTCAAAATCAAGGCCCTAATCCTAACAATAGAGGCCAGAATTTCCCTGTGCAGACTCAAGCCATTGTTCCAACTGGCCCATCTTCTGATGAGTTGTTGAAACAATTCATGAAATCCCAAGAGGAAATGAATCGGTTGTTGGTCAGCCAAATTTCTGACATCAAGAAGTCTTTAAATGATCGACCCTCGGGCTCAGGTACTTTACCTAGCAACACGATCGCTAATCCGAGGGGCGATGCAAAGGCGATCACAACCCGAAGTGGTGCTTCTTATGCTGGACCCGCTATTCCTACTACCTCTTCTTCCTCTCTCCCGAAGGTAGTGGAAAGCGAACCTGAGGCGACAAAGGACAAGGAACTTCCTACTAATAACGGGAGTAACAACACTGTCCATCCTCAGGTTGTCCCCAAACCCAACACCAAACCTGGAGTTGTTTTTGAACCTCCAGTTGTTGACCCTAAATCCAAAACTTCTATTCCTTACCCCTCACGTTTACATGAGCAAAAGCTCCGCGAGAAAGCTAGTCATCAGATGGAAAAATTCTTTCAAATTTTCCAAGAGCTTCACTTTGACATAAGCTTCGCGGATGCCATCATGTTGATGCCCAAGTTTGCATCTACTCTGAAACACATGTTGAGCAACAAGGAAAAGCTGTTTGAGATGGCTAAGACTCCTTTGAATGAAAATTGCTCAGCAGTCTTGTTAAAGAAGCTTCCCGAGAAGCTAGGAGATCCCGGAAAATTTCTTCTTCCTTGTGTTTTTCCTGGGATGATTGAATGTTTTGCCCTTGCCGATCTTGGTGCAAGCATCAATCTGATGCCGTATTCAGTGTGGAAGAAACTTTCTCTTCCGGAACTTATTCCTACCTGCATGACTCTGGAGCTTGCAGATCGATCTATATCGCGTCCCCTTGGCATCGCCGAGGATGTATTTGTGAAAGTAGGAAAGTTCCATTTTCCAGCTGATTTTGTGGTTGTTGATATCGATGCCGATCCTCGGGTTCCTCTCATTGTTGGGCGGGGATTCTTGAGGACGGGTCGTGCTCTCATAGATGTATTTGAGCAAGAAATCACTTTGCGTGTAGGTAATGAAGCTGTTACCTTTAACCTCGATCAAACTTCGAGGTACTCCTCAAATTATGACACTGAATCAATTAATCGACTTGATTTAATTGATATTGCTTCAGAGGAGTAATCTCAAGAGTTTCTTGGTTATCTTCATAATTCTGTGAGTGGAAATTCCAATTCCACCACATCTTCTCAACCTATCATTGCCGACTCTTCCCCCTCTCTCACTCCGTTTGAGGGAGGTGACTTCCTTCTGGAAGAGATCGATGAATTTCTGGCTACTGATGAATCAATTCCGCCTGGAATTGATGGTGTTTATGATTCGGAGGGGGATATTCTGTATCTTGAGCAATTGCTTAATGAAGATCCATTACCTTCACTCCCTCCGAAAGAGATCACGATTGAGGAAATCAGATCAGTGCAAACTTCTACTGATGAATTTCCCGAGGTTGAACTTAAGGACCTACCTCCTCATCTCGAGTATGCATTCTTGGAGGGTGATGATAAATTACCTGTCATAATTGCTAAAGACTTGACTAAGGAGGAGAAGACTGCTCTCATAAAGGTCTTGAAGTCACACAAGCAAGCAATTGCTTGGAAACTCTCTGATATTAAGGGTATCAACCCTGAGTTTTGCACTCACAAAATCTTAATGGAGGATGACTTCAAACCAGCAGTCCAACATCAGAGAAGGGTGAATCCTAAGATTCACGAGGTTATCAAACAAGAGGTTCTCAAACTTCTTGATGCCGGTTTGATTTACCCAATCTCTGATAGTCCTTGGGTTAGCCCAATTCATTGCGTTCCAAAAAAGGGTGGCATAACTGTTGTCACGAATGAAGAAAACGAGTTAATTCCAACTCGATTGGTTACGGGATGGCGTGTGTGTATTGACTATCGCAAGTTAAACGAAGCCACCCGTAAAGACCATTTTCCTCTACCCTTCATGGACCAGATGCTTGAGAGATTAGCAGGGAACGAATACTATTGTTTCCTTGATGGTTTCTCGGGTTACTTTCAGATCCCCATTGATCCGCTGGATCAAGAAAAGACCACATTCACCTGCCCATACGGGACGTTTGCCTACAGACGTATGCCTTTTGGCTTATGCAATGCTCCTGGCACGTTCCAACGATGTATGATGGCAATTTTCCACGACATGATCGGGGAAACTATGGAGGTGTTTATGGATGACTTCTCGGTCATTGGGGACTCATTTCATACATGTCTCTCCCATTTAGACAAAATGCTAAAACGGTGTGAAGACACCAATCTATGTCTAAACTGGGAGAAGAGCCACTTTATGGTCAAAGAAGGCATAGTCCTTGGCCATAAGATTTCCAAGAATGGGATTGAGGTAGATAGAGCAAAAGTTGATGTTATTGCTAAACTACCTCATCCCACTACCGTCAAAGGTATTAGGAGTTTTCTAGGTCATGCCGGGTTCTATCGTAGATTCATTCAAGATTTTTCTAAAATCGCTCGGCCTATGACCCATCTTCTCGAAAAAGATGATCCTTTTATCTTTTCTCCTGAGTGCATCGAAGCTTTTGAAACACTTAAGAAAAAGCTTACGGAAGCACCCATTCTAGTTGCCCCCGACTGGGACTTACCCTTCGAGCTCATGTGCGATGCAAGTGATTTTGCTATCGGTGCAGTCTTGGGGCAACGCAAAACCAAACATTTTCAGCCTATCCACTACGCGAGCAAAACTATGACTGAAGCTCAGACCCATTACACCACTACAGAAAAAGAACTATTAGCTGTGGTGTATGCGTTTGAGAAGTTTCGGCCATACCTCATCTTGACCAAATGCGTGGTGTATACGGATCACTCGGCACTCAAATATCTCTTTGCGAAACAAGATGCAAAGCCGAGATTGCTCCGATGGGTTCTCCTCCTACAAGAATTTGATATCATTATTCGTGATAAAAAAGGAGCTGAGAACCTAGCTGCTGATCATCTGTCCCGATTAGAGAACCCTCACCAAAATGTGTTCGAGAAAAAGGAAATAAACGAAACATTTCCTCTCGAAACACTCAATGTGGTTTCTTTTCGTGGAGACTCTTCTACCCCATGGTTTGCTGACTTTGCAAATTACCATGCGGGTAACTTTGTGGTGAAAGGGATGTCGTCCCAACAGAAAAATAAATTCTTTAAAGATGTGAAACATTATTTCTGGGACGACCCCTACTTGTTTAAAATTTGTGCGGATCAAGTCATCAGGCGATGTGTATATGGTCAGGAAGCCATTGACATTCTCAAGGCTTGCCATTCTGGACCTACTAGGGGACATCATAGCCCCAACTACACCGCCAAGAAGGTGTTTGATTCCGGATTCTACAAGGATGCCCATGAATTCGTCAAAACCTGTGACGCTTGTCAACGTCACGGGAATATCTCACAAAGGAATGAAATGCCGCAAAACGCCATTCAAGTGTGTGAGATTTTTGACATATGGGGCATTGACTTTATGGGGCCATTTCCTTCTTCCCGTGGTAACAAATACATACTCGTGGCCGTTGACTACTTGTCAAAATGGGTTGAAGCTAAGGCTTTACCCACCAACGATGCCCGAGTTGTGGTGAAATTCTTGAAATCCTTATTTGCTAGGTTTGGAACTCCACGAGCCATCATCAGTGATCGTGGTATGCATTTCTGCAATGACCAGTTTGATAGAGTCATGCAGAAGTATGGTGTAACTCACCGTCTATCTACTGCGTACCACCCCCAAACAAGTGGGCAAGTGGAAGTTTCTAACCGGGGGATAAAAATAATTCTTGAGAGGACGGTTGGTGAAAACCGTGCCTCTTGGTCGGATAAGCTAGATGACGCACTCTGGGCCTTCCGTACAGCTTACAAAACACCCATCGGGTGCACTCCATACAAGCTAGTGTACGGGAAGGCATGTCATCTACCAGTTGAGCTCGAGCACAAGGCATACTGGGCCTTGAAGCATGCTAACTTCGATATTCAGACAGCTGGTGATCATCGGAAAGTTCAAATGAATGAATTAAATGAACTCCGTGATCAAGCTTACGAGAACTCTTTGATCTATAAACAAAAGACAAAGAAGATTCATGACTCAAAAATCAAGAACCGCGTTTTCAACGTCGGTGATCGAGTCCTTCTTTTCAATTCAAGATTGAAGATTTTCTCGGGAAAGCTCAAGTCCCGTTGGTCTGGTCCATTTACCATCGCTAAGGTTTATCCTTATGGTACCATTGAGTTATCTCAACCCGATGGTCCTAATTTTAAAGTGAATGGTCATCGAGTGAAGCATTACTTTGGAGAGGACATTCCATCTACGGTTGTCCCAGACTTACAAACTTTCCCCATGAACCAATGAATGCGGGGATCGAGTCAAGCTAGCGACTCGGTAATCAAAAACAGTAGCATGCCATATGGGTTTTCACCCATATTTCTGAGCTGTCTTAAGTTTGTTACGGTTAGTCATTCACAAGTGGCTAGCTTGTGTGATAAAACTTGACAGTTCAGCTTCTTCTTTCTATCTTTCTACCACCCTAGTGTGGGGGGGGGGGGGGGTTGCCCCACATGTTGTGTATATAAGAAAATTTAAAAAAAAAAAAAAAAAAAAAAAAAAAAATCTTTCTAAATAATGGCCGTAGTATTTCCCTTTTACGTTCTATGTTTCGGCATAACCGCCGGTACTTTGAATATTGAGGGCAATATTCATTTCTAAGTGTGGGGGGGAATTCTCACGAATTTTATCATGTAATTATACCGCCCAATTCCCCCGTTTTTGGCCAAATTTTTTTTTTTTTTTTTGGAGTAAGTGTTTTACACTTTCTCATTTGGTTATCAGTCCGCCATGTCTGTAAGACTAAAGGATTGGCTAATCCAGGAGCAAACGGCTCTTGGTAAATATATCTCAAATCCGTTGACGGCTTGCAATTTGCCCAAAATTGTATGGTATTCAGCTCACCATATCCTAAAAAGTGAAGAGTTGGCTAGCCCGCAAGATTATGGCTTGTGGTAAAGGCAGTGGAAAAACCATAATTGGTAATCGACTCACCAAAGATAATATTGATAATTTATCTAAGAGTCGGCTAGTCCAGAGCAAACGGCTTCTGGTAAAGACAAATCAAATCCGTTGGAAGCTGGTGGTTTGCTCAAAATCACATGGTTATCGGTGTACCATAGTTCTTACTTGAACTGAAACATTTGGCTACTCCAGAAGTAATGGCTTTTGGTAAAGAGATTCAAATCCATTAAGTTTTTCTCAAAAGATTGCTAGGGACTAGCAATAGTTTAGTGTGGGGGATTGATGAGTGTGTAAATACTCATCATTTTTAGTCAAATCTGAACTGCAAAACGTCTAAAAATGCTCAGAAATGCATCAAAATACTGAAAATATTCCAAAATTGCATTTTATATGTTTCAGATACAAAATGTTTAAAATCAGATGAAAAATGAGCAAAGTTTGCATAATTGGCAGTTTCAGTCCCCCAAGTTTCTAAAATTGTCAAAAATAGTCCCTGAGCACAAAATTTCAAAAGAAAAATCACCAAAGGTCCTTTTAAAATCATAACTTGTCAAATTTAGTCCTTTGGTGAAAAATGTCAAAAGTTTGAGAAAATTACAAGAATGGTCCTTTAACTTTGAAAATTGGCAGAATTGGTCCCTGGAAAATGTGAAAATGTCAACTTTGGTCCTTGAACTATTGATACTTGTCAATTTCAGTCCTTGGAGCATCTTTGCAGATTTGGCAGTTCTGGTCCTTACAGTTTCAGAAATGGCAACTTAGGCCCTTGATTATTAACCTATTATTAACCTTGGCCCCTTGTCACAATTCATTTTGAACCCTGCCAATGCCTTTGAACCCTGCCATTGGACCCCCTGTTATTTAATATCCCCAGTCAAATGCCTTTGACCACCCTTTTCCCTCTCCCTCACGGGTTACCCAAACCACCATCATCACAACCTGCTACACTCCTCTGCTAACACTCAACCATCATCACCATCCCTACTCTACCCCCCCCCCTCCAAACACAACAAGCCAAAGGTGCATTTAATGCATCCCTTGTACCTAACACTCAACCTAGCTGTTAAAACCAAAATTGGCGCCAAAAAGCCTTTAAACGGCCAAGATTAAATGTACCAATCCAAGGGCCTCAATTGTTAGTGGGATATGTCCAGAGAGATGAGAGAGATACTTTGGGTGTATAAAAAGACCAAGAGAAGCAACAAGATAAGGACTTAGTTTTATTTTTTTTCAAGTATATGTCGTTTTTAAGTTTAATATGTCTTAAATAATTCTTAAGTGTATTTTTCCAGTTTATTTTGTATCAAACCAAGGTTTAAAGTGTATTGTAACTCTATTAAGTCTCAATTCCAGTTTAAGTGCATGTTTTCAATTTTCATGTTAACTGTTGGATTTTTAAATTTCAAACACTGAATCTCAAGCTTCAATTAGCTTCTTTCTAAGTTAAAACAAGGTTATATTAGCTTATAATAGCTTTTCATAAGCTTGTGTTTAAGTTTCAAACAAAATTGAAACTTGGTCAACAAAAGTCAAAAAGGAGCAAAAGCAATGCAGAACAGGAAATGGGTGATTCAGACATGAATGTGGGTTGTTTTGGAAGCAGTGGGTTGGATAAAATAGGGTAGTGGTTCATGGTTCACTGGTTTGCAAGCCATTGTGGCTAGGGACTTGTGTAAGTCATTTGCTAGATTCATGGCATAATCTGTTTCTGTGATTAACAATAGTTGAATCCTGTTTTAAAAGTAGTATTTAGCTTAATTAGAGTTAGTTTGATCATAATAATTAGTAGGTTCATTGTTGAAATCTGTTTTACTTACTTATCAGTTAGTTACAAGGGTGTTTGGTTTACTGATCCATCTGTCTTAAAGGCTTGTTCAGTGTTTGCTTCTTGTTGTTTCATGTCTATTAAGCTTATTTAAGCACATACCTGTCAATAACTTGGGTCTGCAACCATTAAAAGTCAACATTAGATTAAATCTGTCCATTTCACTTAACTGTTGTAGATTTGGATTTGCAAAAGCTCAATTTGTGTTTAGAATTCATTAACATTGATTGAATTAGGTTCATTACATCATATAACATCTACATCAGTCATAAAATTGGTTCCAAAGTTCATTTTAGTCAAACTTTATCACTTTTGTCAAAAGTCAAAATGGCAAAAATCTGTTTTGGGCTCATCCAGGAGGATTTTTCATGAGTTCAATTTTGAGCTACATCAAGTGGGATTTGGCATTTTAAAAATTTCAACTGGTCATCTTTCTTATCAGCATTTTATTAGGTTTTTGCAATTTTTTTAGAAGCTCCAAACTAGCTTCTCTTTCAGGCCCAAACTGCCCTGCTCCACTGATCTCAGTACACTGAGTTTTTCTCAGATTTTGTGCAAGGTGCACAGGGGTCATGTGAGCTCACCCAGGTCTGCGTTTTGGTGTATTTAATCTTAGCCAGGTCTAAGCTAGGTTCCAATTGTCTGTTTTCATTTTTAGCTTAAATTGTAGCTTGTGCTTGCTTCCAAAGTAACCCCTAGAATCTGTTTTAGCCTATATGCTCATAATCATCTAATCTGGTTAAACTTGCATATCAGTGGTTGTAGCTTGTTGATTTCTGTTGCATTTGGTCACTTTTAGTATATCATAGTTCCTGTTTTCAGTTGGTAGCTTATTTTGTTCATTTGGCTTATTTGGAGTGCTTAATAATAAGCACTTGCACATCAGTTCTTAATTCCTCCACATAAGCACTAGTTTTTCTAATTTTCTTAGATTCCTTATATAATTTTAGAGTTTTCCTGAAATTTTCAGATTTTTCCAAGCTTGTTTGCTATTTTTCTTAATTTAAATTAGTTTTTAAGCAATTTTAATTAGCTTTTAATACAAAAAATTCAGAAAAGGTTCAAAAAAAATAATTTTTCATTTTTCTTAGGTTTAGATAAATATAAAAAGTAAAAAAAGTAATTTTCCAGATTTTTCATAGTTTATTTTGTAATTTTTAGTAATTTAATTAGTTTTTAATAGTTTAAAATTCATTAAAAATAGAAAAATAATCAGAAAAATACAAAAATAGTTTTGAAAATTCTATTTTGATATTTTAGACTTTTACATTTCATAATTTTATTTTTCTAGCTTTATTTCCTATTTTCTTGTATTTTAGGTAATTATTAAATAGTTAAAAATAGTTTTTAATTAATAATAATTAGATAATTAGTTATAAAAATAATTTTCTTTTTCTAAATATTTTCTTTTATCATTAGGTTTGTAAAAATATCATTTTCATATTTTTAGGATTAATATTGAGTAAGTTTCACGTTTTTATTTGTACGTCACGTAGATTTTAATTTCAGTTTTATAAAAACATAAAAACAAAAACATCATTTTAATTATAGTGATAGCGTTTATTTAATATTTTTAATCTTTTTAATTTCCTTTAATTTGCATTTAAGCCGTTGTAATTTGTTGGCTTTTTCTGTAGTTATAATAATTCACAAATCCCTTTTTCGTTCAAATTCCTCGATCACTTCACGTTTGATAATCCATTGCATAGCTCGCTGGGACATAACGACCCGGGGAGACTCTATACTCCTCAGATCTTCATTGAGTTCATTCCTGAGCCGTTTTAAGCTTGTTACGGTCTGCCATTCACAAGTGGCAGGCTTGTGTGATAAAGCTTGACTGTTTGGGAGCGCATCAGGTAGCAACCTAATGAATAGAGTTATGTATTGTAGTTTTGGTTCTCTACTACAACATAACATAAGTACTTAGTATCCAATGGCGAGTCATGAGTGATTAGTATTTCATTTTTAGGCGACTTTTATCAGGCAAAAACACTTTAATTCTATAAGAAACGATACCACTATTCAGAATTATTTGATATAATACAATCCGGGCTACAAGCATCAATAAACATCATAATGATGTTAATTAGGAGACTAAAGTTGATTTGACTGCAACAGGAACCAGCCTATGTATCCTTCAAGACCAATCTTGGATCACGGAAACACTATATATCCAATGACAGACCCAATCACCGGAACCAAACCTCATGACATACTTGGTGCAACCTTTAGTTTGATTCGTTGTAGTTCAACTATCTATAGTACTTACAATGCACGAAGGCACTTCACTCTTAATTTTAAGACGTACAAGAAATTAAGCATGGTTTACAACACTTTAATGTACCCAATTTTCAGAATTACAACAAAGTAAGCATATTTTACAACAAAATAAAGCGTGGTGTCATTTTAATACCAAAATTTATCAAACAACATTAATGCTATTAAAAACACCCCTTCACTAAAAACTACAACCCTTTAAGCACAATGTACAATAGCTGCAACCAATTTTCAGATTTACAACAAAATGAGCATAGTGTATAACAAAATAAGCATGATGTAATTTTCAGACTTATTTTCAGACTTACAACATTAATGTTATTAAAGTGGTCAATGTTATTAATGACTATAATGACTACTACTTACAAGAAAAGAAACATAGTGTACAACACTTTAATGCACATAATTTTTAGACGTACAAGACAAGAAGCATAGTGTACAACAAAACACCACATTAATGCTATTTAATGTAGTCAATTATTTAACTGGTCAATAAATATAATTAATACAGTTATTAAAATACCCCTTACATAAGAAATACAAATTATCAAGCATATTGTACAACCAAATTCAACACAATTCCTGCATTAATTTCACTACTACAAATAATAAAGCACATTATACAAATATTCAAGCCCGAACGGGCAACGGGCCAAATGGGCTTGAGCCTGAAACGGCGTGGACCAAACGGGCTCGAGCCCGAGCATACACGGGCCAACGGGTTCGAGCCCGAACGGGCACGGGCTATACGAAATTCTTGATATCCGTAAATTTATTGTTAAAAAGAACATAATCAACTAAAATACATTATTCATTGAAATTTTTTATTTTAAGGTACCCGCCGCTGCAACGCGCGGGTACCCTGCTAGTATAAATAAATGCAGTAACAAAAGAGAACATGACAGCGGGGTTCCATCCATGATATAGTTGACACTCAAGAAAACAAAAGCATGAGGGAAAAACATAGCTCAAAGATGACCATTTGGCGGAGTCGTAGTCTGTAATACAAGACGAAAGAAATACAAAGTCACATTCAAGTACAAGCTAAACAAACGCAAAGTAACATTCGAATACAACAAAAAACGAAAATTCACATTCAAGTACAAGCTAGTTTAAGGATTCAGTTTAGTTGCTACATGATAATAAAAAGATAACAAAAGCATTGGATCCGGATGGAGACGTGGAGAGATGATAGTCATCAAATGGTAATGGTTGGCTGCAAGGTCTGCAAAAGTGCGAGACATTCAACACGTACGTTAAATAAGTAATTTCTCGTATTGTTGCCACTCCAAGTGATGTTTCAGACACATAGTTCATTACTGGTGCTTTTGTGGTTCCGTTAATTCTCATTAGTTCCCTTGCAGTTGGCTGATAATATCCCTAAAGTACACAAAAAGAAAGAATTTTCATAAAAGAGTTATGACATGTAACCCGTATATGGACCTCTAAAAAGGCTATCAGGATTTTATTCTAAGCATATTTTGTAGCTACTAGACCGAAGGTGGCTACAATGAGAACTTACCAAGTCACTGAGGCCATAATGAATATCATGGCGATTAGTTCAATACTAGAAGCAATCACATAGGCGAACGAAAAGGGTATGTCAAAATCGACACTTAGATCAGATGAAGCCTGCAAGAAAAAGTTTAAGCCGATTAGTACCTGCTTGTTATTAAAAAAAATCAAGAAAAAACTATCTAACAAAGGGAGAAAACACTTACCCTTGTAAGAATCCGTCCAACGGGAGTAGAGTAAAAAAAATATTGGAGCATTGTAAACTGAAAAGGTAAACTTATTAAAGAACGATTTAGACGCTTTTAATCCCAAAAGAGTAGAAAAAAATGATCTCAAAAAGTGCTCAATGCTGAAAGCAAAGTGTGAACACTGATGAACGTAAGAGTGGTGACATTTGGTATCTAAATACCAAATGGTAACCAATAACTTGCGGCTGCTTGAAGAGCAAAAAAAATAGCTTGACTTAAGACAAAAAAAACCAAAAATCATAAACCTTCTGAGATAACTGTTGGAAGTATTGCAGACCTCTGTGACAAACAGTTGAACCTTCAGGGTATATTGTGTAACATATTTATATTAAGTTTTCTAATCCTAACACTTTGGGTGTTGTTTGTTAAGTTTTATATGTGCAGGGTTCAGAGTGTAATATCCTTGGCTATATAGTCTCCTTATCTCAGCAGGGGTTTTACAATTACGCTTTCATATCTCTCACAATTTTCACACACAAGTTCTCATCATATTCATCTGGGTGTAATTGGCTTTTTGGGTAGTTTACTATTGTAAACAAGTGTAGTAGATCATCTTGATCTATGGTTTGGTTTGGTTTATAGATCTGGTAGAATGTGAGTTCTTGTATTCTGTTGTTGCACCTATTAGAGGGAAAACAACCTTTCTTTTGTATTTTGTTTGGTTAGCACCCGTGTTGGGGACTAATTTGCTGTGTATAATGTTATAATAAACGATTATCACCAAGGGGTGGTTGGTTGGGTGATTATTGACATTGTTCTTTACCATTTTAACATGGTATCAGAGCTCTAGGTTGGTAATTGGTTTGATCTCTTAGTGATTCTTGGTTAATTGAGGGGTTGTGACCTCAATTGATTTTTTAGGGTTTTTTCTTGAAACCTTAATTTTTGGGGGTTTTCTGTTATTGAGGTTCTTGGTTCGATTGAAGGTGGTTTTAGTGGTTCGGAAGGTTGAATTGTTGGTTTCTTGGTACAATTGGCAGAAACCCTAATTTTTTAAATTAGGGGTTTCTTGTATTCTGGGAATTTTGTGGTTCTTGGGCTATTGGTTGATTCTTTTCCGCTGATGGTTTCATCTCTAAAAGCATTGTAAGGTTTTTCTTCTTCCTTTAGGATTAACTAGTTATGAGTTTCGTGGGGATAAACGGATTGACTAACATCTTGATCTGCCTCCGTGAGGGGTGTGAATACCTGCTCTGGTCAATCACAGCTTGCTGAATTGGGCTAAGTTAGTCCTGGGTGTGAGTTTTTTTATTTCTTTTATGTTTTGTAGTTTTAGTAGTATTTGGTTGATTATTTGGTATTTGTTGATTATTTGTTTCATTAGTGTTTTTAGTTTTATCTTATTGGTTGGTTTCTTGGTTGATTGTTTATCTGTTATTCAGTGGTTTAGTTTCTTTATCTTTCAGTATGGCTATTATGATTAGCAGTCTTGATCAGAGTAATCCTCTGCATTTACATGCTAATGATTCTAATTGTGCATCTGTTGTGAGTATTAAATTGGCTGGTGTTGAGAATTATAGAGTGTGAGCTAGTGCTATGAAACTTGCTATGCAAATTAAAAATAAAATGGGTTTTCTTGATGGTACTTGTCTTAGAACTGCTTATGCTGCAAGTCCTTTGCAGGAAGCCCAGTGGGACAGATGTAATGCAGTGGTTCTTAATTGGATCTTGTGTTCTTTAACTCAAGATGTGTATCTTGGTCATGTGTTTTCTGATAATGCTTCTGTTGTGTGGAAAGATTTAAAGGATACGTATGATAGGATTGATGGTTATGTGGTTTTCAATTTGCTTCAAAAGATTAATAGTTTTAAACAAGGTGGCTTACCTGTGTCTGAATATTATCATAAGTTGAATTCTTTGTGGAGAGAGTTTGATATTCTTACTAAGTTTCCTGATTGTACTTGTGAGGCTAGACAATAACTAGTTGATCATGGTAAGTTGTTAAAATTGATGCAGTTCCTTGTGGGTCTTGATGACATTTATCAACCCATAAGAAGTACTCTTTTGACCAGGGAAATCCTTCCTGAAGTCAAAGATGCTTTTCTCATTGAATCAAGGGAAGAATCCCATAGAGGGGTTCTAACCACAACTGTCAAAACTAAGAAGGCTCAGGTTTCTGCTTTTGTTTCTAAGACTTATGATAATAAAAATACTAATTGGAGAAGGAACACTAATGGTAACAATTCTGGGTCTAATAACAGGGGAAACTATGATAGTTTGCTTTGTACTCATTGTGGTTTGAAAGGTCATACTGTTGAAAGGTGTTTTGAAGTTATTGGTTATCCACCTGGTTTTAAAAAGAATCCTAATCTGAAACCTGCTAATAATTTTAATAAAACCAATGATATAAAGAGTGCTTCTGTTGTTAATAATGGCTCTAAGAATGGTACTGGTAGTATGTCTCTGAGTAATGAATACGTTATGAAGCTTTTAAGTCTGTTGAATGATAAACCAGGAACCTCTGCTCATGCCAATATGGTAGGTAGGGATTCTTGTTCCTTTTTTAACTGCAGTGTTTTCTTTAATCAGCATTTTTATAAGTTTTTTGGTGCTAATATTAAGTTGGATGGGGTTAATTACCATATGGGATGGATAATTGACTCTGGGGCTAATCAACATTTAACTAATAGTCCTCTTAATATGCAAAACTTGATTGATATATCTGATTTAAAGATTACTGTGGGACATCCTAATGGAACTTTAGCTAAAGTTACTCATGTTGGTAACTTAAAACTTAATGATAATGTGGTTCTATTTGATTTTTTAGTTGTTCTTGAATATTGTGTTAGTCTTATGTCTGTTAATAAGTTGATCAAAGATAGCAAGTTGAGGGTTGGTTTTGATGAGACTAAATGCTATATTCAGGATTTGAATCAGCAGAGGGTGATGGGGACTGGTAGTGAATCTGGTGGTCTTTATTTGTTTGATAAGTCTAAAGTTTCCTCTGCTTGTGTGATTAAAAGTGAGTTTCTTAGTTGTTTTGTTTCTAAAGATGTTTTGCATAGTAGGTTGGGACACCCTGCTAATCAAGTTTTAATACTTTTAAAAGGATCTTTAAAATTAACTAATATTGATCATGTGGCACCATGTGATGTTTCCCATAAGGCTAAACAAACAAGGGATCCTTTTCCTTTAAGTTAACATAAAACTTCTGTTTTTTGTGACCTTATACATTTAGATGTGTGGGGGCCTTATAAGGTGGTTAGCAGGGAAGGTTTCATATACTTCTTGACTATTGTTGATGACTTTAGCAGATCTGTTTGGGTGTATATGCTAAAAGGAAAACATGAGGTTTTTGAGATGTTTCAAAGTTTTTTTAAAATGGTTTTGACACAATTCAATAAGAAAATTATGATTGTCATATCTGATAATGGTACTGAGTTTTTTAATAATAAAATGGGTGAATTTTTTGATACTATGTGTATTATTAATCAAACTAGTGTAGCATATACTCCTCAACAGAATGGGATTGCTGAAAGGAAACATAGGCATCTGCTTAATGTAGCAAGAAGCCTTATGTTTCAGAAGGGATTCCTCTTGTTTTTTGGCCTGACTGTGTTTTAACTGCTACTTATTTGATTAACAGGTTGCCTTCCTCTGTTTTAAATGGTAAATCTCCTTTTTCTTTGGTTTATTGTAGAGAACCTAGTCTGGCACATCTTAGGAGTTTTGGGTGTCTTTGTTATGCTACTATTTTAAAAGAGTCTGATAAGTTTTCTGAGAAGTCAGAAAAATGTGTTTTCTTGGTTATGCAAGTGGAAAGAAAGCTTATAAGTTGTTAAGTCTGGAAAATAGGTCTATATTATATTCTAGAGATGTTAAATTTTATGAGACTATTTTTCCTTACAAGATGAAACAAACTGATCTTTCAAATAATCAACTTGAAGTTAAAACTTTAAATTTATTTGATAATTTTGAGTCAAAAACCATAACTCCTAGTCCCTCTCCCAATGATGAAACAGAGGATGTAGCATCTGTTGGTAGAGAAGGTAATCTAGATCAATCTGGTAGGGTTGTGGATGATGTTCAAGATGATACTTTAGAACAGATACTTTACCCTGGTGCTCCACAGCAACCAGTTGATACTAGTTCTGCAACTCCTTTAGATGAAAATATTAATTCTGAGGGAAATGCAATTCCTGAAACAGATGTGCCTAGTTTTCAAAATGTTTTTCAAAATCAAACTGAGGAAGTAACTACTAGTTGTAGGAGGTCTAGTAGATCTTCTAAGTTGCCTACTAAATTGAATGATTATGTGCTTGATTCTAAACTTATGTATGGTTTAAATAAATATGCTAATCATATTAGGTTAAGTACTGATAATTGTTGTTTTGTTGCTAATTTGAATAAGTCTTGTGAACCTTCCTCCTATGAGGAAGCTTCACAGAATGTTAATTGGAAAAGTGCTATGAATGATGAGATAGTTGCTTTATATGAGAAGGATACTTGGGAAGAAGTTGATCTTCCTGAAGGGAGAATTCCTATTGGATCTAAATGGGTTTGGAAACTTAAGTTTAAATCTAATGGTGAGATTGAGAAGTATAAAGCTAGAGTTGTGGCTAAGGCTTTCAATCAAAAACCAGGTTTTGATTATGATGAAACCTTTAGTCCTGTGGTTAAAATGGGCACTGTCAAGTGCTTATTAAGTATTGCTGTTCAAAATGATTGGAAAAATTTTCAAATGGATATTAACAATGCTTTTTTATATGGTTATTTAAATAAATAGGTTTATATGTTGCCTCCACCTGGTCTTTTTCCATAAGATATTAAAAAAGTTTGTAGGCTAAAAAAATCTCTTTATGGCCTAAAACAGGCTCCAAGACAATGGAATCTTAAATTGTCTGAGGCCTTGTTTGAGGCTGGGTTTGTGCAGTCTAAAAATGATCACTCTTTGTTTGTTAAAACTAAAGGAAGTTCAGTGTTGTACTTACTTGTGTATGTTGACGATCTGGTGATCACTGGTAATAGTGAAAGTGAAATTGAGAATTTTAAAACTTTTCTAAGGAATAAGTTTAAAATTAAAGACTTAGGAGAGTTGGAATATTTTCTTGGAATTGAAGTGTTAAAAACTGGTAAAGGTTTATGTTTAAACCAGAGAAAATATTGTCTTGAGTTGTTGAACGATTATGGTTTGCTTGGTTGTAAGCCTGTATTAACTCTCTTACCTGAGAATAATCACAAGGAGACTGATGATGATAAGTATTTGAAAAATGTTACTAGTTATCAGCAACTTATTGGGAAGTTAATATATCTTACTATGATTAGGCCTGATATCTCTTATGATCTGCACTGCTTGAGTCAGTATATGCATTCTCCTTCGAAATCTCATTTTGATATTGGCTTAAGAGTGTTAAAATATCTTAAACTTGCACCTGGTAATGGGCTACATTTTAGTAAGAATAATCAAGGGTTTAAAGTTTCTGCCTAATCTGATTCAGATTAGGCTAAGTGCCCAGTTACCAGAAGGTCTGTATCTGGATATTGTGTTTTTGTGAATGGTAATTTGGTTTCTTGGAAGAGTAAAAAACAAGCTACTCTGTCTAAGTCTTCAGCTGAGGATGAGTATAGATGCATGGCCTCTACTACATGTGAGGTTATGTGGGTTCTTAAGATTTTAAAGGACTTTGGTATTACTGAAAATTTGTTGCCAGTTGAGTTGTTTTGTGATAACAAAGCTGCTATTCAAATTGCTGCTAACCCAGTGATGCATTAGAAAACTAAACACTTTGATATTGATGTGCATTTGGTTAGAGAGAAGGTTGCTTCTGGGTTGATTAAAACAGTTAAAGTTGACTCTAAAAGTCAATATGCTGATGTTTTGACCAAAGCACTTGGTTCTGTGCAACATGGTGTTATGGTTAGTAATCTTGGTATGTTTAATCTTTTTGCAGGTTCATCAGTTTGAAGGGGGATGTTGTAAGTATTGCAGACCTCTTTGACAAACAGCTGAACCTTCAGGGGTATATTGTGTAACATTTTTATATTAAGTTTTCTAATCCTAACACTTTGGGTGTTGTTTGTTAAGTTTTATATGTGCAGGGTTCAGAGTGTAATATCCTTGGCTATATAGTCTCCTTATCTTAGCTAGGGTTTTACAATTACGCTCTCATATCTCTCACAGTTTTCACACACAAGTTCTCATCATCTTCATCTGGGTGTAATTGGGTTTCTGGGTAGTTTACTATTGTAAAAAAGTGTAGTAGATCATCTTGATCTCTGGTTTGGTTTGGTTTATAGATCTGGTAGAGTGTGAGTTCTTGTATTCTGTTGTTGCACCTATTAGAGGGACAACAACCTTTCTTTTGTATTTGTTTGGTTAGCACCCGTGTTGGGGACTAATCTGCTGTGTATATTGTTATAATAAAAGATTATCACCAAGGGGTGGTTGGTTGGGTGATTATTGACATTGTTCTGTACCATTTTAACAATAACAACGTAATCTAGGAACGGTTTCCATCCAACATTATCGACCACCTTCTCTTCTTCTTCGGTCAACTGAACTCCCGGGAGACCACTTATTAGTTTTCCTTCACTTTTGTTTACGTCTTCCATGCTTTGATGGATATTTACTATTTTTTGGAGTTCGGCTTTATTTTTGAAAGGTGAAGGCTCTAAGCCTGTAATAATTTCTTTATGCGCATTCACAAGTTGTTCAAAAGTTGTCCCTGCCATTAAGAGATCGTCATAGTTTCCTGATTGTTTAACATGACCATCTTGCATAACCTTGGAAAAATATATGCAATAGATTCACAATATACACTATATATTTGATACTAGAGGTCCAAAATGGGCGTCTCGGGTAATGGGTCAAAAGGAGATGGGTTAAAACGAGTCATTCTTAATGCAGGCTGAAACGGGTGTGATTGGCCTATTGACCCGTAAATAATTTTTGTTACCTTATTAAAGAAAATAGTTACTGTGATTCGTTCCCAAACAGTCAAGTTTATCACACAAGCTAACCACTTGTGAATGGTCAACCGTAATAAACTTCAAACAGCTCAGAAGCAAATGCAATTAAGATCTGGAGAGTATAGTGTTTCCACAGGTCGTTAAGTCCCACGGAGGGTGAATGGTGTTTGAACAATTTCAGATGTCGAATGATCACTAAGGATAATGATCAGTAAGGATTTTGGAATATTTATACCTAAAGAAAAAGTTTTGTAAATTACAGGGGCTTAAATGCAAATTAAAGAAAATTAAAAAGCTAAAATATATTAAATAAACGCTATCACTATTTTTACAATGATGTTTTTGTGATTTATAAAACAAAATAACTTAAATAAACTATTTTAATTAAAACGTAAACCTAAATTACCTAAAAACGTAACCTAGAATGAAAACGCGCGTTATATATAAAAATTACGCGAGTGCGCAAGTAAAAACGTAAAATTTGTGAAATAAAAGTCCTACGAGTGTAAAAACAATTTTCTTACTTACTATATGACAAAAGAAAATTTTAGAAAAAAGAATTATATTTTTTTGACTTTTATATTTTTTATTATGAATTAAATACTATTTTAGACTAATTAAATGATTAAAAATACTGAAACTATTAAGAAAAATCTGAAACTTTTTTGTTAAAATACTTTATACTAATACAAAGCTAAGAAAAATACAAAAGTTGAAAAAGCTTGTTTTAATAAGCTGTAAATAAGCTAATTTATACGTATAAGCTTAAATGGACAAAACGGGTTATATATTAAATGTTGCAAGGTATAACCAGTCAAAGTCCCAAGGGCAGTTGGTGAGTGTGTTGTGTGGTGAGCTGGGTGGCCAGGGTTCGAATCCCAGCAATGGCTTTTTGATTTTTATTTTCTTTTTGGACTTTTTCTTTTACAAACTTATTAAGCACACTGAAATAAGCAAATATTAAAACTACAACTTTTTATAAAAACCAATAATAAGCTCAGTTTGAGCTTATTATCTCAACAGTGAGTTAGAAATGGAAATAAGACCAAAGTTTAAGCCAAAATGGCTTATAAGCTAAAAATAAGCAAGAGTGAATATGAAAATAAGCTAAGAAACTTGTAATAAGCTAATTTAACAACTGAAAAAGCAAAATGAATTAGAAATAAGCACTAAACAAACTACAAATAAGCACTTAGATAAACTGTTAAACAGGACACTTTTTTGGTTTTCTAGCTACTTTCTAGCTTATTTTTAAGCACTTAAATGAACTAGGAAATGAAAACAAACACTGGGACTAACAAGTTAACCAACTCAGCTTTCCAAAAAGCTAAAGCTCTCACTGTAGTGATGACTAATGAGCTTATTGTGAGCTTAAGAAAAAACTGGTAAACCACTGAGAAATGACTCAGTGTATAATGAGTCAAGTGGGACAAACAAAAAGCTATGTGCAGCCTTATTAAATAAGCTACAAAATGGAAAATTAAGCTTGGAACTTAAAGATGGCTAGGTTAGCTTTCCAAAGAACCAAGATTCACAAGCTAAAGCTAACTGATGAGCTCTGTGTGAGCTTGTGAAAGTGGTTAGCTCAACTGTGCACAGGGCACTTTTTGACTTTTAAGAAAATGAGCTAAGTTGACTTTGATGGATTTTAATCACCTCTAGTTGGCTGATTATGTTGTAATAAGGTGATATGAGGTTATCTAAAGCTATATTAACAACTTTTAAGCATGTATGATGATTTTTACAATCCAAAATCTTAACAGTTAACAACAAGGTGAGATTTGAAAATGATTTTGACTTTTTGTTGAACAAACACCAAATTTTATGACTTGACTGAGCTATATTGGACTAATGTGAAATGAAACAACAACACACAACATCAAGCATAAGCTGGGATACCAATCTAACAGTAAATCCAAACAATGCCTTATATAGACTGATTTTTGGTTTTCAAAGCTTGACACAGATTAAAACCATGAAACTGATTCTTAAGCTTATATTATCACTTAATAAGTCTAAATGAGCATTAAACAACAGAAATAACAACATAAAACTTAGGAAAGACACTTAAGCTATAACAACTGTTAAAATGAGATTTTTAGCAACTACCAATTAAAGAGAACAAGCAACTTGTTTTAATGTTTAATTATACTTAATTATGACTAATAAACATGAACATACAGAGATTTAAGCTAATGAACAACTCAAACAGTTAAATACCAAAATTGAGCAATGGGCTTACAAGTAACTTCCAAGCTCAAAACTGAGAACTGAGGTACACAAACACAACCTATAGCTTCCCAAGAAGCACTAAACCAAGGCCATCCACAATCAACCCTGCTCTAGCTTCTTGATGATCTTCTTCATTGATTTTTGATTTTTGACTAATTTTTTTGTATTTTTTTGGTATTTTTGCTTTTTGTATCTAGAACTGATTTTAAAGTTTCTAATAGCTTTTAGAAGCTATCTAGGAGCTTATGTTAGCTTTATGAGTCCAAGACAACAACTAATAACAACATTTAGCTAATATGAGATTTTTGACATGAAAATTGCATAAACTGAGAATGATACTGAAACTTGTAATTGATTGCTTAAAAAGTTGTACAATACACTGCTAATACTCAAACAAAGACTTGAAAGATTAAAATTACACTGGAAATTGATATTTAACTAAAACGACTAAGATATTTAGAAATTACACTAGATAGGTATATACATTGCATCTCCTCTCCTCTTTATAGCTTTTTGAGACTCCCCACATGCTTCTGATCAAATCCCATCAACAATCTTGGCCATTGGATGAGTTTTGAGTGATCTAAGCCTTCCAAGTGTTTTGGCGGGAAAAACTGTTTTGACTTTTGTGGGCTGTGAAATTGCAACTGGGGGTGGTGGCATTAATTGTGGTGTGTTTAGTTGGTAGATGTGATGATGAGTTGGGCGGGAAACCACCATGGTTTTGCAGAGGTGGTATAGGGGAACGTGTCTAGTTTTGCTTGTGAGGGAGAAGGGAGAAAGGCGGGTTTTGGTGGGTTTGACTAGTTTTGACCATTTGATATTAATAAAAGGGGGGGTCAAAATGAGGGGTCACAGGTTTGACAGGGGGTCAAGTGTTTTGGCTGGGCTCAATATACACAAAGGGGGTCCGGTTTGGTTTAAGTTAAGCATAAGGACCATTTATGTAATTTGCTGAATTTTCAAGGACTGAAACTGCAACTTTTCTAAACTTATCAAAAGGACCAATCTTGCCAATCTTTAATAGTACAAGGATAATATTTGATAATTTTCACTTTTTTAAATATCCAAGGACTATTTTTGACATTTTTGTAAAGTTGAGGGACCTTTTCTGCCATTTGACCAAAGATTCATTCAAGGACCATTTTTGACAACTTAGAATATTTCAGGGACCTTGAATGATAAAACTCCATATTTTTGGATTCCAGGGACTAGATTTGACAACTTTTGAAACTTGGGGGACTAAAACTGCCAATTATGCAAACTTGATATGTTTTTCATCTGATTTTGATATTTTTGCATTTAAAACACATAAAACACTTATTTGTGATATTTTTATCATTTTGATACATTTCTGAGTGTTTTCAGATGTTTTTGGCATTCTAAACGGTACAAAAATGATGAGTATTTAGACACTCATCATACTGCATAAATGAAACTTAATGAAATGGTTGTGCAAGTTGGGAAACGGGTCAAAACGGGTCTAGTTACAAAAGGGTTATCATTTTATTTCGGGACAAAATGAATATACAAATAACTAATCCTAATTACCAGAATATTGTCAACGGATGAGAGAAACTCTAATTGATGAGTGACAAGAATGACGGTTTTCTTCTCTAACGAAGTCATAACACAATCCTGAAGCACGACACCACAATTTTCACATTTTGGAAAAGAGTTAATAACTTAATATACATTTCAAGACGCTGAACTTAAAATCTTACATTAAAGAGAGTTGCTGCAGTATGTGCATCATTATAAACTGCTCCCGCGAGTTGAATCCTTTGCTTCTGTCCTCCACTGATGTTAAGCCCTCTTTGGCCTTTTCATACATAGTTCTTTTCATTGGCTTTGCATACAGTATGTTATCTTGGATCGTCCCACTTTGAATCCAATATGTTTGGCTGACATGTTTACAGGTTCTGAGGGGGTTTTCCAGGATCGAATTGATAAAACAACATTCATGCCATCATCATCAGAGAATCGATAAAAATGAAACAAGAAAAGATTGGGGTGAACCCTTTAAAATCTGATATTATATAATCGAATGGGGTTAACATGTTTGTTACAGATACACACATATATATATAGTAAACGAATAGGTGTGATGAGAAAGGATGTGATGGTTCAAGATTGACCAAGAGACATGTCCTTTCATAATAACTGTAAATAACTAACTATCTAACTAATCTAACCGTTCTATTAACTGCCTTATGATACTTCTGTTTGTGTGTCGACTTTGTAGCCTAAGACAAAAATTATGCAGCCTTTTAGTTGCCACAAAGATTAATGGATTATAATGGATTATAGTTTCCAACATATTCCCCCCTAATCTATTAATCTTTGTTTCTTCTTCAATCTTCTTGTTCCTTGATGCTTTCTTCAATCTTTCTTTTAATCTTGATGTCTTCAAACATTTGGTGCGTCATTGGATCTTCATGATCTCCAAGGCAGGTCATTTTGCCTCTTGAAACATGTTCTTCTGTTTCAATTTGTCACTTCAAGGCAAGTAAATTTCTTAGCATTCTTCCTACACCGTCTCTGTGCTATAATAGCAATTTGAGTACATCCTCATGGCTTTTGGTTTGAAGCAAAGGAAAAACCAACAAGCCTTTTTCTTTTTTTTTCAAAATCGGCATCCATTATTTCCATGGCTACTCTTTTCCTTTTGATATTTTAAAATGCATCTTTGATCTTGAATGATGATTGTAAAACATGATTTGGGTGTTGTTTGATCCCATGTGCTCTGAAACCAATGTTTACAGGTTCTGAGGGGGTTTTCCAGGATCGAATTGATAAAACAACATTCATGCCATCATCATCAGAGAATCGATAAAAATGAAACAAGAAAAGATTGGGGTGAACCCTTTAAAATCTGATATTATATAATCGAATGGGGTTATCATTGTGATCTGGTTGTTGGTGGTGAGCAACTAAAGTTAGCAACGTGTTATGCACATGTTAACTAACTAATGGCTCTTGCTCAATCATTTTGGGTGATGCCATTTGGGTATGGATCTAGTGAGAAGAGAAATGAAAATGAGAAAAATGGGAAAAAATATTAGCCACACATTTCAAATGAGAGAGAGAAATATAAGGGGAGATGCATCTATATTTTCAGGTGCATCTTAAATGTGCAGTTGTCGTTTCTTCTCACTCTTCTCATTTTAATTTTATTTCTCATCTGATCCTTACTCGATGCCATTTATGTGTAAAAATTACTGTATTCCATTACTTTTGGTTTAGTATTTCCGTTTTAGAACATGACAAAAATTTTAATAAGACTAGTAACAAGAAATCACAGCTATATATTTTATGGGAAGAGATCCTCTCAAATTATTTATAACTTGATTGATCAAGTTAGGAAATTATCAATCATTGGATCATATCTAATGGCTTTAATCAAAAGAACATGAGATGATTTGAGCCATTGGATTTGATCCAATGGTTGATAATTGCAACTTGATCAATCAAGTTATAAATAACTTGAGAGGATAACATGTTTGTTACAGATACATCATACATACATATATATAGTAAACGAATAGGTGTGATGAGAAAGGATGTGATGGTTCAATATTGACCAACAGACATGTCCTTTCATAATAACTATAAATAACTATCTAACTAATCTAACCGTTCTATTAACTGCCTTCTGATACATATGTTTGTGTGTCGACTTTGCAGCCTAAAATAGAAATTATGCAGCCTTTTAGTTACCACAAAGATTAATGGATTATAATGGATTATAGTTTCCAACATGACATAACCAATCGATCCAAAAACATCCACCTGAAAGAAAAAAATGAAAATGACCTTCATATAAATAACGGACACTTACATGTCATTATGATATACATATGTATCCGCGAACTCACTGTTCCTAAAGTTCGGGAGATCTCTCCAAGTATATCATATAACGTCGATGATTTTACAGAACCAACTGACCCGCAAAGTGCAACTTTTTGCCTACGTTTTACTTCAAGATTAACGTTCCGAAGTGTAGGAGTGGTGGATTCAGGATCCCAAGAGAAATTTCCATCCTGTATTCAAATATTGTTACCTGACTTCTCGGTTTCATGTTTGGTTGTCATCCTGTTATCTTTTAGTTCTTCGTCAACTAAGATAGAAGTAATCCTATCAAAGGATACTTTGACCTGAATTAACGCGGAAATTGCATCAGGCAACAACCGTACGGGTTCAGACATAGTCCGCAGTGTTGCTAAAATTGTAAAAATAGTGGAAGCATCTAGAGGGGCACTTCTCAAAAGCACACATCCAAAAAGAACGACTGAAGAAATGAGTGTTGGTGACATCCAATACAACATCGTGCCATAGACCTTTTTAACCTGAGCTTCACGCAGCCAATGGAATTCAACATCTCTGCAAGATTCGACCACTTTCTTGAATTTTTCTTCCCAAGACTGTAACTTGATGACTTTCATGTTGTTTAGGATCTCAGAAGTTGATCGTAGTCTCTTGTCCTGAGCCACCATGAATTCCAACTGACACTTTTGAATAGCTTTTTTCGAAAGGAAAATTTAGTAGCCCACAAATAATAATCGGTGCTAAACCGGGTAGAACACCTATTGTTACTATGGAGAATAGTACACCAATAGCTAGAATTAGTTGAATAAACGATGACCAACCACATAGGAAATTCGCCCATTCTATAAGCATCAACCGCTATGTAATTCACAACTTCACCAGTCGAATGCCTTTTTCTTCCTAAATTAGAAAGCTTTAGTTGCTTCTCGTACACTGCCACGATTAACGCTGACCTCATTCTCATACTGGTTCTTCTTGCAATAAATCAAAACTGTCTGTGAGACACTGATTCTGTTACCTTGACTACTATCAAATACCCTACTAATAAGACTCCTTGATTTACGTATGTAACAACACTGTTTGTATGTTTAACGAAATCGTATAGTAAAAACGGGCTAACCACAACCGCTATTGTCCTAAGCAATACACAAAGCCCTATAAAACTATTTCCTTATAATAAACTTTGGCTAACGCTTTAGCAACCATGTTTGTATTGTTTGAGGCTTTTCCCGTTTGAAATGAATCCCATGCTTTTCTGAATTTCTCATGGGCAACGGCTGCTTGGTCGAAGGATGCTAGAGATGTTATTGGTGTTATTAGGTGGATGTTGATGTAACACAACAATAACGATTACTGGTGCACCATTGCACTAATTGTCTAATATATTAATGAATAAATCAAGTTAACATGCCTCTATTGTTGGTGATTTTGCATCACCGATATTATTTAAGTGTAATGGATTGACTTAGTTGACCAATGTGTAATTGTAATAAATGTTCAACAAGTCGGGGTTGTGTGGAGTGCACACTTGTATGACGTTATTATGATTCTCGTTCAGGGCGAAACCACGAATGACGGGGGTCCGGGGGCAGCGCACCTGGTAGCAGGGTCCAAGGGGCGGCAGCCCCTGGCAGGGTCCAAGGGGCAGCGCCCCTGGCTGGGGTCGAGGATTATATTCTAGAAAATAAAATTTCCGGTATTTTGTCCCTTAAATTTAACTGCTTCGGTTGGTATTAAAACTGCTTTGGCAGTTATAACCGCATGTCGGTTTTATTGGTCATATGATTATATTCTCAAACTGGTTCTGTTTCATAACGGACAAAAACATATTCTCAAGTTCAAATCTGAGTTTTATCCGATTTGAGATTTCGGTAGAACCACCAAAATACTTCAATTTGATAGTGTTTACACGACTCTGAGATTACTGTGATCAAATTTCCTAATAAAGATTGAAGTATTCTGTGATCATGACGAACGGAGAATCTGTGAAGGACATGACGAGCAAGTTCGATAAGTTGGCAAAGTTTGAAGGGCAAGACTTTCGTCGCTGGCAAAAGAAGATGCACTTTCTTCTTACCACCCTGAAAGTTGTGTACGTTCTGAGTACTCCCAGTCCGGAATGGGATGAGAATGAAACTTTGGATACGACCACGAAGAGGATGAAGTGGGAGAACGACGACTACATATGCCGTGGTCATATTCTGAATGGTATGTCTGATTCCCTATTTGATATCTATCAAAACGCTAAATCTGCAAAGGCACTGTGGGAGTCCCTAGAATCCAAATACATGGCAGAAGATGCTTCTGCAAAGAAGTTTCTTGTGAGTAATTTTATGAATTACAAGATGGTTGATACCAGGCCTGTCATGGAACAATATCATGAGATGTTGAGGATTCTGGGACAGTATACCCAACATAATTTGATGATGGATGAAGCCATCTCGGTTGCATTTATCATTGATAAACTGCCTCCTTCCTGGAGAGAATTCAAACATGGTTTGAAACATAAAAAGGAAGAGTTAAATTTGGTTCAACTCGGTAGTCATCTACGAATTGAGGAAGGATTACGTAATCAGGAACTTGATAATAATCCTAAAGGAAAGAACCAAATTGGATCTTCTTCTGTTAACATGGTTGAAGGAGATGGAGTCAAAAATTCTAACAACAATTTTAACAACAACAAGAACAAAAGAAAGTTCAAAGGTAGCGATGATAAATTTGCCAACAAAAAGGGTACTTTGACTTGTTGGAAATGTAACAAGCCTGGTCATATGAAGAAGGATTGTCGCTCTAAAAAGGGCAATAATGGCACTGGTCCAAGTGGGTCTAAGGATCCTGATAAGCAACAAGGTTATAGTTCTGATTTTGTACAGAATTTTGATAATGTTTTACATTATGTTTCTGTAATTTCTGATGCATTTTATATTCAGGATGATCAAGTTGCTTGGTGGGTTGATTCGGGTGCGACATGTCATGTTTGCAATGATCTTCGTTGGTTTCAAGTATGTAATCCGATTGAAGATGGATCTTGTGTAAAGATGGGAAACTTTGCAACCAAACCAATCAAAGGAATAGGGCGTGTTTTATTAACTTTCACTTCTAGAAAAACTTTATGTTTAGATAATGTATTGTATGTACCCGGGATTCGAAAGAATCTTGTTTCTGAAATTGTGTTGAATAAGTTTGGCTACAAACTAGTGTTGGGTAGTGACAAGTATATCTTGTCAAGACATGGTTCCTTTGTTGGATTTGGTTATGTATGTAATGGAATGATTAGATTAAATTTGAATTATCCTTTGTTTAATGATTCTGCTTGTATGGTTACTTCTAGTCGTAGCAATAGTTTAAGCAAATCTGAATTATGGCATGCTAGACTAGGACATGTTCATTACAAGAGAATGAAAGATATGTCTAGAATGAGTTTAATACCTGCTTTTGATATGACAACAGAAAGTTGTAAGACTTGTATGTTAACAAAGATCACTAGACATCCTTTTAAGAGTGTTAACCGGGAAAGCAAAGTATTAGATCTCATACATAGTGATTTATGTGATTTTCATGCCAATCCTTCACTAGGACATAATAAGTATGTCATTACTTTTATTGATGATGCATCTAGATATTGTTATGTCTATCTACTGCATGCTAAACATGAATCTCTAGATAAATTTAAAATTTATAAACAAGAAGTAGAACTTCAAAGACAAGATTCAATAAAAGTATTTCGTACTGATAGAGGTGGTGAGTATTATGATCCAGTTTATTTTCAATCGACTGGAATAATACATCAAACCACGACTCCTTACACGCCACAACAGAATGATGTGGCTGAAAGGAAGAATAGGACTTTAAAAGAAATGGTGAATTCCATGTTATCCTATTCTGGACTAAGTGAAGGGTTTTGGGGTGAGGCTATGTTGACAGCCTGTTATATTCTGAATAGGACTCCAAACAAAAATAGCAAACAAACACCTTATGAAATTTAGACCAAGAAGGTGCCAAATTTGACTTATTTAAGGGTTTGGGGCTGTAGAGCTGTTGTAAGACTGACTGAACCCAAAATGAAAAATCTGGGTGAGAAAGGTATAGATTGTATCTTCATTGGGTATGCTGAGCATTCAAAGTGTTATAGGTTTTATGTTATAGAACCTAATGATTATGTGTCGATGAACTCTATAATAGAGTCAAGAGATGCAATGTTTGATGAAGAACGGTTTACGTCTATACCAAGACCAATAGGTATGATTTATCCATCTTCGAGTAAGATAGTTGAAGATGATGTTGAAGGTACTGATGATGTACCTGGTCCATCTGTTCCTAGGAAAAGCACGAGGACAAGAAAAGCTAAGTCTTTTGGGTCTGATTTTCAACTTTATTTAGTTGAAGGAACAAGAGATATGACTTTATCTCAACATGAATATTGCCTCATTATTGAGGAGGATCCAAGGACTTTGAGTGAAGCAATGGCTTCTAGGGATGTTGCTTTCTTGAAAGAAGCAATCCAAAGTGAGATTGATTCCATCATGCAGAATGATACTTGGGAAGTCACTGATTTGCCTCCTGGATGCAAAGCATTAGGAAGTAAATGGATTCTTAAAAGGAAGATGAAAGTGGATGGAAGCATAGACAAATATAAAGCCAGATTGGTTATCCAAGGCTTTAGACAAAAGGAGGGAATTGACTTCTTTGATACTTATGCTCCTATTGCTAGAATTTCCACTATTAGATTGTTGTTAGCTCTTTCAGCTATACATGATCTAGTTATTCACCAAATGGATGTGAAAACTGCATTCTTAAATGGTGATTTGGATGAGGAAATTTACATGAAACAACCTGAAGGGTTTGTGATGCCTGGACATGAAAACAAGGTATGTAAATTGAAGAAATCATTGTATGGTCTGAAACAAGCACCAAAACAATGGCATCAAAAGTTTGATGATGTGGTCTTGTCTAATGGTTCTTCTTTAAATCAAGCTGACAAGTGTGTGTATAGCAAATTTGATGCTTCTGGTAAAGGAGTTATAATTTGCTTATATGTGGATGACATGTTGATCTTTGGTACTGACCAAGATCAAGTTGATAAGACAAAGGAATTCTTGTCATCTAATTTTGATATGAAAGATCTGGGGGAGGCTGAGGTGATTCTTGGTATTAGAATCAAACGAGGAAACAATAGTATCTCTATTTCTCAATCACACTATATTGAGAAGATACTGACAAAGTTTAACTTTGCTAATTGTTCTCCTGTTTATACTCCAGTAGATCCTACTGTGAAGTTTCGACCTAATAACGGAACTCCAGTGTCTCAGCTAGAATACTCTAGAGCTATTGGATGTCTTATGTATGCCATGATTAGCACTAGACCAGATATAGCTTTTGCTGTGGGAAAGCTTAGTAAGTACACTAGCAATCCTAGTGCTCTACATTGGCAAGCTCTGGGTCGAGTATTTCAGTATTTGAAATGAACCATGGATTATGGTTTGACTTATAGTGGTTATCCTTCTGTTTTAGAAGGTTATTCCGATGCCAGTTGGATTAATAACATGGAGGATCACTCATCTACGAGTGGTTAGGTATTCCTTCTTGGAGGAGGTGCTATTTCTTGGGCTTCAAAGAAACAGACTTGTATTACAAACTCAACTATGGAGTCTGAATTTGTTGCTTTAGCTGCAGCTGGTAATGAAGCTGAGTGGCTGAGGAATTTGGTTTATGAAATTCCTTTGTGGCCTAAACCGATATCTACCATTTCTATCAGATGTGATAGTGCTGCTACCTTGGCTAGGGCTTATAGTCAAGTGTACAATGGCAAGTCTAGACACTTAGGTGTTAGACATAGCATGATTCGTGAGCTTATCATGAATGGTGTGATATCTGTGGAGTTTGTAAGAACTCAACTGAATTTAGCCGACCATTTAACCAAAGGGTTAGCAAGAGATCTCGTACGTAAGGCGGCTATTGGGATAGATTTAAAGTCCACCTAATTAAATCCTTGTATCAAGATACCCAATTCCCATCTAACGTAATGTTAAATGCTGAATTCAATGAGGAAAGCTTGATAACTTTGGATTGGAACACATAATTACATCATCCCACGGTATGTGTTCAGAACTGCAAGATGAAGGAGGTTGAAATTATATTTCTTAATGGTTTTTTGACAAATTGCATGTGCAGGTGCAAGAGTAAAGAACCACCTATATAAGCATGAAGTTTAGCTGCTTCAAGAAGCTTGGGACTTGGCTTTGATATGCTTATTGAAGGATAGGACACAAGCTAGTAAAACATAGTGTCAAGTGGAACATGTGAATGTGTAAACTGTTGTGTATATTATCTTCATGTATTCACTATGAATAGAAGGAGTTCAATCCTTAGTGACACTCTTATATTCGAATATTTGGAATGCTAATGTACTCATGTGAAATTCAATCGTCTCGACATTTCATTTATGCATCAGTTTGTTGTTTGTTATGAGTTTATTTTAAGTTAATCAAGATTACACTTAAATGGGGGAGGATTGTTGGTGATTTTGCATCACCGATATTATTTAAGTGTAATAGATTGACTTAGTTGACCAATGTGTAATTGTAATAAATGTTCAACAAGTCGGGGTTGTGCGGAGTGCACCCTTGTATGACGTTATTATGATTATCGTTCGGGGCGAAGCCCCGAATGACGGGGGTCCGGGGGCAGCGCACCTGGTAGCAAGGTCCAAGGGGCGGCAGCCCCTGGCAGGGTCCAAGGGGCAGCGCCCCTGGCTGGGGTCGAGGATTATATTCTAGAAAATAAAATTTCCGGTATTTTGTCCCTTAAATTTAACTGCTTCGGTTGGTATTAAAACTGCTTTGGCAGTTATAACCGCATGTCGGTTTTATTGGTCATAGGATTATATTCTCAAATTGGTTCTGTTTCATAACGGACAAAAACATATTCTCAAGTTCAAATCTGAGTTTTATCCGATTTGAGATTTCGGTAGAACCACCGAAATACATCAATCTGATAGTGTTTACACGACTCTCAGATTACTGTGATCAAATTTCCTAACATCTATATGAAAGTACAATACTTTCAAAAAAAATTGTGAATTATTTAAAAGTAGACTGATTTTTCCAGGTTTCATGGTTACAATTTAGTGATTTTGATCTTTTATTTAGTTTCAGGAAAAATGCTGACGAATGGGACTCAAATTCAGAGATGATATGCTGCAACTCCTCACATACTTACAAATAACTTATACTAGGTCTTTTGTGTCACATTTTTCAAAGGAGATGCCACAAACGATATTTTTACTTTGTAAATTTATGTGTTGCATCACGCTATTAAATAACTGCATGTCACAAATAAGGCGACACAAATGAGCATTTTTGTACTAGCTAGTGTTTAGAACCAACTTGTAAAAACCTGAGTTGAAATGCATCATCAGTTTGATCACATAAATAGAAAGTAGAAACAAGAGGGAATAGTTTAATACAAATTATATTAATAATAGCCACCACACAAACGAAAGACGTAATTCGGGTCAAAATCAGGGAGAGGTCCTGTGTACTCAGGCATGGAAACCCCAGTATTATATCGAGGCAGGATGTTCACCAAAGAAGGCCAGTTCTTAGGTACAATTTCCTTGGGACCGCTAATTATGTAGTCTTTGGTTTGGCCAGGAGTGAAGTGCAAAATCACATATGAGTTTCCTTTGAACAGGTAAGCCTCCTGAGAGTTATGTGACGCAAACGCAGCTCCTATGTCGCTATCGAAAATAGTGTTCTGTAAGCAATTAAACCCGTCTACTATAGGACGTATATGAATGAGTTTTCGTTGAATATAGTCAACGAGGGCATATTCTCCGCCTTTGAAGATGTAAACTTGATTAGGAACTGATGATTCAAATGCAGCATCCACCATCGATTTAAACTTTGTACCTTTGAAGAAAGGAAACATCTCGTCGATTAATTTAGGACCTTCAAGAATCTTATCATTTGTAGTCCCGGGTGCATAATTTATTTTTGCGCAGCTATCTCCGGAAAAGATAAATGATTCATCATGACCACCATGACAACCAAAAGCAGCGTCTATTCCACAATCAGCAAATTCGGTACAAAAAAGGGAGTGAAAACCATTTTGTATGTAATGAGGGCCGTCGACAACCCGAGCATTCGTTGTTCCAGGATCGTAATTCAATACAAGATACTCACGCCGGAAGAACAAATATACTTCATTGGTTCTCGTTGAGCGGAATGCTGAGTCAATATAGCTTTCAATAGTAAGCACCTCCTCTGAGTAATACTTATGTATTCGATCTTGTTCTGCTTTACTTATTGCCACTTTTCTCTTCGCTCGCTGCCTTTCTAGCAGCTTACTGATTCTGTTTTTATAATTGTCGGGGTAATAAGAAACTGCTGGCCTCTGGATTCTGATTTCCCTTTGTTGTGGATGTGATTGAGGATTGGAATTCCTATTTATGTGGGAGATGTTATTGGCTCTAGTCCATCTTGTAAATCTCCTACAATCAATCAATCAAAGATTTAAACTATTTTAAAATTTTGAAGCATTGATTGATCTATTACAAGCGCAATTAATTAAAACTAGGGAAGGGGTAAACACACAGCATGGGCAGAACTTGTTACAGCTCCAACTAATATGTACGAATAGAAAAGGAAAAGAACAAAAGAGAAGAAGAATAAAACTACAAACCAATTGTCTATTATTCACCTAGAGAGTTTCTCACAAAAAAGGCAGCTTCTAACCAGATAAAATGCCACGGTATCAGTTACTAAACAATAATGTTTGTTAGAAAAGTAACAGCGTTCTTTATAATTTCGAAATTCAAGCAAAACTGATGATAAGAAAAGTCCAATTTATCTAATATGAGTGACTATAAGATTATCAATGGTGTCGCCAAAACTAAAAGCTTGGAAGCCAACTGAATCTAAGGATTTAAGAGATGTATGCTGTTAGAAGAGTTTGAACACGTATAAGGTCACACGCCGTCATCTGATTAGTATATGCTTTAATAGAAACGACGCTCATAAACAAGTTTGCTTTGAATTCATTCTGCATTGTTGCCAAGGATTTTCAGACATCTTGCCAACACAACAGATTAAAAAAAAAAATGTCATAGACAAGGCGCAGTTAACTTTGGCTCGTGCTATGGATTTAGTTACTGCTGCCCGTAAGGTTAATCAACAGAATAACAAATCCAAAGGTACAAAGACAGGTTACTTCCAAAGTTTTATACTTTTCAATGTTTCACCATTATATAGGATCCTAACCCATAAAAAGTTACCCGCAAATACAAAAATGAGAAACGAAACTAAAAACATTGACACATATATCACCAAATAGTAATGGAATGGATTAGGATTTAATAGTGCTACTTGACTAGAACTAGTAGTAGGGATGATATGGTAGTTAAAAACTTCTCCAGCAGCAAAAGAATGGGGATTCTGGACATGTTATAACCTCATGTAAAAATGACCCGTTCGTAGAAACGCTTCAGGTAGCAACCTAATGAATAAGTATTGTAGTTTTGGTTCTGTACTACACCATAACATGAGTACTTAGTATCCAATGGTGAGTCATGAGTGGTTAGTATTTCATTTTTAGGCGACTTTTATCAGGCAAAAACACTTCAATTCTATAAGAAACGATACCACTCTTCAAAATCATTTGATATAACAATCTGGGCTACAAGCATCAATAAACATAAACATGATGTTAATCAGGAGACTAAAGTTGATTTGACTGCAACAGGAACCAGACCCAATCTAAGTCTGTAGTAAGACTAGAAAAGGTAAAAAAGAAAAACAAGTTTTATTTTTAATTATCACATAGTAATATTTTACCTGCACATAGATGATAACATCATGTTGCAACTGTCTGTCTGTCTGTCTTGGACGGATGGGATGATGATCGATGTTTTGTGAGTGACGATCGAGTAAAAGAGAGATTGATCGAGGGAGGTGGTAATTAACTTTTATTTTACTCGATAGAGGGATGTTAAAACTGGATCACATAGTAATTAACCAGATGTATCACGTTATTATGTTTTGTGAGTGACAGTGTTTATATATATATAGAACCTCAAACCTAGGCCCGGATTTGGCCCTTTTTTTGCACAAAGCCCACTTCATACTATATATGATAGATAGATATATCAAACTCACGCACATTATTATTATTGACTTATTTCAAACTACTTTAATTTACTACTATTCGGCTAAATTATAAAAAAATAATGCTTTCGAATATGGACTTTACATACCTGTTTAAGGATTTTCTAATAGACCGTAAGGCCCAGTGATTGAATATTAACAAACATATGTGTCTAAAAGCGGATTTTCATATTAGTTTATACATGCAAAAGTATAGAATGGTTAGGATGGTTTCAACGACGTGTTGGAAAAGACGATTTGTAAATATGGACTTTTGTCATTTTGAGGGAAAATATGGGAAGTTAAAAAGGGAACATGGGAAAACGAGGTTGGAAACCTTAGGAAGCTTTTACAAACAAACTGGTCATGCAACAATTTTATAAAAAGTCCCACACTTAGGAAATATTGGAATGACTTATTTACAAAATAATAAAGTATTACTAGTATTATTTTAACGCTCGGCTATTTTCTTATACTTAATCGTTACTCTCGGAATACTGAGCTCACGTCTGGTGTATGTATATACTTCCAAATCATCTAAGCCGTATTCTTATTGTCAAGCTCTTCATTTATTTCCTCTCACAAATTCGACTCCGAATTGTAAATTTGTATTCTTAAAATCATACGTATTCTCATATTCCTCTATCATACATCATGCGTGGATTTCAAACTTGTCGAGTCAACTACATAGTCACCACACAACCATAATACAAAGTACAACATATCAAGTATGCATGACATTATCAAAAGCAACAAGTCAAACATTGTACAACAAGACATTATCATAGAACACAACACTAAGATTAACTTATTGCTAGGTCGTGGCCGGCTACCGTTGCACATTTACTTAGAGATAATCTAGTTCAGCTACTATCATCTTGTTTAGGTGAATTCTCGTAGCCTCACTTTTTTACTCTTTTCCGTTGAGGAAAATGATACTCAAATATGTTTTGAATTGTTTTCATCACTGTGTGAAACTGTTATCTTTTTAGACAATGCTATGTGCCTATGACTGCTATGTGAATGACATGATACTGGATGTTCTTATGGTGTGGTTCTTATCTGGCGATTTGGTGATCGTGTGTTCTTATGTGCTTATGGATGTTCGACCCTGTATATAGCTCCAGCCGGTAGGCTTTAGGTGCAAGTGTTCTGAGAGGTTCGGATCTTTGGGATCCTTGGTGCTTATTGTGTTGTGCCAACACATAGTTGCTAGGATTGAGTTCTAATTTAGTGCATGTATTCACTGTCATATTGCACAATTGTCCACTAATTAAAACCATGGCACAACAACTTGGTTTACTTATAAACCTATGAGATCACCAACTTTATGTTGACCTTTTCAAGTATCATTTTTGGGTGAACAATGTTTTATAGATGAAGGAATTGGATTCAAGAATCGTTATAAACTGAGATGTTTTACAAAGACACGTGTTCGTCATACTTTCAAGATAAAATTCAATGTAACTAAGTGAATGGATTCTTTATACAAAGTATGGCTTATCTTGTATGTTGTGCAATGTACTATATACATTGCACCCTAAGTTTTCCGCCGCTGTCGGGGTGTGACATATATCAATTTGCCCTCAAATTTTTGATATCCGGTCACATTCTCTAAAAACTTTTCATCCCCATCAACCAGCTTAACTAGTTTATTCTTCTTCTTACTAACATACAAATGAATTTTAGAAGGCTTGCAAGCAAGCATACCAAATTCACTGTCACACCTAAAAATGTGCAGCGGAATGGCATTTACGGGGCATGACTTCATAGTTAAGAACACAAGGCGTCCAAAATAGAGAAATACTAAATGAATATCACAAACTTAAGTCAAGTTACAATAATCCCAAGAGTCGGGTGTAAACAGCTCTTAGTACATGAGTTCACCAACTGATCAAGTCTTAATGTAATAAGCTAAATGCATAACTCCTCAGGAGCACAGCCCGGGAGGGTCTTGTCTTAAGTCTTGCAAAATCAGGCCAATATCCAAACTTCTAAGTAACTTCATTAATAACACCTGAAAATGGATACTCGAAAATGTCAACATAAAGTTGGTGAGCTCGTAGGTTTAAGAGTTAAACCACTAAGCTGTGAATGATATAGAGTAGGACAATAATGAGCATGATATACAAATATAAGCACTAACCGAAACCACAATACTTGTAACAACTGAACCTCGCAAATGACACATGTACACGATTTGCAATACCCCGATAGTACTATCAATGCTTCGGCTCCAAAACGGAGTTAAACAGTTGCGCACAAATGTCACATATGATAAAATCACACAACAAGGCACATATTGCAATCAAACACACATAATTGTCCAAAATCACAGTATGAAAACAGTTTAAAATATCATTTGAGTACATTTTCCCCCAAGAAAAACATACTGAAAAAGAGGCTACGAAAACTCACCTCAGTAAATCAGCAGTCTAAAGTAGTAGTCAAGTAGAACTAGTGGATGACACCGAAACGCGACCTATATTAGTATGGCAAGTTTAGTTTACAGACTTATGTTTAAGACTCGATGAATGAAGTTTAAATAGGTTTAAAAGTTTTTATGTGTTTGTGTTAGTGTTGCTTGTGTGGCGGTGTTCAAGATTAAATAGTTTCTAAGGATTTGTAAGTATTGGCTATTGAAAAAGTGTATAAATATTTATAACTATATGTAAGTAAAAGTACATATATGATGAATGTGTCACCGGTTCAAAAGTAGACAATGGCAATGTACGGCAAGTATCACAAAATAAACCTTGTGAAAATAAACGTGCTCTGACTCTAAAAATACTTGTAACAATTATTTTAGTCACTTAATATATATATTGGAGTTTTCGTTGAAAGGTATTTATGTATATATATGTTTAAGTTTAACGGTTTGTTATAATATAATTTAGTGTCAATAAAATGTTTGGTTTTCGTCCTTTAGTCGGTGTTAATAGAAAAATAAGTTAAGTATATACTTTTGACGAACATTGGGCATGACCCGTTATATATATTAGTTTCTCAAAATCTCTTCTACTGCAATTTACAATTTATAGTTTCTAAATATAGCTTAACTAATTAAACCTTATAAGTATAATTTGTTAAAAGAAGAAATTAATTAGTTCTAGTAGTTCAAGGGTTAGATGTGAAATATAGTAAAAAGAAATAAATATAAAAAATGACAGGTGCCAGGTTGCTCATTTTGTTTTATTACCCAAACGATTTGGTTATATGGTTTATCAAGTCTGTGATATATATTGCACTCATGTTGTGTTTAGAGTTTGTATTTCATTTTAAAAACTTGTTTTGCCATTTTAACAGTCAAAAGCTATTGTTTCACTTTGTTTGACCATGGATTAACAGTCAAATTAACAGAAATGCTAGTTTAGGGACCAAACCTGTAATGAGTCAAAACCACAAGGATATGACCCGCATGAAAAAAAAACACACGGACTAAACATGTGAAATTTGACAAACTACTAGGACGATTTTTGTAATTAACTCTAGCATTTAAGCTTACTAATTTACCATGGGTCAAAATTGTTTAGATTAAGCACAAGCTTATTTGCTTAGTGCTTATTAGTGTATTATGAGTGTATTAGCAACCACACAAGCTCAAAACAACAAACTTCTAAGCATATGTGCATGTATGTCGAGCATTGCATAATTGAAGCTCTTTTAGTTTTCTAACTTAAAAATAGTTACATGTTACTAAGTATAATTATGTTTAGCACATTTAAAACTCAAGGACATATGAAGTGTAAAGGTTAAAGGATTCTTACAAGAGCTTTGTGCGCAAACTCGACAAGAGGAAACCCAAGAACCAAAGAAGTATAACCCAAGAACCTTAACTAATCCAATCAAAACCCCAAACTCAATCCACTTTGAACCCAAACCAAATTTAGCCTTGTATCTAGTCACTTGAAGTAGTTATTGATCACGTATGGTCTCCCCAACACCCATACGGTCTGACGCGGACAGACCAGGACACCATGGATTCCCCTGAACCCACACAAGCGCGGTTGCGGACTAGAAACGTAGCCCGACTACGCCACTAAACCCTTCCGCGGATAGTAGATACGTCCGAAGAAGGATACAACCGCGCTTCACACAAAGGGAAAGGAATCTTGCCTAGGTTGAACGTACTACGACCTGCAGTCCCCAAAAAGAGAAAGCGGGACAACTCCCGCCCAAAAGCATCACCATCACAGCAAGCAGACAAGCTCTGCAGCGGGCTTACGTCACAAACTATCGCTCTCAAGACCCGTGACCTTGAGAACACGACAGAAAGGTCAACCATATAAATAGAGGTCTCACCTCTACCCAAACGGTAACATACACACTCTCTCTCTCTAGAACTCATTTCATCTCTCTAAAACAACCACTTACTCTCACGCCGGAGGTTGACCGCGGAACCCCGTTCCGCGGTGAGACTAACGGTGTTGGTTTTCTTAGCAGCTGGCAATCGAAGATTTCACTTAATACAAGATCTATTCTCTGAAGAGTTAGCTTAAACTAATCCTCGTAGGAGAAGCGCCCAGATTTGTATTAACAAGTTGGCGCCATCCGTGGGACCAGTAACACAACTGCGTCTCCTTTTTTTTAAAAAAAAAAACACTAATGAGCAATCTGGCAGAAAACCCTTCCCCGTCCCCTGAGCCGTCCACGGTCAGAAACACGGGGGGGAACGAGACAGTGCAAAATGCAGAGAAACACCACACTAATGCCGCGACAGACGCGTCAATAAGGGAGTTCTGCGAAAAGCACTACCATCAGATCTTGCCCTTTATGGCAGAAAAAGTCCATCAGGAAAAACTGGACCGGGTCAAAACCCGTCTAGATTTTGACGATGAGACTAGAAATGAGAAATCTCGAGAACACGCTCGGAATACTCGGTCAGAGCAGGAAAGAAAACGGGCACCTAAAAGGAGGCGCGAGGCCAGCCCCAGTGTTAGGTCAGACCCTTCGGAGTACTCCAAGTCGAGAAGTGTTTTCTCGAGACTCAACAGTCGAGAAAATGGGTGTTCTAGAGAAAAAAGCCAGCGGGAAATCAAAAGGCCACGACCAGATGTCTTCTTGAGACTGGAAAAGGAACGTCCACACATATCCACAAGACTTGGTGACCGAAAACCGAGTGTATTCTCCAGACTCCAGTCAAAAGCTACCCCCAGTAGGCAATACAGAAGAGAAACTGAGAAGCAAAGACACCAGCGAAGCCGGAGTGTTACCCACGGCAGTACTTCCCACTCGAAGTCGGGCGGAGGAGAAACATATCACTCATGCCGCATTAAAACAAAGGAAGTATCCACCCCGGAAAGCGGGGAAAGCACCGGAGGACACCGGAGGTCCACCCCGAAAAGCAAGAAACGGGACGATGACGACCTCTATTCCCCGTATGACGTGGCTGACACAGACCCCTTCACCTGTTGCATACGGAATTTTGAGTTCCCGGACAGAACAAGAATGCCAGCTCACATTAAAACATACGATGGGACAGGAGATCCGGAGGATCATTTGAAGATCTTCCAGACCGCGGCAAAAGTGGAAAGATGGGCCATGCCCACATGGTGCCACATGTTTAACTCCACCCTCGTCGGGCACGCCCGCAGCTGGTTTGATGAGCTAAGTCCGGAAAGCATTGACAGCTTTGAGGAATTGAGGTCACGCTTTCTCTCGTACTTCCTACAGCAGAAGAAGTATACGAAAGACCCTGTCGAATTGCACCATATAAAGCAGCGAGAAGGGGAGTCCACGGAGGCATTCGTGGAACGCTTCAAGACGGAGAGCATGTACGTGAAGGGAGCTCCAGAGTGCATGAGAGTGTCTGGCTTCATGCACGGAATAACAAACCCGGAACTAATCAAAAGGCTCAATGATAACATCCCCCAGTCGCAGGATGAAATGTGGAAGGTTGTGAAGGCATTTCTTAGAGGTGAGGTGGCCGCAGCCAACCAGTCAAAGAAGAAACACCCCGAGCGGAAAGGAGAGTTTAGGAACCGCTCCAGGCCGGAGAGGAAGAGAGGGGACAGGTTCACACCCCTCACAAAGACACCGAAAGAAATCCTGGCCATGGATACGGTCAAATTCACAGCTCCTCCACCAATGTCCAGCCCGGCCGAATCCAGAAATTAAGACAAATACTGTGATTTTCACAGGGAAAAGGGGCACAACACGGACGAATGCTATCAATTGAAGAAACATATAGAGGAGGCAGTCAGGTCCGGACAGCTCGCACATTTGGTCAAAGAGATCAAGAATGGAGCACAAAAGAATGGTGGCCCCAAGGGAGGAAAGAAAGAGACCGTGGCCAAAGACAAAGCCCATGCCATATACATGGTCAATACTTGGCAGCGTTCGGTCAAACCCAAGCTGTTTCCAGAAGGAGTCTTGAGCATGGAAATATCTTTTCCTCCCATATCCGGGGATGCCTGGGATGATCATCCGCTGGTGATCAAGGCGGACGTAGAAGGATGCACAATCCACAGGATGTACGTGGAAAATGGAAGCGCCTCAGAAGTCCTGTACGAACATTGCTTCAACAAGCTAAGCCCAGACATCCGCAAAAGGCTAATTCCTGCCACGTCGCCACTGTTGGGTTTTAGTGGAGAACTCTCGTGGCCATTAGGACAGATCCTCCTGGAAGTTACGTTGGGAGACGAGGAGAACTCAGCCAGCGCTTGGATGAATTTCATGGTTGTGCGATCTCCGTCCCCCTACAACGGAATAATTGGACGTCCGGGGATTAGGCTGTTAAGGATAGTGCCATCCACGGCGCACGGGATGCTAAAATTCCCTACCCGTGGCGGAATTGTGACTCTGCATAGTGACAAGGTGGTCCCGGTTGAATGCAGAATGATCGTGGAACCAGAGCCCGGCCAGGGAACTACGGAAGTGAAAGAAGGAGTCGCGGTGGCAATCAACCCAAAGTTCCCCGACCAAACGGTCGCAATAGGGGGCGGGTTAAGCGAAAAAGGAAAGAAGAGCCTCTGCGACCTGCTAAAGAACAACTTGGATATCTTTGCCTGGGAACCTTCTGACATGACCGGGGTCCCGCGGACAATCGCGGAACATAAACTGAATGTCCGGGACGGTTATAGCCCGGTACGACAGAAGAAGAGAGGACAGGCCCCGGAAAGAAACAAAGCAATCAACGAGGACGTCACCAAGCTAGTGGCAGCGGGGATCATGAAGGAAGTACACTACCATGATTGGCTGTCTAACCCCGTACTCGTCAAAAAGAGTGACGGGAGCTGGAGAATGTGTGTGGACTTCAAGGATCTAAACAAAGCCTGCCCGAAAGATTGCTACCCCTTGCCGGAGATTGACTGGAAGGTCGAATCCCTTTGCGGATACCCGTTCAAATGCTTTCTTGACGCGTACAAAGGGTATCACCAGATATAGATGGCGGCCGGGGATGAAGAGAAGACAGCGTTTCACACAAACCAAGGCATCTTCTGCTACACAAAAATGCCCTTCGGTCTGAAAAACGCTGGTGCCACATACCAAAGACTTGTGGACAGGGCGTTCGAGAAGCAAATCGGAAGAAACTTGGAAGTGTACGTTGACGATTTAGTAATCAAAAGTCATTCGGAAGAAGAGGTACTCAGGGACATAAACGAAACATTCAAGACCCTAAGGAACATCAATATGAAGCTTAACCCCAAGAAGTGCACATTTGGGGCGGAACAGGGAATGTTTCTAGGTCATGTGGTGAGCAAAGAGGGCATCCGAGCCTGCCCAGACAAGTCTGCGGCCGTAGCTACCCTCAAATCCCCGACTACCAAAAAGGAAGTGCAGTCTCTGAATGGAAAACTAGCCAGCCTCAGTCGTTTCATGTCCAAGTCAGCGGAGCGGTCCCTCCCGTTCTTCAGGACATTGAAGAAGTGCATCAAAAAGAGCGACTTTTATTGGACAACAGAGGCAGAGCAAGCATTCAAAGAAATAAAGCAGCACATTGCTAACCTACCAATGGTCATAGCTCCACAGCCAAAGGAAGAATTGATTATGTACCTGGCCGCGTCCCAAGAAGCTGTAAGCGCGATCTTGTTAGCACAAAGAGAATCAAGGCAACAGCCAGTGTATTTCGTCAGCCGCGCCCTAAAAGGCCCGGAGATGAATTATACTCCAATTGAGAAGCTCGTCCTGGCGCTGGTGTATGCATCTCGCAGGTTGCGGCGATACTTCCAAGCACATCCGGTTGCGGTGATCACGGACCAACAATTAAAGCAGGTCTTGACCAAGACGGAAAAAAGTGGAAGAATGACCGGATGGGCAATAGAGCTAGACGAGCATGACATCACCTTCAGACCCCGGACAGCCATAAAGGGACAGATTCTGGCAGACTTCATCACTGAGATCCCAGATGAAGACACTCCTGACAAGAAAACAGACCAGCAACAATACTCTGAGCCATGGAGCCTATTCACGGACGGGTCCTCGTGCATAGAAGGGTCCAGAGCAGGCTTAATCCTGACAAGTCCGGAAGGGCAGGAGTTCACCTACGCCCTCCGTTTCGAGTTCGAGGCATCCAACAACGAAGCCGAGTATGAGGCACTAATTGCAGGACTAAGGATTGCTGAACAAATGCAGGTCAAAGACTTATCAGCAAATGTTGACTCCCGTCTCGTGGCGAACCAGATAAACGGAGCATACGAAGCGAAGGAGGAAAGCATGGTGTGTTACTTGGCCAAGGCCAAAGCACTAATTGCAGGGTTCCGGACGTTCTCAATCAGACAGGTTCCCCGGAGTCAAAACAAACAGGCTGACGCACTAAGCAAAATGGCATCCACCAGCTTTGTTCACCTGAGAAAACAGGTCCTCGTGGAAGTCTTGAAGAAAAAATCCATTGAAGAAAAGGAGATACTGGCAATTGTGGAAGAGGACGGGGATACGTGGATGACGCCCCTGACCGAGTACCTACGGGACGAAATACTACCAGCGGACGACAACAAGGCAAGGAAGCTGCGGATCAAAGCAAGGCAATACGCGTTGAAAGACGGAATCTTGTTCTGGAAATATTTTCTAGAACCTTGGCTCCGATGTGTAGGCCCCACCCAAGCCAACTACGTGCTGCGAGAAATCCACGAAGGATCGTGTAGCATGCACTCCGGCCCAAGGGCAGTGGTCGCCAAAGCAATTAGGTCCGGATACTATTGGCCGACAATGCACAGGGATGCACGCGAGCTAATTCAGAAATGCGAAGATTGCCAAGTCCACCGCCCGGTACCCAAGAATCCGCAACAAAATTTGACCCCAATCACCTCCCCATGGCCTTTTTACAAATGGGGTATCGACATCTGCGGACCTTTCCCAGAGGGTCCCGGCAAGGTTAAATTCATGATTGTCGCGATAGACTACTTCACTAAATGGATCGAAGCCAAACCCTTAGCCTCCATCACAGGAAGGCAAGTGAAGAAGTTTGTTTGGGATAACATAGTCTGCCGCTTCGGCTTGCCGGGAGAGATAGTGTCGGACAACGGAAAGCAGTTCCGCGACAATCCTTCAAAGATTGGTGCCAGAAGCTCAACATTAAACAGCGGTTCGCGTCGGTGAAACATCCGCAGGCAAATGGGCTGGTTGAAAGCGCGAAAAAAAGCTTGGGGGAAGGCATCAAATCAAGATTGGAAAAAGGAAGCAAGGACTGGGTGGAGGAAGTGCCGCACGTGCTCTGGGCACATAGAACCATGATCAAAATGAGCAACGGGGAAACTCCATTTTCCCTTACGTACGGCACCGAAGCAGTTATCCCGGTCGAAATTTGAATGCCAAGCCTTCGATGCACAGCCGTCCACCAAATCTCCAACGACCAGCAGCTTCGTTTAAACCTGGACATCCTGGAAGAGAAAAGGGAAGCCGCGGCCATTGAAGAAGCACGTAGCAAAGCAAGAATGGAGGGGTACTACAACTCCAAGGTACGAAGCACGGCATTCAGACCCGGAGAATTTGTCTACCGGAGCAATGAAGCCAGCAGAGCAGAAGATACTGGAAAACTTGGCCCCAAGTGGGAGGGGCCGTATGAAGTAATCGAAGAAATAGGGAATGGAACATACAAGCTCAGAGCCGCGGATGGGGAGACACTCCCGAGGACATGGAACATCCGCAACTTGAAGAAATGTTACATCTAAGCGTAAGTAGGTTGTCCCCGTCTTTTGTAAGTTGATTACGGACCAGATCCGGACAACAGGGGAACTTTAACTTTTCATATCTCTATTGTACTGTTTTTCTAAGTAATGAAACGTAGATTCCTGGCCCGCTCTACAAATTTTCCAAAATACATATGCAATCATTTTCTTTTCAAGTGTTAAACCCTGTGCATAATTCTCACAACCGCGACAGACAGTGTCGCACATACAGGACGAGCAACCTCAAAATTGACTCAGGCATGTAAGTGGTATTGCAAACCCATTGTCCATTGTTTGATACCCCCGGACTTCTTAAGTACGGCCAAGGGTACAAAGCCCGGATTACCCAACCCCGGCAATCAAACAAAAAACATGTGTACAAACGGCTCCAACACTTTCATTAAGTACGAAATAAGTTCTGTACAAATACTCAGGGGCATACCCCCGGATTACAAAAAAGAGGCATCGCGGTAACGGCGACCCTAAGGAAAAACTAACAAGAGCACCAAAGCTTCACTAAAAAGGCGGCATAGTCTAAATGCCGCCCATACAAAAAGACCACTTCAAACGCCACTCGCGTGATCTCCACCATGATCCAGTACGCTCGCGTCAAACATGTCATCATGACCGGGCCTTTCTTCATCTTCTTCTGTTTCATCCTCCCCAGTAGGACCAGTAACCGCAGAAGAAGGGGTCGGACCAATGGGAACGATCACCATGGAAGGCTCCCCGGTAGAAGTAACCTGATGGTCCACCTCCGACACAATTAACTAGGGGTTCCATATATCAAACTTCCTACCGTAGGCTACCTTCTTCCTCTCCTTGTACGCAGCAATGGCGCGCGGGCGTCGGGTGATAGTTTGGAGCAAAGAGTTGGGAAGGGCAACCTCTTCCCCTACCGGGGGATTAAACACAAACTCCCCCGCACTACCCGGCCGCTTGTAAGCTCCCGGAAAATTTCAATGTACTTAACACTTTAATCAGGAATTAAACACGATCTATTTCGTCATGAAATTTTCTAAACATCACATTTGCATATCATTTGGCATATGCATGATCAACGCAGCTTGAGCGTTCATAAAAGGTACCGTTGTGATCTAAATAAATTTCCCCACGATCTTGATAACCTTAAAACACGTAACGAATACGTAAAAATTTGTAAAAATACGAATTAAATTATAATAAAAATATATTCAAATTCGTATCGGGCCTCGGAACTCACTGGACTTTATTCCACCTCGTGACTCAACCCGACTCGTTAATGGGCCTCGTAACCGGACCCAAAGCTACACAATATTCTCGTTGGGCCTAGGCTTAACTCACGCACCAACTAAGGAGCCCAACTCCCATTCTTCTTTAGTTATGGGCCTCGTTCAAATGGATCAAACCCCCCCAAAAAGCCTAAGACCAACTACTAATATTGTAGTTAACATTTTTGTGCCTTCTTTCCTTATAACCGGACATGAAAACGAAACCCACGCTAACTAAATCTCAACCAAACTAAACTTGAAACATTGTTGTCCCATGCCTTGCGTGTAGTGGTTAAAAGAGGAGACAAATCCTTGCTTAGACTACCCTAAACCAATATAAAACTACCTAAGCTAAGCAAGACACCCTTTGACTAAACATTGACTCTATAAACCAATGGATATAATGTCCCAAGTGACTTGACTAAGCAATGGCATGCTTAGGATTCAAATCCCACGTCTAGAACTCCAACACAAACAAAGACCAAATACATTTCAACATGTGACTAATGAAACTAAAACTAGGAAAGCTAGGAAATAAAATAATGCAAAGGCCATGCTTGAGCTTTCTTTAAAAACACACGACATACACACACTCTCTTCACATGAACTCCTAAAACTTAAACATATATCTCACTCAAAGATCGTCCACTGTGGGAAGGAGAGTAAGGAAAAGAAACATTGCAAGGTGAAGGTTAGGAGATACTCGGGTAAAAATAAAGGGTACGGGTAACGTTGTAAGGAGAACAAGGGGTTCTCGTTGGTCACTTCTTTTCGATCACTTCTCACACGTATCATCACCACTCATTTTGAGTGTAGTAAGTCTCTCCCAACTCATTTCCATTTCATTTCTTCGTTTACATTTGGTTCTCTCACGTTAAATATGTTATGCGCACCATTTCAATGCAACTCGTATGGTATGCTTGATCACGACACATAGTCACACTTTAATACTAGTCTAATATGTTGAGAACACATCATAAACTTATAAGGAACACTCGTACACCTTAAAAACGCACGCGAAGCATTAATGGGCCTAAAAGCCCAACTGCTCAGCCCAATAAGCCCAACCCGTCTCCAAGAGAGATCCAACCCGGCCCAATAAATTAGTAATAAGCTAATAAGCTCTAAAAATAAGCTAGGAATAAGCTTGTAAAAGTTTTGTAAAGTTTTCGTATGTTAAAAAGGAATTTCGGACTTAAATTGCAAAACGAGTAGTTTATGGGTAGAAAGTGGAAAGTTTTCTAAAGTAAAGGGTCATTTTATACGTATAATAAGTGTTTTATGAAAGTCTAGGGACTATTAATGCTATTTTCGAAAGTATAAGGGGCAACTTTTACGTGCATGCGCACGCATGGAAACCACAAGGACCGAATATGTAATTTACCTAAACTAGCATTTATAAACTTTGGGTTAAAAATGTCAAGTTTGGAAAGTAAAGGTTTTTAGTGTATAAAGCTAACTAAAGGGGCTGTTTTTGTAAATTCAGTTTTACCAAGGGTTAAACATGTCATTTCTGAAAGTTTTGATATAAAGTATGTTTCGGGTAAAAATTGTCATTTTATCAAAGTTAAGGTACTAAACTTGTACTTTTTATAACTTGAGGGTAAAAAGTGTAAATTTGAGAAAAGTTTAGCAAAACTTATGATTTCATCATAATTTCGTAAAAATAAGTATTTTGATCATATGAGTATTTTATTTTCGGATAACGTTAAATGTATTACGAATATATATATATTTATAAGATTATAATTATATATATAAATCCGATAAAACACACGGGGAATTCATTCAAATACGTTAAAATACTCAACAAATCTATTAAGATCACAACGGGGGAACATTTCACTTATGCGTAAGTGAGGATCATTAATTAAGACAATGTAGCATGTAAATTAACTTAAAACGTTAATCACGATCGCACACTATTGGATTGGACAATCCAATGATCTATTGAATAAGAATATTCAATGCTCTATTATTTTGGTCGCGAACCAAAATGCTCATTTACTGAGACTCGCCATCTCATCATTTTAGGTTTCGAGTTGGAACCTCCGCTACATTGTGCTTGATCTATTTTTGCGTGTGCATTATCATCAAGGTGAGTTCATAGCCTCGCTTTTACTTTATTTTTATAAACCCCGCGAGGGAGATACATGCTCTAAACTAGAACACAAGGGTTTTTCATAAATGCTTGATCTTCTTGATTATTGGTACTGCCTAAGTTGTTAGCCACAAGTCCCCTGATCATGAACCATTAGTCACCGCGAGTGAACGTAGATATCGTGAATAGTACTATGGGGAATAACGAACCCCGTTTCGGTTATAGAGAAATAACCGGGGCGCACCATATCGAATATCTTTAGGTAATTGGCTATTACCTCCTTTGGGGCATACTTACGTACACTGGTAATTCGGTGTATGAAGTTGAGTCTTGGTTTCATGAGCTTAGTGCATAATAATCTGTGATATTTTTCTTATGATATTGTTAGTTTACAATGATCATGATCTTATACTTGTGTTCAACTTATTTTAAACCTATGGACTTCACTCAACAATTTTTGTTGACCTTTTTAAGCATGTTATCTCAGGTAATCTGTGAAGATTATGACCAAGGTGCGGAACGGGGCATGGCAAGGCTTATCTGGTGGTGTAAAACATAAAAGTTATCATTTCTTTCAAACTCATGATCTTTCTTTTGGGAAAAACACTTGATCTATTTACAATATTTTGTAACAAACTATTAGTTTTCGATGAATGATAACTATTTTAATAAAACGTCTCTTTCGAGTCGTTTTCTATAATTATTGACTATGATCTCCATTCAAGTAACACCCGGATTAGTCTTCCGCTGTCATTAAGATTTTCGGGGGTGTTACAGATTGGCATCAGAGCCAAGGTTATAGAGAACCAAAGAGTTTTTCAAAAGCATTTGGACTATAACCGCACTTTTAAAAGGGGACTATTTTACACCACTGCCTTACGCCCTTCCGTGACCGCTCTATGCATTAGGATTGATGCATCACTGGATCATAAGTAAATTGCATTCATTTTAGTTAGGCATGGAGATTTGCTTAGCTAACTAAAATAATTATATTATTTGGCATTTACTTACATTAATTTATGGGTTGTTACAGTACCATGTCTGCATCCCACCCAGTTGTTCTGTCCTCAGACACCGAGATGGATGATACCATGTCCTCTACGACTGTCACTATGCCAGCTCATCCCAGTCCTGTCATACCAGCTACTGTTTCGGACGAAACTGAACCTTTTGAGGAAGGTGAAGTTGCCCGAACTCCTACTGCTCCAGCTATGACTGCTCATCCTCAAGAGTACAATGCTTTTGCTTCCATGACCCTAGATCAGTACTATGAGTCGCAGCAATGGCTACCTGCTTCAGATGTTGCTGTGGATGATGAATCGTCCAAGTCATCAGAGAACACTGACTCTGCTTCATCAGATTCTTCTGGATCATCTGCCCAAGCTATCCGTCGTCGTCGACGTAGGATTCGTGTTCTTAAGCCTAATGAACCTGAGCCGTTTGGAATACCTTATAGACTGCATCCTAATGGTAAGACCTTCAAACGCACCGCTAGGAAGCGTGTGCGACCCATCACTATGACTCATGTGATGCCACCAGCTCAGTCATCACCAGTTTCACCTGCTGTTCCACCTACTGCTACTTCACCACCACTGCCACTTACTGTGTTCTACCATCAGACTACTACTGTTCCTGTTTCATCACCACCTACAGCATCACCTCCTTTGGACACTTTTAGTGAGCCACTTTTACCGCTCTGCATCAAGTGCTATTCACCATCACCATCTGATCCTGACATGCCTACTCAAGTGGATAATGAGACCGGACCAAGGAAGAAATCCGGTGATAGGAGATGGTCATTCTTGATACCTTTACTTCGACGTTGGAGAGAAGACGAGGGAGCGCCTAGTTCGTTTGAGCTTGGAGAAAGCTCGACTACTGCACCAGCTCCAGTTATACCTGTTACCGGTGAACCAGTACACCACACTATTCCTCTGTTGGCTACGAGACTTATCAGGCACGAAGACCAGTTGAATGAGCTCATGGCACATTATGATGAGATTCCACTAGTTAGGATAGAGAGCTTGGAGGAAGAAGTCGAGAACCTCGTGGTAGGTCGCTACTCCATTGAGATTGTGTTTGATATGATGAGTACTCAGATTGTGGAGGCGAGAGAGGCCGTTAACCAATTGACTCGGAGATTGGAGACTACTATTCGAGATGCTAGTACTTTGAGAGAGACTGCCTTAGGTCGAGAGAGAGTCCTACATCACGAGCTTGCATCCGCTCATGCTCACACTGCTATTCTGGAGGAGAGGATTGATGACCTCGAGGCGAGAGATCGAGCCCGTGAGCAGCAGATCCGAGACTTGACAGCCATGGTTGAGGAGATTCGTTGTCGTCAGGATGACGCATCGGGAGATGCGTAGATCCTAGTCATCTTTATCTTAATATGTATCATAAAGCCGCCATATGAGGCATTAAGGCTTGTATCTTTTTGGTTTGTAACCTTGGAACAAGAATTATGATGATGTAACTTATGGTTGTGAACAATATTATGTAATGATGTATTCCATGTATCCAATGGTTGTATTTCCTATATTCTGATGTTATGATATTATTCCTCGGTAATATATGCCGAACAAATTCTTATGTCCTTATACATATATTATGATTTGTTGAGAAAAATCATATTTCAATCGTTGTTCATACCAATATCATATCATTAATTTAAAGTGGTAATCTGGACTATTATGATATGTATAATATGAAATCAGTTTTATCATCGATCGATAATTTCTTAATCTTGGTATTTATTCTTGAAAATTTTAGAAAAATGGTCAAGAAGAAAGCTACCTCATCCACCATCACTCCCGCAGCTATTCAGAAAATGGTCGCTGAAAGTGTTAGCGCAGCTATAGCTCAACATGTCGCTGATACTGCTAGAGCCGAAGCTGAACGCATTGAAGCTGAACGAATTGCCCAAGAGGCACGTGAAGCTGAAATTGCAAGAGAAGCTGAAATTGCAAGAGAAGCTGAGAACGCCTGATAACGCTACACGCGTCGTTCGGGGTCAAGGAAACTTCCTTTTCTTCGAGCAAGTTTTATAACACCCTAGGCAGTGAACCTAATCGTTGTAGTGTAGTAATTAGGGTAAGCCACGGGTATTGATATCGTTCTCTAGGGGAATAGGAATGCTAGTAGGGAGTTACTACGCTAAGGTTAAGGTTGAGGAAGATTATTTTTGTATTTTTTTATATTTTATGAAAATGGAAAAGTACGAATCTCGGGTATTGGATTTGGGGGGTTGGTATTTCTACCGATTACTTCTACTATTATCTAATTATCTAAACTAAGGTTGTGGGAGTCTATGTCTAATTAATGTGTGCTCGTATGATAGTTTAAAGATGTGTTTACTTAGTTTGTATTACTCCTTAATTATCTCCTATTGATGGTTGAGTGTCACGTCTTATTCCTAGTTGCGTTGTGTTTCTAAAGTTGTAGGGTATGCGTTTCTCCCTAACTCTTTGAAATTACCAAAGGGTCTTGTCTACAAATCCACTTAGAGATTATAGACTCCTACTCTAAGGCACTCTTCGGATGTTTTAGCCTACAATCACTCAGGTAATCATACTCTAAGGTTCACAAAGATAAATCAAGCATTAAGTACACAACGAATGACCTATCGCATTACTAGATCATTAATCAACTAAGATAAGAAACAACCAATCAATATTCAATAATTAAGTTTCATACTTCCTAAGCAAACACACAAATAAATTAGCCGGACATGGAGAACATGCAAGCATACACACAAATAATCAAAGACATAATTGAATTAATGAAGCAAAGACTTATCTTGGTGTAAGATAGGGTTAAAAACCCTAAAATACTGTACAAGACACCTTAGGTTCGGTTTTAGGTTTTTACTCCAAAGACTCTCCACCCAAAGACTGAAAAATTCGGATTCTATATATAAGATTACAATTGCGACGGCGTCACCTTATGTTTAGTGACGCCGTCGTGTCGCCGCCATTAGGGTTTCGTCTTGGCCACGTTAACCTTGCGACGGCGTCACCTTATGTCCGTGACGCCGTCCTCTTCAGCTTCTGACGTCATCTGGATCGCATCTAGGCCGTCTGAGTAGCGACGGCCTACTCTTTCACAACTAGACGCCGTCTCTTGAAAACACGAGTTTTGAGTTCTGACCCGTCACAATAATTCTCCGACGGCGTCGCAAATAACTCCTGACGCCGTCGCCTTCTACATTCAGCGACTGTGAGTGTCTGATTTCGACTTTGGCCATTTTCTTCATATATTCGCGCCTTTTCGTCCAAATAAGTGCCATTCCAGCATTTTGCCTTCACGAGACCTAAAAAGTGAAAAGGAACGATATTAAGCAATAACGGATACAAAAGTGATCAAATAAGGACTTAAACGACCCCTCAAAATGGTACCTTTTAAAACCTTATCAAATATCCCTACACTTGTTATTTGCTTGTCCTCAAGCAAATGTGCTTTTAGCCAATTAATTTATAAGTTAGGGGTCATTCAGCATTAATTCAAAACGGTCCACAACACATATAAGCCCCGCAAAAGTCATAACAAGAACGGAAATTACATACTAGCACCTCACATGGGGTGTTTGGATACTCACATCTCTCTCAGGTGTATAAATGAAATATAACAATATAGGAAATGGAAGATAAACACTCATTAACCGGTCCTAGTACATAGATTACCATAGGCTTGAGAATAGATCAAACCTCCATCGCTTTGGCGTAAGTACCTAGGAAAGACTATCAAAGAGGTCTTTTAAAGGGTTGTAATGTTAGGCTTACGGTAGGGAAATAAGGGTTTGGTGGGATAGGCTATATAGTGGTGGTAAGTCAAAAATCTTTATGTTAACTGCATATGAAGAATGGCGTTGCTAAGCCAAGACTCGACACTCTAAACTCTAGATAACTGAATTAAACAAACATAAATTTAAAGGATAGATGTAGGATGGTAGCCCGTATGTTTTTTTTTTTTTTTTTTTTTTTTTATCACTCTATTTTTTTTCTTTTTTTTTTCTTTTTCTATTTTTTTTCGATTTTTTTTTTTTTTTTTTTTTTTTCATACACTTTTACTCTACCATCCTCTACGATAACATCAAAATACTAGGGATTTACAGGGACATCCCTACACTTGAGTTTTTATTATTCTAACACTAATTTGACCCGATTTGAAAAGATCAAAACACTTGGGGTACATTATTACGTAAACAAAGGGAATTTGAATTTAACGTTCCCTTCCCGTCATTTCATAAACTTTAACTTTTCCCATGAATCCCAATCGTCCCAAAACTGTATACAAAGGATATGACTCGACTTAGCAACTTATGCAAGCAACTAGATAATTGAACTAAGGGTTTAGGGTGATAACAAACATTTGCACTAAAAGTGAGTGCATAAGGGGTAGGCTAAGGCGATTTGGGTGTATATTTGGGGGTGGGGTGTAAACAATGCTCTTCATTGATATTCCGGAAAAACCGAAACATCACGAGAACCGCGAAAAGGATAGGCTCTGAGGGGTTAACTAGGGGTATCGTGTACTAAAGATGAGTACAACGCAAAGGGTGTGGGGGAATTACTCAACCGATGTGGAAGAAGTAATTATATTACAGGTATCAAACAAGGGTTTATCCTAATGCCTCTTATCATTTAGTTATTCCTAACTACACAAGTGTAGCCTCACTTGCGATCTCGGAATGCATCACAAAACAAGTTCTAGAATCTAATATACTACCGGTTCACACTCTAAGCATTGAAGATGAATGCTTTTAATTCCTACTAATCTAAGGGCGATCCTCACATTTTGGGTGGAATTTGGGTGGTAAGGGTTTTTGTGCTAGTCATATAACTTCCTATCCATGAGACGCTTTTGTTAAGACTAATGGCCCACTCCTATATGTCATAAAAAATTTTAAATTTGGTGCCAAAATTACCCTAACCGACATTTTCTCATGGTTTATTACACAAATACAATTGGACAAAGCAAATAATCAAGGATAAGCATAGTTTCAAAGTTCCCGTTTTATTTTCCCTCCCTACACTTAAACTGAACATTGTCCCCAATGTTCCCCGAAAGTATCAAAGTTATGATAAAAGAAGGTAATTAAAAACGAAAGAAACTAATACTCCCCTGATTAGCTCGGTAGGATCCGTGTAAAGTGGTGGTTAAATTCTTTTCAAGAAGAATTATTGCGTGAAAAGTTCCTTCCAATCTTATGTAACTTCTTCTTGCCAAACTAAACCTGCACACTTGAAGAAAATAAACGAAACCTTCGCGTAAAATCGGCGGTAATAATATATATAAGACTCGATTTAAACTAGGATATAATGCTTGTGGAATGAATGTTTACAGAATTTCTAAGAAAATTAAGACCTGGAAAATTCCAAAAATTTATAAGTAGCTCAGAAAACGAGAAAAAGTAATCTGATGTTTTTACTCCTTTCTGACGCCGTCAGGTTATCCTGACAAAAACTGGTCTGCGATTTTCTGGAAAATTTTCTGGAAAATTTACATCTTTAGAATCTGGAAAATTTTCTGCAAAACATTCATTATGACTCGATACAAGCATTTGACTCAAACAAACAAACATATATATCTTTTAATTAATTGTTATTCTCATGTTTACGTTTCTTTTGAAAACGTGTGTAATCCTCCCTACACTTATCCCTTATGTAAAATACCTTTATATGTAATTAAGACTAAGTTAAAAACAAAATAAAGCATTTTTACAAATTTAAACATGAGGATAAACAATTAATAAAAGATATATGACACTAACAAGCAAACAATTAAGCATGGGTTGCCTCTCACGAAGCGCTTTTCTTTATTAAAGAGTCTTGTAGCTAGACTCGTAGTCGTGCTCCTACGTTTCCTCACGCATCCTCAATGAGAATTCTATCATGTTGACAAAATCTTCATCGACTCTATACCTAGGCCCTAAAGTCAAGCAATCCTTATAATAATGCCTCCTTCCTTCCCACATGAATTTATAACCTTTTTCAACATCTTCCTTGCTTTTGTCCTCAAAAGCTTTGATGTTGTCTCGATCATAAATGGACAAGTGGCCATACTCAGTTGTTTTCCAAGGCATCCTATAGGTGATCTCATCGGTTCCTTCCTTGAACCTAACCGTTCCCTCATGCTTGTTATGGCTCATTCTAGATGTTTCAACAAACGGTTTCCCTAGCACTACTTGGGATAAACTATAGTCAATGACGCATCCTACATCTTCTAGAACCATAAAATCAACTAGGTAGGTGAAATTTCCTATAAAGACATGCACGTCCTTGACTCTTCCCACAAAGTTGCAAACTCCTCCCGGATACTTAGGGTCTCTCCTAATATTGAGTCGCTCATTCATAATGTCATTGTAGACAGCAGATGACATTACGTTAATGGGGGATTCCGTATCTATGTAAGCGTGGTCGACACTCCTATATCCGATCATACAAGGGATTTTTAGGTTCCAGGGATTTCCTCTCCTAATCTTTGGGCATATCCTAATGATGGGTGATCGTGGATTATTGATTATGTATTGATGGTACGCAACTTCTTCCTTAGTGGGGTAAAGATTGAAGTAAGCAATATTTTCCACATCCACGTTGTTGTTTATCATGCCATTTTCCAAATTACTGCTAATCATTGAGCCAACTATAGCAGCGCTGACTACTTTCTCAACAGCTTCCCTAATTGTACTATCAAATATTTTCTGCAAATCCTGAAGGTCGGTGTTTCTACTCACATATCGGCTTCGACGGTTGTGTTGGTTATTGGGTTGGGTTTTGAGTGACATTGAAATTTTTTGTGTTGGGTTATTAAGTGGTGGTTGGTTATCGTTCTCCATGATGAAGAGTGATGGGGTTACGAACAAAGGTTACGAAGAAGGGGGATAGACTAAGAGAAATCTAAAAATGAGAAAAAAGTTTACTTGATAGGAATCAAGCAAAGAAACCTAAACGAGGTGGACTACTAACTAGCTATTCTATTCCCCGGCAGCGGCGCCAAAAACTTGATAACGCTACACGCGTCGTTCGGGGTCAAGGAAACTTCCTTTTCTTCGAGCAAGTTTTATAACACCCTAGGCAGTGAACCTAATCGTTGTAGTGTAGTAATTAGGGTAAGCCACGGGTATTGATATCGTTCTCTAGGGGAATAGGAATGCTATTAGGGAGTTACTACGCTAAGGTTAAGGTTGAGGAAGATTATTTTTGTATTTTTTTATATTTTATGAAAATGGAAAAGTACGAATCTCGGGTATTGGATTTGGGGGGTTGGTATTTCTACCGATTACTTCTACTATTATCTAATTATCTAAACTAAGGTTGTGGGAGTCTATGTCTAATTAATGTGTGCTCGTATGATAGTTTAAAGATGTGTTTACTTAGTTTGTATTACTCCTTAATTATCTCCTATTGATGGTTGAGTGTCACGTCTTATTCCTAGTTGCGTTGTGTTTCTAAAGTTGTAGGGTATGCGTTTCTCCCTAACTCTTTGAAATTACCAAAGGGTCTTGTCTACAAATCCACTTAGAGATTATAGACTCCTACTCTAAGGCACTCTTCGGATGTTTTAGCCTACAATCACTCAGGTAATCATACTCTAAGGTTCACAAAGATGAATCAAGCATTAAGTACACAACGAATGACCTATCGCATTACTAGATCATTAATCAACTAAGATAAGAAACAACCAATCAATATTCAATAATTAAGTTTCATACTTCCTAAGCAAACACACAAATAAATTAGCCGGACATGGAGAACATGCAAGCATACACACAAATAATCAAAGACATAATTGAATTAATGAAGCAAAGACTTATCTTGGTGTAAGATAGGGTTAAAAACCCTAAAATACTGTACAAGACACCTTAGGTTCGGTTTTAGGTTTTTACTCCAAAGACTCTCCACCCAAAGACTGAAAAATTCGGATTCTATATTCGCGCCTTTTCGTCCAAATAAGTGCCATTCCAGCATTTTGCCTTCACGAGACCTAAAAAGTGAAAAGGAACGATATTAAGCAATAACGGATACAAAAGTGATCAAATAAGGACTTAAACGACCCTTCAAAATGGTACCTTTTAAAACCTTATCAACGCCCGAATTGCTCGAGAGGCTGAAGCTGAGCGTGTCGCTCAAGCAGCACGTGAGGCTGAAGCTGCTCGCATTGCTGAAGAGAATCGTGTCGCAGAAGCTGCACGTCTTCTTGAAATGGCAAACTCAAATGCAACTAACACTCCAACAAGTGAGTCCACTGTAACTCGCAAGTGTAATTACAAAGAGTTCATGAACTGCAAGCCGACATTCTTCAAGGGCACTGAAGGTGCTATTGGTTTACTTCATTGGTTTGAGAGAACCGAGACTGTATTTCTGCTAAGTGACTGCACAAATGATTGCAAAGTCAAGTTTGCGACTGGAACTTTGTTAGAAGATGCGTTATCTTGGTGGAAAGGCCATGCTCAACCAATTGGAATGGAAGAAGCTTGTAAGATTTCATGGTCAGATCTGAAACAACTGTTAATGAAACAGTATTGCCCGAGAACTGAGATCAAGAAACTCGAAGATGAGTATTACCACTTGGCTGCTAAAGGTAATGATCTCAAGACATACTTCAAGAGATTCCATGAGCTGAGAGCTCTATGTCCTCATTTGTTTCCCACCAATGAAAAGCTTTTGGAAGCTTTGATCGGAGGTTTACCTCGAAGCATCGAAGGAGATGTCATCGCTTCGAAGCCAAGAACTGTTGAAGAAGTTGTCATTGTATCCCACCATCTTATGGAACCAATACTAAAGCTTGCAAATGCACAAGGCTCAAGTGACAACAAAAGAAAGTTTGATGATCGGAAAACCTCAAATTCCAACCATCATCAGTCTAACAACAACAATCAATATCACCACAACAGAAATCAACATCACAATCGGCAAAACCGAAGGCAAGAAGCCGCAAGGGCTTATGCTGCACCCACTGCTGGAAAAGGGTATGTAGGACCACATCCCCAGTGTAACAGATGTTTGATGCACCATTCTGGACCTTGTACTGTGAAGTGCGATAAGTGCAACAAGGTAGGTCATCAAGGTAAGCATTGCCGAAACCCTGGAAGAGGCAACACGGTGACAAACATGAACTGCTATGGATGTGGAGAACCCGGTCATTTCAAGAGTCAATGCCCGAAGTTAAATGTCGTTCAAACAAACAATGCGCGTGCAAGAGTGTATATGCTAGGAGATGGAGATACACCGTTGAACCGTGACATTGTGACGGGTACGTATTCTCTTAACAATCATTCTGCAAAAATCTTGTTTGATTCTGGAGCCGATAAGAGTTTTGTATCTACTACCTTTGCACCATTACTTGAAATATCCCCAATCGCCTTAGATACAACTTATGAGATAGAACTTGCCGATGGGAAAATAATAGGAACCAACACCGTAATCCGTAATTGTCCTATCCTATTACAAGATCATTCGTTCCTCATAGATCTTTTGCCAATCAAACTTGGAAGTTTCGATGTCGTAATTGGCATGGATTGGTTGTCCAAACACCGTGCTAGGATTGTTTGTGACGAGAAAACCGTTCATATCCCGATCAACGGTGAAACCTTAGTCATCCAAGGAGATCAAAGTGGAAAGTACTTAAGTATCATATCCTGTGCGAAGTCAATAAAGTACATGGAAAAAGGATGTTATGCCTTCTTAGCTCAAGTAACGGAAAAGAAGTCGGAAGAGAAACGACTAGAGGATGTACCTGTAATCAAGGAATTTTCTGAGGTGTTTCCAGAAGATTTGCCTGGACTCCCACCTGCTCGACAAGTCGAATTTCAAATCGATCTTATTCCTGGAGCTACTCCTGTAGCACGAGCACCATACCGTTTAGCGCCCTCAGAAATGCAAGAGTTATCCAAACAACTAGAAGAGCTATCTGAGAAAGGATTCATTAGACCAAGTTCCTCACCCTGGGGAGCACCGGTATTATTCGTTAAGAAGAAAGATGGATCATTCCGGATGTGTATCGATTATAGAGAATTGAACAAGCTCACAATCAAAAACCGCTATCCCTTACCAAGAATCGATGATCTGTTTGATCAACTACAAGGCTCGAGTGTATACTCGAAGATTGATTTAAGATCTGGATATCATCAGTTACGGGTAAGAGAAGAAGATATACCCAAGACCGCATTTAGAACTCGATATGGCCATTATGAATTCCAAGTAATGCCATTCGGTTTAACTAATGCACCTGCTGTATTTATGGACCTCATGAATAGAGTTTGCAAACCATATCTGGATAAATTCGTCATTGTATTCATCGACAATATTCTTATCTACTCTCGTAATAAAGAAGAACATGCGGAACATTTGAAGACTGTCCTGAAGTTACTCAAGGATGAAAAGTTGTACGCTAAGTTTTCCAAGTGTGACTTTTGGATTGAGACAGTCCAATTTCTTGGTCATGTGATCGACAGTGAAGGAATTCATGTGGATCCCGCAAAGATTGAATCTGTTAAGAATTGGCCAGTACCCACTAACCCCGCTGAAATTCGTCAATTCTTAGGACTTGCTGGTTATTATCGAAGATTCATCGAAGGTTTCTCGAAGATAGCTAAACCATTGACCGAGTTAACCCAGAAAACGAAGAAATTCGAATGGGGAGACGATCAAGAATCAGCTTTTCAACTTCTAAAGAACAAGCTTTGCGAAGCACCTATCTTGGCACTACCGGAAGGAGCCGAAGATTTTGTAGTATATTGCGATGCTTCACACATGGGTTTAGGCGATGTTCTCATGCAAAGGAACAAGGTGATCGCTTATGCGTCACGACAACTCAAAACTCATGAGAAGAATTATACTACTCACGATCTAGAACTTGGCGCCGTGGTATTTGCACTCAAATTATGGAGACATTATCTGTACGGAACCAAATGTATAGTGTACACTGATCACAAAAGTCTTCAACACATCTTAGATCAAAAGGAATTAAATATGCGTCAACGTCGCTGGCTCGAATTGCTTAGTGATTATGACTGTGAGATCCGTTATCATCCTGGAAAGGCAAACGTTGTTGCCGATGCCTTGAGCAGAAAAGATCGCCCTAAGCCACTTAGAGTGAGATCATTGGGAATGGTAATCAATTCACCCCTACCATCGAAAATTCTTGAAGCTCAAATCGAAGCCCTTAAGGAAGAAAATAGGCCGAATGAGAAGATTTATGGCATGCCGGAGAATGAGAATGGATTTGTGAAGAGATCGGACGGAACGCTATGTTTCAAAAACCGAAGTTGGATTCCACTCTTTGGAGGTATCCGAGAACTCATCATGCATGAATCACATAAATCGAAGTATTCCATACATCCTGGTCCCAACAAGATGTATCAAGATCTAAAGCTTTTGTACTGGTGGCCTAATATGAAGGCTGATATCGCTGTATACGCCAGTAAATGTTTGACATGCTTGAAAGTTAAAGCTGAACATCAAAAGCCATCTGGATTGCTAACTCAACCAGAACTTCCCGTGTGGAAATGGGAAAGAATCACAATGGACTTCATCACAAAGTTGCCAAAAACTTCTAATGGTTTTGACACCATTTGGGTTATTGTAGACCGTCTTACAAAGTCCGCTCATTTCTTGCCAATCAAGGAGAACGACGAGATGATTACACTCGCTAGACTGTACATCAAAGAGATTGTTTCTCGTCACGGTGTACCAATCTCTATCATATCTGATCGTGATAGCCGATTCACCTCAAGATTTTGGCAAACGCTTCAAAGAGCCATGGGTACCAATTTAGATATGAGTACCGCGTACCATCCTCAAGCAGATGGACAAAGTGAAAGAACGATCCAAACTCTGGAAGACATGCTAAGAGCATGTGTGATTGATTTCGGAAAAGGATGGGATAAGCACTTACCTCTGGCTGAATTCTCTTACAATAACAGTTATCACGCCAGCATTAAAGCTGCTCCTTTTGAAGCACTCTACGGAAGAAAATGCCGATCGCCAGTTTGCTGGGCGGAAGTTGGAGAAGTACAACTTACAGGCCCCGAAATTGTCCAAGAGACAACAGAAAAGATAATGCAAATTCGGCAAAGATTGCAAGCAGCTCGAGATAGACAAAAGAGCTACGCAGATGTTCGAAGAAAACCAATGGAATTCCAAGTCGGAGACCGTGTAATGCTCAAAGTATCACCCTGGAAAGGGATGGTCAGATTTGGAAAACGAGGAAAGCTCAAACCTCGATACGTCGGACCATTTAAAATTCTTCAAAGAATTGGTCCAGTGGCATATAAACTTGATCTTCCCGAAGAACTTAGCCGAGTACATGACACGTTCCA